>CP135555.1:4925176-5104388 GCA_032402905.1 Khaya senegalensis | reverse complement strand
TTTAATTATAAAAAATAAATAAATTAAAATATATTTATTATTTAATTAATTCATCTAATATTAGAGTAAAAATAAATATAATTTTTTTGTAAAATTTATTATAAAATAAAATTATTTTGAATTTCAAAAAAATTAAATAAAATTTTTATAAAATAATAAATAAATATTACATATTTACAAGATTTAAAAAAAAAAACCCTTCATCATTTCAGGTAAATCGTACAATTTATGTTTGACTTCATATTAGTCGTCTACACTTCCCCCAAATATATTGTTATCAGTTTTACAATTTCAAAAGCCCAGTAATGGTCAATCTCAAGAATTATAAAAGAAACATTTGAAGCTGCAACAAAGAAATTCTACACAGCGGCAGAAGGGAAAAACAAGCATATTAATACAGACAGATTTTATTCCGCATCCCGAAATCCAAAAAAAATTCCCAATTTGATAAGAATAATTAATTCCAAGAGAAAGAAGCCTGATTCATGTATTACTTTGAATGAACATAAATGGACGACCTAACGACCCAAATTTGGTACCAAATCATTACAACTATTTTCCTGGTGAAGAACCACACACCATTAAACCTCACAGAAGGCGAATTCAGGCCTGCAAAAAACTCGCGTACTTGGCGCCAAGGAAAAGCCTTTGAATACAGAGTAGGGAGTTTTTGGTTACCTCTGCGTTCTCGTGGTTCATCAGTTTCATCACCCGATCCTTGGCTTTGAGGTCTGTGACAATTACCCGCCCAGCTGGATGGTGCTGGATAAACTGTGAGAGATCGAAGCAAGCAACAGCAAGAGCTCTTGGATCACTGGATGTATCCAATATTGTTATGAGGACCCTTAGAATCTGAGGTCAAAGATTACATGTAAGTATTGCACAAGTTTCTTACAGAACAGAAGGCAGATTCAGAAAATTTAAAACGGAACAAAAATAAAATAAAATAAAACCAGTGTCCATAGCATAAAAAAATACCTGGAAATCATTCTCTTCAAAGTTTGAAATATTATCACGCCAGAATAAAGGATCTTTGTGCATGGGAGACCAGTCAAGATGGCCAAGGAGGACTTCTTGCTTGTACTTATCGAAAGAACTCAACCTCTTAATATTATCTTTCAAACCTTCTTCCAATTGACTCAAAGCCTCCAATAAATCCTAAGAAAGATATTAAAATATATTCAGCATCACAATGGTAAGAGTATCATCAGGTTAAAAGATAGACAAAATTCATCAAGGGAAGTAGAATCTTGTTTTTGTTGGTAACTTTGAGGACCGCTGCAATTTAAAATCTCAGCTTGATTAAGTTCATGCAGAATATATTACCTCGTAAATGAATTCAGTGACAAGAATCTTAATTTTGTAATGGATAACAATGTGTTATCAGACTAATACAACACATTATCAGACTCTGTATGTAATGAGGAAAAAAGGAGCAAGCCTTACAATAGAATGCTTGAAAGCCAAAGAAAAGATGGTAATATAAAGAGCACATTATCCAGATGAAAGAAGGAAATTGTCAGCCATCAGTGGCAGCATCAAACAAGCACAAATGTAATAAGTTGTCAAGATTTATCAGTTCTGTACAAAAATAGCCATCACTTTCACCAAGGAGGATTTTCATTGAAACTGTGCAACAAATAACAATTAGAACAATCATTGAGGAGGAGAATAACATTTAAGTTAGTCCACATCGACCAATGAAGCATGATAATACCAAAACCATAATTGTCTAGCAATCCCAAGAATGGGATTTGAAAAGTCCAGTGAGCATGCCCCATTCCAGCTATAGAGTACAATTACAACTCTAATACACATATAATGAACAAATTAAGAATATGTACTGTAATCACATAAGTAACTGAGTTTTCTAACACACCATACTTAAAACAAGTCAAAGGAAAAAAATTAGTCATATAAATTCATTGAAAATATACCCATCAATAGCAAGCAGTCCCATCATCTCCTTTCAACTAACTCAATATATTAACTAAAAATTATACAATCAGCCAGAAAAGAAAAAATAAACAACCTGCAATTTCTCTTACCTCATCACTCCACGCTTGTGCTTTCAAACTTTGAACAATTTGAGGCAGTCCAAGGTCTATCATGTGAGCAGCAAAATTACCTTTCGGGAGCAAGTTCTTAAGGGTCAGAACAACTACCCTGACAACCTAGCAGAACACACCCATCTTAGTAACTAGCTGAATATAACATATATCATTTTGAATGAGAAAATAGACGATTTCTTCCAAAAGCCAAAAAAATGACATATATAAAAGTAACTAATGAATAATATTGACATGGATGGGACTGCAGTAGTCCTTGTATATAATCCACCTAAGAAAAATATGTAGGAGATTTGAGAGAGTGGGAAGCAGAGAAAATCTGACAAAATATAAAACCGCTACCTGCTCATCACGCAAACCTTCATCTAAAATGTTGTGAAAAGAAAAACTAAATGAACTGAAAAGGAACAAAAAATAACAAGAAAAAGGACCTCACCTTCTCCTTCGTAGAAGTCTTAACAACATCTATTAGTCGTGGTAGTGTTCTAGTAGTTGCCAAGTACTCAATTGCAGGTTCATAATAAGATAAGAGCCAGACACAAAGACATGTTTCATAAAGGAGCTGTTACAGTGCGAATAAAAAGTCAATTATGGAAATTTTGTTGTCCAACTAATGTTTGCTCACCAAAAGTGAAGCATGAGAACTTCATTTATCAGTTCCAGAAGTAAACAGTAGCAGAAAAAAATGATAAATATGAACAAAATGCTCATCCAGGCTGGCACCTTTAATTAGCAGGATTGAGGGGCATCGACTTTGTGCTGAAAATAAGTTACTACTTAGTTGCTATCTGGAATATGAAAGTTTTACCTGGATAGACTGTTGAGTGGATGCAGGAGAAATTAAAGGAGTGAACAATTTCACCCCATCTGCTTGAACAAAGGAAGATCTCACCACAGGTTCCTTCAGTAATGCTGCAAGGCAATTGACAGCAACTGAAATGCCACGACTAGGATGGGAAGGCTGCTTCAGCTGCACACAATTTATGGAATCAGGACTATGATGTTATGACAATATCACCTCAGAGAAATATACCAACTGATTCTGAAACTATACTTCAAAAAACGGAAAATCTGCAATAACCAAAACAATTTGCTGAAATCTCTTAGAAAGAGAATAAGAAGAAAGTTTAACAGATGTAAACATCAAACTGAGGATCGGGATTTCATCCTAAATGAGCTCAAAACAGAAAAATAAATAATTTCTTGTTATTACATCAACATATATAATTTCTTGTTATACTCTTCTTGAAGACTGAATGATTGCTGTTAAGTCCATCGCAAGCCTGAAAACTAAGAGTATTGCCTGACTACTAAACTTTAACAGAAATATATATATATATATATATATATTGTTTGTGGAACCTAATAGTTTCAATAACAAGAAATGACTATTTAAGGTTCCAAATAAACAATACATCAGATTTCAACCAAATTTCCAAATTGGTATGTCCACTAAGTTTACTTTCACCAAAAATTTTTCTTATCTGAATCAACAATGCAGGCTTCCAATCTGCTGAGAGTTCCTTAACCAACAAAAACCTCGGTGCAAAATTTTCAGCCATAACATATAACTTAGGTACCAATTGCATTTAAAAATGTCTATATAATTAATGCTGCAAAATAACCTGTGAGCAAAGCCATTCAACCAATCCTCTCAAAACATCATCAATGGTAGTGAATTTGCTCTTTGAATTTGAGGCTTCCCCATTTTTGACAGTGCCATTCAGTGTTTTCGGCCTGGCACTATGGTTACAAAAAAGATTGCACAATCAACAACTGAATGTAATACAAAATGCAATTTGGTTCCTGTCTTAAATTTTGCACTTATGGTGTAGAAGGGTCACATTTTAAGTACCTTACTATTGCAGCTAGTATCTTACAGCTCCTTTCTTGTATGAACCAGTTACCTTTCCACAGCAATCTGAAATTGGACCAAGTAACATGTTGTTTTAGATTATGATCAGGTTAAATAACATTTAAAGGAAAACAAACACACACACACACACACACACACACACACACACTAAAACTAAAACTAACCATATATTGTTTGCAGTTACTCACAGATTCTAAGAAAAGGTAAACTGGTATCTTCTTCCAATTTTCAGAAAGAGAAACAAATTAAAAAAAAAATGGTGATTACACATCAGAAGATATTGATGAACATGAAATTTCTTGTATACATGGGCGTCAGTGTGAGCATGTGTAGTCATGTAGGTGCGTGTATGTGTTTCATGCTCCCAAAAGATGTGTGTACAACAGAAATTTTGTTTTCTAGAAGAAAGCGTGACCAGAAAAACATTAAGATAAAACAAGAAGTGATAAATCATGAAAGGAACAACTACATTCTAACATTCTAAAATTTTAGCTTAGATACTTAACTTAAGAAAGGTTCATAAGTATCTTCATTTGCAAGAGACTTATCATGGAATAATCTAGCTCTCTTCGAGTTTGCTGCCAAAGGAAATAAAATGATAGGTTAATTTGCTAGAATACATATTCTATCAACATTGCCAAATTCCCCACTGTTACCTGCAAGCATCTCATCAATTAAAGCCAGAACATATTCCACTGTTTCTTCCTTGTATATATCCCTTAAAATGCTAACAAACACCCGAACATAAGATGGACCATCCTGTAAGAGTCAAGTACCTTGTTAATAACATTACTAACTACGTAAGTGTCCTTGTTTCCTTATTGTAAAAAGAAAAAGGTCTGAGAAGAGTTCATAAATCTTAAACAACTCAAAGACATAGAAACATGGAAGAGAAAGAGAACTGAAACACTGCTTAAGACTAAGAAGAGCTATGAAACATTACATCATCCAGCAATTGTGCCCGGTGACTTTCAGATCTGTTATCATATCGTCTTAAAAGCTGAAGGCCTGTTCCTGAAATGAGCTTAGTTGTCATATATGTCTCCCATGGGATGTCCCTCTTCAGAACCTTTAAAGCAGGAGAAGATGTTAACCAAAATATACACTGACATAATTAAATTCTTTATAAGAAGAAATCAATGATATAGCATCACACCAAATAACAGTCATAATCAAAGATAAGGGAAAAGAGAAACATAATGGCAACTAGTATCTGGCCATATTAGCTACCATTAACCATACATGATAGTGTGATTGAGCAGGACTAATCTAATATTTTCCTCACTTTCATTTCAGAGCAAACACAAACTTAAAACAACTACACCACATGGCAATACTGGATTTAGCTGAGTCAAATACTTCTTCACGTCCAAGAAATATCATAACAAGTAACCCAATTATTAATTACTTTTTTCTTGATCCCAGCACATTCCCATTAAAACAAGCCCTCAAGATTTCAAATTCCAGCAACAGAACAAAAATGTCATAGTACGAGATAAGAACTAATTTGATCCATACTCACAATGTTACACACACTAGCGCCCATATTATTGGTAATGTGCAAACATTGACAATAATAAAGCAATCAAATCGAGAGATCAGATCACATCACTAACCTGCTCTGCAGTAAGTTCAGCATGGTCCATTGATACTGAAAAACTCAAAACCTCACAAAATTACTCCAGTTCAACGACCTGCAAATCCGGAAAAAAGAAAGAACGTCAATCAAGTCACATTCAACAAATTTTTCACAAAACGACACAATGAAATTCTATATACAAATTCTGCACAATAAACAGAAACGGATCAAACAGCACGAAATCTCAGCAAGAGCATTGAACCTTTTGAATTGCAATCTAAATTACCTTCAAATTCTGTACATATCTTGCAACAAAATCACGGGAGAAAACAAAAATTCAGATTCAGTAAAAATAATTATTCAAAACAAATATATATATATATATATATATATATATATAAAGAGAGAGAGAGAGAGACCTTTTGAAATGCAGAGAATTAAGCGTGATGGATCGCGCACCTGAATATTTTTTATCCTCAATTTCGTTATGCTCTGGAGAGAAGACACTGACCGTGAAACCAAGCAGATTTTGATTTGGCAAGTTATGATTAGATGCAGCTATCAGTATTGCTGGCTGATGCTAGTTTGAATCTCGAACGTGCACGTGGCTTTGAACTACAATCAAGGTTCAAGCTGCTTGCGGGACAAGATGAACATTAATTTGTCTTTATTAATGCCGTACAAATTAGGAAAGCATCAAACGGACTATAAAAATGTCACAAAAATAATAATGAATTAATAAACAGTTAAGGATTTGATCTATGGTTCCCCGAAAGTTTAGTTAGAATGATTTTATTTCGATAGTATTTATATTAATATGATATAATTATTTAATTAAAAAATAAAAAATTATTTATTAATAATAAATAAAAAATTAAAAAAAATTATTTTTTTTATTTTATTAATTAATTAATTTTATTATATCAATTATCCAAAAAAAACTATCTCACTTTAAAGGCAATTGTAAACAATTGTAATATATTAAACAGTTGCTTGGTGGGAAATCGAGGAGGAAGCTTCTTACAATCTTATCAATGTCGCACTTTGTTGCAAATCATGGAAGTGGGGAGGATGTTTTGGAATGATATGGACAAAATTGCTGGGGCTATGTTAAAGTGGTTAAATATTTTAGATGTACTCTCCATTTGTGTGGAAAAATTGTCAATTTTTTTTTTTCTTTTGGTTATAGCATTGTTTGCATATTGAGTGTTTAATAGCTCGGAATATGTTTATTTGATACTGATGTGAATTTGCTAGGATGCATTGTGTTAATTTTCTTAATACTGGTTGAAGATTTCCATATTTTATAATTTAGGAGTTAGCTCCGATTTTCACATATAAAGAATGTGATGTTATAGCCTCATACATAATAATCAATTAATCTTGGCATTTCATCTCTATTCCGATGTTTACAGGTAGATTTTTCTGGCATGGTTGATGATGAATTTTTGGAGTGTCTGGGATTAGAGAAGGGAACAAGGAAGCTTGTAAATCATGAAGAGTGGGGAGGGGTAGAGTTTTGCATGCTATGGATGGTTGCAGCTACAAGGCTGTTGCTGGTGGATCTCTTTCCAACAACCTTGTGACCTTGGCAAGGTTTGGTGGAAAGCCCATTGGATGCCCTGCTCTTAACATAGCCATGGCAGGGAGTGTTGGGAGTGATCCATTGGGTGGCTTCTACAGGTTGGATATTTTTTTTTTTTTTTGAACTTACTCATATGAGCTTGTGGTAAAAATTTTCTTGTACTGAGATTGTGGCTGTTAACTTGTTTGCAGAAAAGATGTCAAGTAAAATCCAGTGCTCTTTTGGTTTAAATAACTTATTCTTTTGTTTGTGGAGTACTATAATGATCTCCTTGTCAGAATCCTATGCTTGCTATAATTCCATAATGGGGAATTTATAATAGTAGTTGCAAACATTTTTGTGTTCATTATGTTGTTGTTATAGTGGCTAAACATTAGTTAAAAAGATTCTACAGTCAACAGGGAAAATGTAGTTGTTGGTCTCAAATTTGATACCTAGAATGAAGAATTACTAGGCATTTAAATAAGTTGATTTGTATGGAATAGGAAAATTACGGTTTAGACATTAGAAATATGGTTTTGAAAAGAATAACAAACATTACTAGGCATCAAAAAATTATTTTTTAAAGCTTGAGAAATCCATCGTTTGTTAGCTTTGGCAATCCTTTTGGAGGTGTGGAATTTTATTGAGTACTATAAAGGCCAATCAAGCTTGTTAGCTGCTCTTGCCACTATCAGTTGTGAATTAGTTATGCTTTATTACTTTACTTTTAGTTGTAACACCAACTTATAATTTAAACTCAACAACAATGATAGTTGAAAAGACAAAGAGTTCAAAGTTCCTGCTTCCCTTTTATATCTCAATTGATTGATGTTAAGGTCAGAACTCAATTCTAAACTTTTTCGTGCTTTGTTAGTAGAAGGTACTAGAATAAGAGGATTATTGAAAAAAGAAAATGATACTGAATTCCACCACTTGGTGCTAGTTGAAAGAAAGAACAGAAAAAGGTAAATCATAAAACAAACAATTGCAAAGAAGATTGACTTCCAAAGTTCTAATTGTTTAAAGTTATAATTAACCAGATAAGTAACTGTCGATCTGATTGATTCTCAAGGCTCAAAGATTTGGTCAAATTAAATCGTCATTCTTGCCCAATTAAAGACTTGCTTTTATGATATAGGTTGTGACACCATTTGGCAGGTAAAGCTTTCTTGTTCTTGGTTGACTGCTGCTTGTTTAGTACCAAACATTGAACTATTTGATCTTTTTATTATTTTTTTATTCTTTTCTTTATTGTTTCTTCGCTTTCATTGAACTGCTACTACCTTAATTGTTTTATAGATCAAAATTGTGTTGGGCGAATGTAAATTTTTGCTCTACACCCATTAAGGATGGTACAACGGGAACAGTGATATTTCTCACTGCTTCAATAGCTCAATGCACAATGCTTGTTTATCAGATCAAATTTCTATAAAGTGCTTGAAACAAAAACTTCAAATTCATTTTGTCTTGGAAATTTTTAAGCCTTTTAAAAAAAGTTCTCATAAAATGAGAAAAAGTTGTGTATTTCAGTTGTTTAAATCTTTGGTTGCAAACTTGTAATTTTAAAATTTTCTGGCCTATGTAATTCACGAATGATTTGTTCAATTGACTAGCCACCAACACCACTCAGGCGCAAAATGCAGAAAGTTGGTAGTTTGGTGCAACATGGGCGAGCAATTGGTGCCAATCTTCTGGACCATGACCCCTCGGGCGCGACTTAAGCACGCGGATGGCACCAAGCTTCTAGATAGGATTGAACAAATGTTGAGCAAGACTTGGGCTTGACGTTGGCACGTCTTACAAAATTCTTCATTTTGTTGGCTCGAGCATAAAATAGGCTTGGGAATAGCATCGAGTTTCTATCTCGCCATCTTTGTTTCATGAACTTGAGATATCTTCATGATTCAATGAACCTATCTGAAACCCGTAGTTTTGATCTTAGAATAGGCTAACAAACTTAGTTTTGATCATGCAATAGGCCGTAAACTATTTCCTAACGGTCTTGATGCTAAAGTTGTAAACTCTTCTGCTTGACCTTTGGTAAACAACATTTACAATTATGAATAAATTGAATCTAGGACTCTTTTTTTGAAGTGATGCATGTGGATACTTTAAGTCTTTAAATAGTCGAACTTTTACATAACATCATTGGTCTATGCACAACTTTCTTCCTTCTCATTTCTAGTGATGTTTTGAAGATAGCTTCTTGTTCATTATATAATCTAATTTTCCTTTTTTGGCCACATAAGAATTATTGGTAGAAGTTACGTCCCCTTTCTGTAGTAAGCTTACATATGCTACCTGTTGAATAATCAGTTTTGGAAAGTAAAAAATGTAACCGGAACTTGAATCTTATTTCAGGACACATGCTTCTTGCCTGAATTTGAAGAGTGCAATTCTTTGGTTTCTGCTTTCTTATTTGTTACCACGTATTAGTGCATTTCTTTTTATGAAATTGTGTTGATAAATTATTCGGTTTGAATTGAATTGCATCGGGGACTATTGAGCAAAGAGAAGCTAAGGAAATTTGGGGTTTTTCTTTATTGGGAGGACACCACGGGAAAATAATTAGATATGTCATCCATTTTTCACTGCTTGCCAAGGGAATTCATGTTAAACACAAAAGTATAATCTTTTGCTTGGCATTAACGTTTATTTTTAAAAATTCTGTGAAATTTGTTCCTAAGTTTATGTTCTTTTTGTTTGCTCACTAATTCATTACTGTGCCATAAATGCTTTTTCCATAAATTGTAGACTATTTTGTTCCTATATAAAAGCACTTACTTGTTTTTCAAATATAAAATTACAAGCAGCGATAGCTTGTTGTATTTACGTAGTTATGATGATAAAGGTAAAAGATGTTTATGTGTTTGCCACTTTGGATGTGTTAGGGTACATCATCGGAGTATCAACTATGATTCCTGCTTGGCTAATCTAATTTCCAAGACAAATATATTGGTGGTTGAAGGCTATTTATTTGAACTTCCTGATGCGATCAAAACAATTACAAAAACTTGTGAAGTAGCTCGCAGGAGTGGTGCTCTGGTTGCAGTAACAGCATCAGATGTGTGGTGTATAGAGAAACACTATGATGATTTCTGGTATCAATCTTGCATCTTTTTGTAGCAGTTGTAGGCATATTACTTATGGTGTTTGACTCTCAAATGGTTGTTTTGTTTTGAGTAATTGCACATCAAATTTGACTGGATTCATATGACATAGTCCACGAAAGAGTGATGGAATGGGTAAAGTTTCAATTGTAACTATTTGATTTCTCGAAATTCAAATAGTTTAATACTCTCAGTGAAGTTAAATAAGCTATTAGAAGTGGCTGCTGAAAACACATTAGATTTTTTTTATTTACTAAGAAGTGGGATGTCGCATTGTCCAAGCATTTTAGTAACCGAAAGTAGCAATGAATAAAAGAACAATGTGAAAGGGACTTTCTTTATTGGAAAGTTAATCTTCTTAGACCCATAGCCGAATAAAGTAGGATGAAAAAGGAAAGGCTGTGTGTACTTAGATTAGAGTGGAAAAGAGTCATGTTCTAGTCCTGCCTCTCTGTCTTCAACCTTTTCATCCTTGATCCAAAAGCTGTTCCTCTGCCAACCTGCTTCTGGATAAATGATGTTCATTTATAATACTCCTATTTGTTTCAAGAATTTGACTCCTTGATTGAATGTGACAATTCCTATGTGTTTATTAATATGGATACAAAAGATGTCAGTACTCTAACGCAGCTGCATTGTCTTTGTCCGGTCACAATATAAATATATATGTAATCTCTCCTTTTCAGCAATGAAGCAAGAGCTTTCTGCCATTTTTCCTCGAAGGAAAGCCCCGAGTCAGCCACAAGGTATCTAAGCCACTTCGTGCCCCTAGTTTCCGTAACAGACGGGCCTAGAGGCTCTTACATAGGTGTTAATGGAGAAGCTGGATGGATACTTCCTTATCCATGCGCACCGGTAGACACTTGCGGTGCTGGTGACGCATACGCATCTGGTATTTTGTACGGTATACTACGAGGCATATCAGACTTAAAAGGAATGGGTACATTTGCAGCAAGAATTGCAGCCGCGATTGTCGGGCAACAGGGAACCCGTCTCAGCGTCCGGCATGCTGGAGCGCTAGCAAAGTCGTTTGCATACCATCAGGAGAGTTCTACGGTCGGATCGGATGTAAGTTCTGATCGTATCTCTAGTTTTTAATGAGAACCACTGGGTTTGCCATTGGGATTTTTCAATTCCTTTGATTAAGATAAAAGGCCGTGTTACATTTGTATTTATGTTCTACCCATTAAGTTTTAGTATCCATTAAAATAAATATTATATTTTTTTGCTAGAATAAAGATAAAGATAAAAATAAAATCAGTGAGTTTCATGTAACAAGAATAGAAATTTGATTCTTAATAAGGATTTGAGAATGAAATTCTTATTTTTTAAATTAATTATTTTATCTTTATTTAATAATTTAATATATTATTTTATCTTTAATTTTAATTAAAAAATATCAAAATAAAAAATATAATAATTAACATTATTTTTATTTATATTTTATAGTTATTGTTAACAAAATTATTATTATAATTAATTATTAATAAAAATAATTTCTTGAATAATAATAATAATAATCACAATTATTATAGTTAAATAATAATAAAAATTAATATTTTTTATTTTAATTTTATTTTTTTATAATTAAAATAAATAATTTATTTTGATTCTTATTCTTTATTTTGATTTCAATTCAATATAATTTTAACTTATTTTAATTCCAACCTATTCTCATTTTGACTTAGCATGTATATCATAAGTGTTGTTTCTGCTGTCAATTGCATATATGCATGCACCGGATGCCTCTTGTCATTATATATATAACTACAACTAAGGAAAAAAAAAAAAAGAAGGGTAATTTATTATTTTATATTCAAAATTTTTTAACTGTTATATTAATTATTTTAAATTTTTTATTTATATTTTAAATTTATTTATGTATTTTAAATTTTATATTAATTATTTTAATTTTTATGGTTTATATTTTAAATTTTTTATATTAATTATTTTAAATTTTACGTTAATTATTTTAAATTTTAGATTAAGATATATAAGTTAAAAGTTGAAATAATTAATATAAAATTTGAATTACATACAAAACTTAAAGCATATAACCAAAACAAAATTGAAATACAAATGAAAAATTAAAAATAATTAATACAAAAGTTAAAAATTTGTATACATAATATATATATATATATATAGTAAATAATTTTGAATACATATTAGGAGGATCAAAGAAAATATTATGATCAAGTCCTTGACAACCAAGTGGAAATGGAATCTATCTTCCTCCTTTTTCTTTTTTTTTTCTTTTTGTAAAATTTGCTCAAGGATTTGGTTGGTGCTATGTCATGATCTGAAATAGCTGCTTATTATTATTATTATTATTAATGGATAGGATTTAACATACAATATGATTGAATTTAATAATATTAATTAATTAATTCTAACACATTTTCATTATGTGGCGGCATATATATCATGATGATATGTTGGCTGGCATCATGTATTATAAAATTATATAGCTCAATCATTGTAGCATACATTCCCAATGGCATTGGTAGAGACTGACAAAAGGATCTAATTTAGTTGGCTAAACTTGATTCATTCGAATGAAAAAAAAAAAATAGGAAATACAATATTTATTTATATTTAGTTTTATTTTTTTCCAAATTATATATGTGTGTGTGTGTGTGTGTATTCAACTAAAACTTAACTATGTTAAGAGGTTTTAATTTTATAATATTATAAATAAATTATATAATGGTCAATTTTAAAATATTCATATATTTTTACTATTATTTTATAAGTTTGTGATTTAAACTAAAAGTGTCCTTCAAATGAAGTTGGAGAAAAATAAATTTATTTCTTATCATAATTATAAAAAAAATATATTTAAAAAAATCTTTTTACAAAAAATTTAGAAATATTTTGCATCAAAAAAGGTATCCAAAAAATATGATATTTTTCTTATAAAAATTATAGATTATATATTTTTTTTATTTTTTTTTTCATGCCAATCTTATTTTTTAATATGAATATCCCAATTAATATTTGATCTTAAAATTTTTTAATATCATTCGTCTTATTAGTCGAATAAATTGATACTTCTATAAATTATATATTTTTTATTTTTGCAATTTTCTTTTAAATATTTTTTTGAACTTAAAAAAATTTATTTATTTTTAACATTAAAAACTTTTTTGTATTTTCCCATAAATTTTCTGTCCTTACTTTTTGAATTTTTCCACAAATTTTCTAGTGCAATATTGGGCATAGACTCCCAACAATATTACAAGATATGACTTGTAACATAATAAATATGATTTGTCACAACTAAGTTTATACTATTGTAAATCTAACATTAAATACAAATACAAAATAAACATTTTTACTACTAATTTCTTTTGTACAATAAATTTAAAATTCAAATTTTGCTTGCATTAAAATTAAGGAGAAATTTAAATTATAAATAACTAATATATAAAATTATTCTCAATTATGTGTAAAATTGGTGATATTGGTAACCTAACATATGAAAAATAGCCAATATAGATCAAGTCAAAAAAAATAATTTATGGGTTTGCAATTTTTATTACCTGTGCAACATACCATTCATCATATGGTACGCCTATTATTTATCATCATGCGATGAGAGAAAATTTTAATAGAACAAAATTAGATCAATGATCCCATCATGTATTAGGCAAGTCCCAATCAAGGTGTGGGATCCCACCCTATCCAAGAATTAGTTTGTTTGATGGGGTAGCAAGTGGACCATATGAATTAATTAACAGTAACAAATCATAGAATTCATTTGATGGCATTTAGGACCCACTAAAGAGACTGAGGAGTTTATGCCAATCTGCCTACCTTATTGTTTATCTACCATAAGGATCTAAGTGGGTTTTTTTAAAAACTAATAATAATAATAATAATAATAATAATAATAAATAAATTTAATTGTTTAAACAATTAATTAGTGTTAATTAGTCAACTAAAATAATTAATAATCTTTCAAAATGAATACAAACCTTCGTGATTCGAAATTAAAATTAACACTAACCGGAAGAGCAATAAGTCGAAACATGGAGGAATGGTTAATTGTGAAGAGTTGAGAGCTGAATTGTTGCCTATTTTGAAAAAGAATTTGGCCTATTTACAATATATATGATCGTGGAGGACCTTGTTGAAAATATATTTTTTAATTGTATTTATTCCACGCGTGTTTTCAACAAAGCACGGCGAGAACACTGTTGTTTTCTGATGAAGACGCAAATGGACGGCTGAGAAGGCAGCAGATTACAATTATTGAAGGTAATGGAACACGTGGAATTGCGTAAGCAAACGAAAGCAGCCTGATGGTGACGGAAATTTTCAGGTACCTGAACCTGTAAATGCGGCGTGTACTCCGTCACTTTCGATGCAAATTTTTTATATAGATTAATAAATAAATAAATAAAAAGCAGAAAACACAATTAATATTTAAAAAAAAAAAGGAAGATAGAGACAGAGTACGTGTCAAAATCAGGATGTTCGAGAAATTGCAAAGGCCTCTCTCCTCGACTTGTCTTCACTCTCCATTTCAAACGGCGCCGTTTTCCTTTCCGATGGGATTCTTGGAAAATTCTTGACGGATGTATAATGTATTCACACTACTGGACATGATAATTTAAACGGCAGCGTTTCACCCAGAACGTTAAAATATATATATATATAAAACGTGATTAATGTTAATTAAATTTTTTAAAATACATTTTAAGTCAAAATTAAAAATTGTAAATTCTAATATCAACTAAAGAAAAGAACTTGAACTTTTAATGAAAGTGTCTATTTTCATTTAATGACATTCACGTTTGTTAGTTTAGAATCTAATTTTTATAATTAAGAGTCAAATTAGATGGACAGTTAACAAGCTTGATGATGAGAAAGAGTGAGTTTAGTTTTTATGGTTTTCAATTCCCATACGCATCTGATATTGGAGTTGTGAACAAATTCAAATGATTCAGACAGGAAACTGCCATCTCAAGTAAAACTATTTTACTTTTATTAATTTACTTATCAAAATAAAATAAAAATTCCAATATCTTTTTACAGAATCCATCTATATATATATATGCATATACATATATACAATTGCAACCACACAAATATTTTATATATATATATATATATAAATATTTACAATAATTTCTATGATCAGAACAACCCTAAGCATACCAACTATTTTTTTTTTATTATTTTTTCTTCAATTTTCTTGAATATATATATATATATATATATATCCCTTAATTCCTGTTCTTTCTACGTGGGACAACACAGAAACTATAAGCTTAGTTTCCGACACCGGCCTGCACCAAATCTACACAGACGACAAGGCTCGGGTGTGGAAACTCTTCGGGGTATTTCTGTATTAATTTCTTAGTTAATAATAACCCACTATGTTTTTCTTTTTCTTTTTCTTTTTTTAATATTCTACGAGAAAACCTCCCATTGGAGATCTGTGTGGAACCCCCTTTCTCCTCTTTGCAGTTCTGTAATTGACGGCAGTGGGCGGCGGCGTCGACGGTGTGAAGCTTTGTATCTTGTTCTTTTTAGAACTTCCATGGCTGATATTCCCATTCAACGATTCGGCATCCGAGCTTTCTATTTCCTTGAACATTTTCCTTTTCTGAAAGTTCTTTGATGTTCCCACAATCTGATCAAATTAATTAAATTAACTTACAGTTAGATTGCTAAGAGAAAAACACTACAGAGCTCCGTCAATCAAGCGTCGACTAGCTATATGCTTTTGTACGTACATTGTCTTGTCAGCATCTAATGCTCAAAATCTAGTAAATTTCACAGTGTAAAATAATTTGATTGATTGGTGAACCAAAACTGTTGAAACCACGGGGATTTTTACTGTATGCAGAAATTTCTCCAAGAGCTGAGCATTTATAATTTCTTGCAAATGGGTATGGAAGGAAAAAAGTCAAAAAATTGGAAAAGAAAATGAAGAAAAATGTGAAGAAACAAATATACCTTGCAGCCGAGAGAGCAGAAAGTGAAGGAATCAAGGAGGCTGCGTTCACAGACTAGACAAGTATTGGTGACACCTTTACCAGGCCTAGGCTGAGGTCTTTCATTCAGGAAAACAATTCTCGCACTGTTGATTATGTATGTCTGAACTCCTGTTATATCCATGTATTTCTGAATCTCAGATACCCTTATCACGTCATGGTATGATGATCTCCTTATCTACGACCCATAATCAACAAAAAAAGAAAAAAGAAATTGAAAAGGAAACACAAATTCCCATCTCAAAATATTGCAGAAAACACTACAAATTTATTCAAATACCATTCATGTCATTGCTGAAAATGACTGTAATTACCTGGATTGCTCTGTGGTCTTTGTGAAAAGAAAGACAGAGAGAACAAAGGGCGCCATTCATGCAGTCCAAGCAATACATATTGCATTCGCTTTTGTGGGCATCAGCATGGTGCTTGCATTGAACAAAGAAGCTTGTTTGCAGAAGAGGACGCAGCCATGGCGGCCATTTATTCATATCTTCTTCTTGATCATCTTCTTCTGGACCACCACCTCCCTAAACACAATCCAATCAGAAAACTTAAATTAATGAATAAACTAAACAGCTTTACATTACATATGCTGTGATATATGTGAAAGTTTCATTAAGGAAAGGAAGGGGATTTGGTCGCTGACCATGATTCTTCTGTTCTTGGGCTTGAATTCTCTCACACTGAGTAGTTCTTGATCATTATTGATCATCATGATGATCATCAGATGCAACCACAGCCAGTTTAAGAGAAAGAAAAGAGAACTTTGTTTGCAAAACTTTCTTTTTTTTTTTTTTTTCTCGAGAAAGTGAGAGGAAAAAGTGGTGGGGTGCTTTTGTAGCGGTGGGTGGTAGATGGGAGTGTGGGAACTGGCGAGTACTTATCTCGATTGGCCTCAAAAGTCTTCAGCGGAATCTCTCTCCGAACCTGAACCATTTCTTGCATAAAAAAGAATGCGTTTATTTCAAGGCACCTAAACCAATATGGAATAATAATATTCGGGTCCTCCGATATTTTATATTTTCTTAAATAATAACAATTAATTTATTTTCATTAAATAGATGCTTTATTATTCTTATTTAAATAATCGAAATGTCATTCTATTATTAACTTTAATATTATTGTATTTATCAGGGTCAAAATTCAGTACTATAGGAGTAATTTATTTCATTTGAATAAGAATTAGGGATTTTTATATAATAAATAAATAAATTATATTATAATTTGTAAATATATAAACCCTTAGGGATCTGAATGTTATTGTTTAATATTATTTTCATTTTTTTTTAATTATCAATGATAATTACACTTTTCTTATTTGAAAATTATTATTTAGTTATAATTTTGATTGGACACAGCAGGTTTAGGTTGGCAAAATTTGGATTTTCCGAAAGGTGATGATGTTGTACTTTTTTGACACTTGGAAGGTTGCGATTATGCCACGTGGAAAGATGGTGAGTCAGCTATATTGGAGGGATGAACAACGTGCCATGTGGCGGCGGACACCAATTTCATTTGATAAAACTTTTAATGAATTTGCATGATGAAATTGGGGGCTTGGGCATTGCCACGTCATCGCCTTTGGGAAAATTCTTGAAGTTCTGTTAGTAAAAAATAAAATAAAATAAAAAAAGTGCTACTTTCACTCACCCTTCAGTAACTCCAGCATTGAATTAATTTAATTTTTTTATTTTTATTCAGAAAAAATTGCAAAATGCAAGTCAAATTTGGAGACATATAAAAGCTTTAAGTACAAGTCTCAGTTCAACATTCAATAGCACGAATAAGTGCTTAGAATTCTGCAAATTTGTACAAGTAAAAGAAAGCATGGTCCTCGTATTGGTCAAGAATGTTATTATTATTTTTAAAAAAATATATCAAATTTATTTATATAATATTGCACCCGGGGCAAAATACTTGGGAAAACTTGCAGAAAGGTCCTAGGGTTAGTGCGAGCACAACACAAGGCATGTGATGGGATGCCAAAGCATGAGTTTGATTATCTAAGGTATCACATTTGATGACAAAGACTTGTTGAGAGTTATATGTCATTAATTTTGATACAATGACTTGGTTTAATTTGTAATTGTTGATACAGAGTTTTTGTGCCGTGTTAATACAGAAATTTTATTTTTTTATTTTGTAACAATGATTTTGCTAAAGAAGTTGAAGAAATCAACAATCGAGAAGGGATATGACATTTTTTATTATGACCAAAAATTGAGAATAACAAATTTATTAACAATTGTTATCCAAAAATTTTGTAGCAACAATAATAATGATCATTACTTGTGCGATATTATACTTTAATTTTTTTTATAGGATATTATTAATATTATATTTAGAGAGAAAAAAAAAGAGAGGCTATTTTATTTTCTTAAATTCAAGACCAACAAATCTTTTAAAATATCTTTTAAAACATATTATTATTCTAATTTCAAATTGGAGAATCAAACTTGAGAATTTATTCTTATGCATCCTCCCCACCCCACAACAATATATTTTATTTATTTATTATTAAAATGGAATCTTATTAATTTTTCAAGTGTATGATTCGATGTGGGAATATTTTAATTAATTGTTTTAAATAATAAAATTAAAGTCATTGTTGCCCTAATTTGACTATTAAATTTACTTTTAAACAAAACATGGAGAATCAAACAATACAGACAATTCACTTGTCCACTTCTTTCACCGTGTAATGACAGTTGGAGAATCAATGGAAAACCATTCAACCATTCTTATTTTTTAACAAAATAAAATAAAATATTGTAGAATAATAATAATAATAATAGTAATAATGATAATATTACATGAATTTGTATAAAAATTTATATACACAACAGGGACTATGAATTATGACACATAATTAATTTAATAATATATAACATAAGATTTGTAAATATTTTTATTTTAACATTTTAAATTGATCAATAATATCATTGACTCCGTATTATTGTATGACATGTTTTGTAATAAAATTAAAATAATTTTATACTAATAAGAATTAAATGGAAGAAAGATTATCCAATGATTGAAGAAGAGTTGCTTGTGGGATTAGACACCACTTACAACAACAACAATAATAATAATAATAATAAATATAATAAAGCAACACAATGCAATAATATTGTTTGAAATGTAGATGAAAGAAATTAGAATTGGTTTATGTGCACGGCAGGAAGTAACCTTTTTGGCAATGGATTCTTATGTCATTTTCTTTATGAAAAAAGAAAGAAATAATAATAATAACAATATTGTTGTATTTAAAATAAAAATTGGAAACACTATTTATTAATGCTAATATAGAACTAATTCAATTAGTCCTTACCCATTAAAGGATGTGGTATAGATTGGATTAATTTAGGATTCATTTGTAAATGTTGTGTGAAATTGGAGGATTAAATTTTCACTCAAGATTATATTGTGACATTAAAATATGTTGCATGTATTGAATTTTGATAAGAAAATCATCAATTTCAAACATGTGGTGAGACCTTTAATTTGGAAATGATAAAATGGTTGTTGGCAAAAGGCCACTTATAATGGGCCTGAACTTGAACTAAAGGGCTTTTCAGTTTTAAGCCCAAATATACCTAATCCCTAGTTTACTTTAAATTTCTGATAAAATTTGAATTATATCTTCTAATTAGATTAGTGTTAGAATTAAAAGCTCTAATTTTTTTTTATATTATTTATATACCATAAGATTAATCATATTTAAATAATTACATAAAGTGAAAGAACTTTCGATAATTTTTGTTGATTAATGTTTTTGGAAAAACAACTTTAGACAATATTTATAATTATTACGATGAAATAGCTTAAAATAATATAGTAAAAATAATATTTAAATAAAAATAAAAATAGAAAAGGGAAGGAAATTGGTGGTTGGTGACATGCCCTATGCCATTTTTCTCATCTTTTTTCATTTTTTAAAATAAAATGATTTTGGATGAATATTTATTGTGATAGAAAAATTCATTGATTTATTATAAATAAAAGAAAATCAAAAGAAATCCTAATAAATTAAATAAAAAAATAATTAAATAATAGAATTTTTTAAACTTTTTTTTATTTATATGAATTTTTTTATTAATTAAATAGTTTTATTTTATACATAATTTATATAGTAAAATTGTGCTTAGCAAGTAGAATTATCCTACTAAAGCCGCTATTAAAAGCATAAACATAGAAATTGAAGATGTGAAACCCCACTATAATTATAATTGTATTAAATGAGTATTGTGAGATTATTCTTTCTTTGTCAACAAACGGAGTAAGGGAATGGAAGGGCTTGCTTTTTAAGATAAAAAAACACGTACGATGTAATAAGAAACGATAACAAAATAATAAAAAAAGTTAATAAATTTTTTAAATTTAACAAAAAAATAATTATGATAAAATTTTATTAAATAAAAAAATATATTTGTATTAAATTTAAAATATAAATTTTTTTAAATATAATCTATAAATTATAAAATTTTTAAAAGATACTAAAATAATAAATTTTGGTTTCAAAAACAATCTTTAACCGCTAGAACCATAATTGGAACAATAAAGAACTCTTAAAAAGTTGTTCTGTTAATATTTTGGTATATTCCGTCACTTTTTTTAAAGCAAAAAATTATGATTCCTAAAAATTTAAGTGGGTCGTAAACCACCACCGTTAGCGTCAGAAGGAATGTAAAGAAAGGTGCAGTTGGTTATCATCAAATCTGATAATAAGTACGGTTTTACTCCCCGTACGGAAAACCAATCTTTAACTGCCAACTTCTGAATTTGATGCAAACCAGATACAGAAGACAAGAAGAAGAGGATGAAGATGATGTACTTCACGCGCATCCCAATAAAGATGTGTGAAATTGCTACAATCGCCCTTTCGTTAATTTTGAAGTTATGAGATGTCGGACAGAGGGCGATGTCACGCATCTCAATAAAAATATTTCTTGTTTATATTTTAAATATTATTTATTATTTATTTTAAAATTATTTATAAACTCATACTTTAAATTCATCACCTAAAAAATAATAATAATAATAAATAATAAATAATAAATAAAAAAAAAATCTAGTGTCTGACCAACCCTGAGGGTCGGATAGGGTGGGATTTACTCAAACCACCAACTCTCTGTTTACATGAGACTGTTTTACATTTATGTATTTTATGTAAACAACAAAACTACCTCTTTATTTATTTATTTATTTATGTGTAAATTTAAAGATTTAAATATTATTATTTTATTTTTTTATATTTTAATATATTAACATGATATATATATATATATATTATACATAAATTTTTTGACTATAAGATTCAAACACAATGAGGAAAGTTAGTAAGGGACTCAAGCCTATAAACAAACAACTTCAAGTGCATAACAATAACTAAATGGCCTAACAAACAAACAGGTCATATGATAATTGTAATTTAACTACTTCAACAACCTTAAAAATAGAAAAATACTTTCAAAAATTTTTTAAAAAATATTTTTAATTATAAAATATATTATTATTTTTTGATGAAATATTATATTTAGATATATAAATTTTTAAATATCTGAAGATTATTATAAAATAATAATAATAATAAAAATTTTAATTAAAAATACATAATTACATTTTAAGAGTATAAACTCGATAACAAAAATAATTAAAAAAACAACTAAAACTTAATTAAGATTAAATACTCAATTATTTATAAAAATAGAGAATAAATAAAAATTTAAAATTTTGATATACGAAAAAATTCATATGGCATGTTATGAGAAGTCCCAATCCAAATTGTATCAACATCATGGTTTATGTTTAAATTATGATTCAACATTAATCTAATCTAGTCTAATCTAATCAAAAGCTCAATATAAAAGTCCAAAATTTTAACTGATCTCAAAGAGAGAGAAAAAGAAACAGAGCTCAGGTTGACCCCAAAAAAAAAAAAAATTGCATCAACAATACGTGTAAAGTTGGAATATAGCTAGCGTGTGATAATTCATAATTCGTGAAGAAAACTTCAACCAAAACCAAAGCCAAGGTTGTCTAGAGGTAAAACAGTCCGCCACAACATTATAAAGACTCCTTCATCACTTCCCTATTACCGTCAATCATCAAGCATCAGACCTTCTCCCTTCAAATTGCTAAAGATCATTTTCTAGCCATGGGAATAATCGACCACGAACACAAACCCGAATCCACTGCATTAATCTTCACCTATGGAACCCTCAAGTGCGGCTTTTCCAACCACAATTTGATCCAAGATCTCATGCAAACGGGCGACGCCGTCTTCAAAGGCACCTATACCACCGCAGACAACTACCCTCTTGTCTGCGGGCCTTACCGCGTTCCTTTCCTCCTCAACATGCCGGGTTCCGGAAATCGCGTCACCGGAGAGCTCTACGCCGTCTCCGGATACGGCCTGTCTCGCATGGACGAGCTGGAGGGAACCAGCCGCGGGCACTACGAACGCCGGCCCATAAGAGTGATGCCCGAAAATGGAGAAGGGATGACGTGCGGGGCAGAAGCGTATTTTGCGCATAAGAGTTACGACAAGGAGCTCTGGCGGAGGAATGGGAAGCTGGGATTTAGTTCGTATACGGAGAAGGAGGCCAAAGGGTACGTCAAGAGGGAAGATCGGCCTCAGAATCTGACTTTTTTGGAACAGATTCGAAATTTCGTTTCGTCTGATTGAAATAAGAACACGAGTTTCTAATTGTAGTACTGCTGGGCTTAATCTGTAGTAATAATAATGAATTTGATTTCAATGCATTTGCTTATTTGATATTCAGACTCTGTTTAATGTTTATAAATCATGTGCTTCGTGTTATTAAGGTAACATGTCATGTTATCGATAAAGACAGACATCTTGTATTGCACAGGGATTAAGATATGAATCTGGGAGTGGGATGAGAGGTTCATGACTCCACCTCCATGGAAACGTTTAAGGAGGGGGAGGAGTGGTTTCCAGTCTATGCCGCCCATTTTGTCAATGTTTGCACAGAACACTCCGAAACGAAGAAAACTGATGAAATTAGCGTGAGAATATTAGTTGGTGTCCACTTAATAAGTTAATAATTTAAATTAATAATAAATGCTCTTAACCTATAATAATTAGTATTAAAATATATTTAAATTCTTATTTGTTGGATCTTCAAACACTTGGATCTTACTATTTTTACTTTCTAATAAGAAATTATTACGTATTAATTAGATGAATAAAAATATTATATTTAATATTAAATAGAATATAAATTATTTTTATATTTATAAAAATAAATAGATAATAATATCTAATAAATTAATTTTCAAATCAATGACAAGTGCTCAGCCTGCATCATCAAACAGCCTCTTGGAGAGACTATGAAGACAAGCACTCTGCTATGCTGTGTAGCCTTTCAATGCTCAAGGAGTTTAAGCTTTGTCCAACCCTTTCATTAAAAGCCGTTTCCCATTTTTAATATTCACTCAAATGTCCTTTTTAAGTAACTAGCAAACACAATTCATATAATTAATAATAACAATCCATCACCAATTAACTTGCTGATTCCATGTTTTACATTTTAAAATTTGTTGATGCTGAAAGATTCAACCATTGCTCCACTGACAGTGCCATTTTATGGGCTCTCCTGCATCGACAACTCCAGATTCTTGTAGATGCGGCAAGTGGATGGATTTGCGTCCATGCAAACTTTTTCCCATTGATTCTGATTCATCACTATTTTATAATTTCATATAAATTAACATTTGGAATATTCAAATTAAACTAAGTGGGGTTGGCAGAAATGTCCAAATTCTTTTTGTAGGATTCATGTTTGATGCATTATAATAAACACGATGATGTAAATGTAGACAAAGTCCACATGCTGCTTTCACTTTGATTTCTAGGATCATTGTTTTGGTCAATACTATGTGCTAAAAATATAATTTGGGAAAATGGAGAGAGCTACAATATGACATGGGAGATATCATCGCCATAAATGATGAAAGAACACAGATAAATTTAATAAGACAAATATAACTTATGTAATATCTAACGCAAGACATTTTACAGCTTTTACATTTTCTGTAATACAAGTTTATGCATGTGACACCGACTACTAGTTGCAAAAAAGTTACATCAAACAACAACAGCATCATCCCATTTCTGTTAATCATCATCGAATCTGTACTAGTGATTGGTTTTTATTTGTGGTTGTGCAAAGGAAAACCACAATCCTGCATACATGACATGCTTTAACAGTTTGTCCACAAGGAAGATTGAGAGAGCAGATACTATCCAAGATTGGAAAATAAAAAAATGTAACTGACAGTATTTATAGGAGCATCAGGATTTTTCATGTTCAATCAAATTTAGCAGAATACAGTAATGGAGTAATGCTGATGTAAATCATGGTGCCAGCTACATATTTCAAAACAACTATAGATAAAAACATAGGCAAGGCCCCATGAAAGAGATTTTTTTTTTTCTTTTTTTCTACCCGTATGAATCATTCCACTGACTGATCTTGATCCACTTTACATATATATTGCAACTTTTCAAACTAGTCAAGGTCCATCACATGCTGCTCTCACAATATAGTACAAAATTTTGACATCACTATCTCCTGATTCAGTTCATAAAGTGAACCCATCGAGCATATGATATCGAAAAATTTATTAAGAGATCAAGCTTTTTATACAACTTCAATGGATGATATGACCAGACTTATTTATCTGCAAAGTCGTTGGTTTCTGTCAGTTGCTGGGTCCTGCATCAATAAGAAGGTTATAAGTAATAATGCAAATTATTGTGCAGTGGTAAAACTAGCATGGTCCTTTCTTATAGTAGATTTGAAGCCATGATAAACTGAAGATAAAATTAGTGCTGGCAATTTCTAAGTTGGCAAACAACAGGAATTTTTAACATCCCCATGAAAGTGAAACTACTGATAAAAGTGGAAAGAGATTTTATTCTACAGAGAATGAGTTAGAAATATGTTATACTCAAAGGCATACAGGAGCTTCAATAACAGCAACAAAGAACTTATAGCTGATAGAATTCATGTCCTGATGAATGTTAATGAAGCCGGATTACATACAAACATTTTATCACATGCCTGATAGTAACTAATATACACAACTCATTGTCTGGGTACTGGAGGCTTGAGTTGATCAATCTTCTCACTAACCACATCATCAAAATATATGACCCAATTGAATTGCAGATAGAGTTGAATCAACAAGAGAGTTATTTCAAACAAAGTTTAGCTGAGTAGTCACAAAAAGATTACCACATTGATGTGTGACTGATGCCAAGGCCGTTGCAAGTTAGTATCATTCCTTTAAATCTGGCAAGATATTCCTGTGTTGCAGTGGCAGAATGTCTCAGATAATCAGTAAACAGTATCAGTTTATTGGTCCAAATGAAGCATGAGTTGACAATTATAGACCAAATCATGTAATAAAAGTTTTGATAAATCCAAATAAAAAGATGACAAAACTGAGATAAAAAAAATGTTCCTACCCGCAAAGTATACTTATCAATCTCATAAATCCCAGTGAAATCATATTCAAGGCGTTTCTCAGGATCGCTCAACACTGCAAAAGGATATAATAAGAATATACAAAAGACATCAGCAAAATTCCATAAATTCACACTACCGCACACCTAATGAAATGAAAAGCATGCTGTGAACTCAACACTGATGGATGTCAATAGGCATAGATAGTTCTGCAACAGAATTTAATTATTGTCATGATAAACAAAAAGAGATATTCTGCTACTATAGAGAAGAAGCAGAACCCATATTATTGACAAAAATTTCATTAACATGCAATTTAACCAGAAAACCATTCCTAGAATATCAACCACAGATTCCATCATATCACATGCTCAATAGCTCTTACTGAAGTATTCAAATGCCCATAACCAATACCAATCATTAGCCTTTCCAAACACTTGAACCTTTTTTTTCATTTGATCCATCGAAACTTTGATTATTTACTGTGTACTGCTCTTGAATGAACTATAGGATACAAGAATATGTTATTGAAAAAGAAAGAGGTAAATACTTATCAATCTCATGAAATCTACAGAGATATTTCTTAGATTTTTGCACGGAGAGGTTTTATAGAATGCAGATGTAGATTTTTGTGCTTTCAACCATAAGAATTACCTCTGTAGGCTTCATTTATCTCTTGAAATTTAGCAGTAACAGCATTATCACCATTGTGCTTATCAGGGTGCCACTTCTGTAAAGTGTAAAAGCCATCGGTCAATGAAGGAAACGATTACAAACTAGGTGTAAAAGCTCATCCAAAAAGCTTATGGGGAAGGGAGATGAAAATATGTGATTTACTCACCAGTGCAAGCTTTCTGTAATTTAACCGGATCTTCTCATCAGTTGCATCATAATCAACTTCCAAAATCTTGTAATAGTCCTAAAGAAGAATGACAGTTCACATCAGATATTCATCAAGGTAAAGTGGCAAACTAGACAATGAAAAAAATTGTTAAACTAAGGCATCGAGTTTGTATCAGAAAAACATGAATTGAGAATAAATAACTTCTAGACTAGCAGCCAGCCAGCAAAAATAAAAGGATCCCTCAAAAACCTTAAGTGCTGCAAGTTAACCAAATAACACGATACAAAGCCATAACCATTATCACTTACATTGTGAAGTTCACGAGGAGCAGAAGAACAATCTATTAGAACCATTGCAATGGTGATAAGAGAACAACTAGAGTTCCAAAATGACTTATCCAGTTAGTGAGTGAGAGAAAAACAGAAGCATAACACTTGGTGTGCAACATCTTATATCATCCCTATCCCTAAATTGAACATGACTGTATTATTTTGTCAAGAAAGAATAAAACTAATATATGCAACTGATAAATGACGCTAAAATCTATTAGAAAAACTGAATTAAATTAAAAAATTAGGAATATACTTAAAGTAATGACTAAAAGCAAGGTTCAGCAACTAGTAATATTAAGCTGTACAATATCACATAGTAAAATGGAATCAGCATTCTCATGCATAAGAAAGCATTTTCTTGGCAAAAATATTGGTTACAGAGAATACACTAGCTTAATGCTTTCATCTCTCGATGAAGGTGAACTTTACAGGAACTCTGCCGAATAACTATGCCAGAGAAGCTTAATTAAGTATATTATTTCCACGATCAAATTATGTCCATTACCTAGTAATTTGTTTTTTATTTTATCTACTTGACTGCTACCACACAGAAACTTGAATATCAATCATAACTACATTTCATATTTCTAACAATTCAACCCACTTCCATCATTACCCTAAATGCAAGGATACCATAACTAATTGAATGAACCCAATGGTTTCTCTCTTGGGTCCCTTATAAAAATCTGCACCCCAATTTTTGACATTTTCTAATCTTTTCCTACCTTTTCCAACTAAGCAGACAGAAACAAAACCCAGAAATCACGAAAGGGCGTAAAAGATATTAAGAGTTCTTGCAAGATTAAAGCTAATTCATCAGAACCACAACGATAGAAAGCCAACAAGAAGAAGATTTGAGTACCTTCTGAATGGGATTATCGTTGCCTTCCATATGACAGAGTAATGGGGTTGGTGAAGAACCGAGCTTTATTTACAACATACTTCATTTGATTCTCAGAAACCCAGAAAGTATATTTCTTGATTCGGACGATATTATCCTTTTTTTTTTCCTAGAATTTTAACAGAAATGAATTTTTGATAGATATTGTTGAAAGGAAAAATCGTGTTTTTGTGGTGGATTTTTCGAGTTCAAATGAGAAGGAGATGCGTTCCAAATACCACAACTGCATAAATTTTGGGGAATTGGGATAATTATTATTTTCAATTAAGACAAAGAGATAAGGTGAATTTTGTTACTTAAAATATATTATTTATTAGAAATTTTAAAATCTTATTTTTTTTCATAATTAAAAATTTTAATTACTTATTAATTAAAAAACTAATTAACCATAACATTAAAGGTAGAAATTATGATCCAATTAGAAGAGAAAATAAATTTATTTAATGTTTAGCAACCCACTAATTATTTTTATTAATTAGCAATAAGAATGTATGCCTACCAACATTGTATGAGTTTCAACTACTTCATTAAGTATATGAGAGTTTTCCATTCAAATTAGTGATTAAATTTTTAATTAAGTAATTTATATAATTAAAATATCATGTGCAATTTGATTTAAATAGGAGGGGATAATTGATCATACAAAAAAATATTTTATATACTTAATTTAAAAATATATTATCATGGACATTTATAAATTTTATATACTTAAATTAGGGCAAGGTAAAATAAAATTACAAATTTTTACTATCTAATCCTTCGTATTATTTCTATAATTTAGGGCGAAGTACTTGTCACTTCAGCTAAATAAATAGAAAATTTCCCTATCATCACCTGCGCACTCAAGCTTGCAAATTTGGCCGGGCCGGGGGTTGATTTTTGTCATGGCCTCTTTCACATATTTTTCACATGTTCACGTTGATGTTCCCACATTTTAGTGGTTGTGGCATTGCTTTCACTTTGTCACCATCTGCACTGCATCTAGTCTCAATCTTCACAGATGCCATGGCCCATCACAATCCATATGTTTCAACCTTTATGAATAACTGTGCACTGCCTACTGTAAAGAAATTACTGCAACTTTGGAAGTTTCTGAAGCTGCAAATTCTGCAATTCCCCAGCAATGTCGACCAGCAATTCCCTGGCCATAACGTGCAAAGGTACATAGTACATATAGATTCGTGAGAAGAAATTCAACTGGGTTTCGTTTGTTTCTTAATTTCTAGCTTGATTTTGATGGCTGCAGCTGTGGTGTGTTGGGAAGGAGGAGAGCCCTTGAAGGTAGAAGAAATACAGGTAGAGCCTCCAAAGTCACCAGAAGTATGGTTTGATGCTGGATAACACTTCAAGAATGTCGATGAGAGGCCAAAAGTCGTGTCAATTTTTTTCATGTTCCACTTGGTCTGAATACACGGTTGTGGATGCGAATTATGACGCGAAATTTGATGAAAACATACCACTTTCACATGCTAGTTTCTTTTCCTGTGGTTTCTCAACTGGGTTTGGTGCTGCTTGGAAGGAATTTAGTGTTGAAAAAGGATCCACTGTTGCTGTTTTTGGTCTTGGTGCTGTTGGATTAGGGGTATTTATGTACTGTACTATGTTTGCACATTGGTCAAAAGTGTTTTTCACGGAAGCTTTTTGAGTACTTACCTATCAAGTGCTTATCCAGGCCATAAAGGAAGAGAATGCAATGGGCAGCTAAAATAATAGGGATATACAAAAAGAAACACAAGGGAGAAGCATTTGGAATGACAGATTTCTTAAATCCTAATGAATCAAAGACATCAACTTCAGCATTGGTCAAGGAAATAACTCATGGAATGGGTGTTGATTATAGCTTTGAGTACACGGGTTCCATCCTTGGTTTCAGAAGCCCTTGAAGCCACAAAATTGGTATGATCTTAATTCAAATCATCATCATCTAGGCATATATTGTCCAGATTAGAATATGATTATCTGACCTGTTAATCTGCATTAACAATAATATCTAATGTTAGATTTCTGATTATC
This sequence comes from Khaya senegalensis, assembly GCA_032402905.1. Taxonomy (NCBI): domain Eukaryota; kingdom Viridiplantae; phylum Streptophyta; class Magnoliopsida; order Sapindales; family Meliaceae; genus Khaya; species Khaya senegalensis. The sequence continues at coordinate 5,074,592 of CP135555.1, read as the reverse complement.
TTCGTATGACTCAATATACAATTTTGAAACAGGGAAATGGAAAAGCAATGTTTATTGGTGTAGGAACTCACACAAGTGTGCCAGGGAATGTACTTCCTCTGTGCTGCGGCAGAACTTTGAAGGGTACGACAGTTTTTGGAGGCATCAAATTAAATCCGATTTCGCATTATCCGAAATTTATTTTCTTACTTAAGTTCTCATGTGGGTAGCTTATAAATTTCTTGCAGGAATTTCCGCTCGACGAACTTTAGAATCACCAAGTAGCATTGGAAGATAAAAACAAAGCAATTGAACTGCTGAAGCAACCGGATCATGTCAAAGTTTTAATTAAGATTTAATGAAATGGTCCGGGGGTAACAATGTTTGGGGAGAAAAAGAGGCATTGAAGGTAGAAGAAATAGAAGTAAAACCTCCAAAATCAGCTAAAGTTGGAATTAAAATGCATAAGCTGGTGTTTGTCATACTGATTTTATTGAAGAATCTGTTGTTGAATCTTGGCAGAGGAAGCAGAGATAAGACATCCTCAGTACGTTTAATTAGAACTCTTCGAATGGCTACAAGTTTATAATCTCATCGCCAACCCAAAATTCTAAGTTGTATGAAGGAGAAAACAGAGTTTTTGCGGCTCCAAGTAAATTGAATATTACAAGTTTTCGACATGTGAACATCAAAAGACAACCCAGAATCAATTATAACATCATGAACATATTTCTACATATGCAATTTTCAAGCATTTATGTGGCTGGAAGTAATATAGAAATTGTTACCCTATTGCTACTGGTATATTTGGAAGCTGGGAAACAAATCTCACAAGGTAGCTTCTACTTCAGGGTCAGTTTCCATTGGCACAGGAGGTGGATTATTACCACCTCTCAAACGTGAAGACACATTGTCAATGGCAGAATTAAGTTGACTTATTTTTGCATTCAAGGTCTGCCTGGTCTTCTGCTTCGAAAGAAAGCGAATGCAGCTCAAAAGATTGAAGGGGAATAAAGAAAGAACAAAACTATGGCATGCTCAAAGTATTGGAGTGAACAATTGTTACCTCTAAACCTTCGTCATAATATATTGGCCGCTTGGCCCTCCGGAAACCATACTCATCTTCATTTAGCAGGGATCTCCGGATCTGACAAACACAAAACAAGAACAACAATAAAAGGATCATGCCTGAACTTCGACACACCAATAAAGTTTAAAGAAGAAACTTAAGAGAAAATAGTAGAAAATGTTCTTGTTGCTGCTCTGTGGAGCAACATAAAGAATAGTGCTTGCGATTGTATTGCAATGGTTACTCACCATGAAATCACAAAGCCTACTAAAACTCACAGAATACATAAGCCACCCAGAACAAAATTAGCAATTGATAATTGCTGAGAAACCGTTGATCTCAAAAGCTCAAAGTCACAGGAAAAGGCTTAACAATGGTGGTTAAACTCCAACTTCCTCACTTGCAAGACAGTGTTTTAATTAACATATTCATTACATGTATTCAAATACACAAAAACCAACACACTGACATTCTCATACCTTGTTCGGAATCTACCAATCCCAAGATGTCAATTTCATAGGAAAGAGTTCAACATTATTATTTAGAATTTAATAGCAATCAATATCTATAGATCAGGGGCATATTTTTAAAATTGTAGATCTCAATCCCCATTTCTAATTCATTCACAGTGGGGTAAACTTGCTCATGTAGCACCAAATAGGAACAAAAATAGAAAGAAAACAAAGGGGGAAAATTAGAGAAAGAGGAGAAAATCTAGAAGAAATGGAGGGAAAACACTAAAATTTTTTCAATAATCTTTAAATCTTCATAGTCTACTTAAGAATTGAAACTAAGGCCTTATTTATAGTGGCCATAAACTGAAAAAAGATAAGAAATCTACTTCCAATAAAGGAAATAGAATTCCTACCCTAACAAGAACAATGAATACAAAAGGAAAGAATTCTACTTCTAATAAGAAATAAAACTCTTACCTAACAATAACAAAACCAACTAAAATAAGTAACTCAAACATGACTCTTAACAAGAAATTAAAGCCTAAATTATATAAAATGAGAAAAATAAAAATGCCAAATTAAGCCTAGATGTTCTACATCACATGCCCATATAATGCCATATCTATTTTAATTAAGTTCAGAGTTTAGTCCCTCCATATGCCTGTTCATTAAAAGGGAATAGCATAAGATAACACATACTATGATGGGAAGGATATAACATTCTCGTTATGGAGAGAGTGGTTAGCAGGGGGTGACAATTAAGGCAAATTAATCATGCACACAAGTTTCCACTAATCTTTCAAAGGACAGTAATCTCTTGTTCATAATAGATGACAAGCCATAATTATGCACTTGTTTTCCTGACATTACGAATGTGCATCTAGCACTATTATGTCAACATTATGTATACCTATCCATGCTAATCAGAAGGCCAGAGACAAATTTTGCCCCCAAGTCAGCAAATGGACAGTCAATGTTTCAGTTGATTGTCAGATTTGTTCACATATTAATTGCAGGAAATTACACTAAAGTTAAAGCTAGAAATCCAATCACCTGAGGAGCAAAGATATAAGCCAAAGTTCCAAACACAGCACCTCCTAGAAGAAAACCAGCAACAAAATCACCACCCCCGTGACTGCTTTCACTGCATATATTACAAAGGGTAACGAAAAATAAGGACAGATGAAAATATGGTGAAAGTAAATATAGAAACTGGGGCCCTTGTCAAACCCTAAAATCTTGGGGAAGCAAGAACAGCAAACCATATACACAAACATCTAAACAACCAAGAAGTTTCAACATATATTTCCCTTCTAAAAAGATAATTCTAATGCTTTACTTAAATTAGTTTCACTAATAATGGAGTCTAGAAGAAGATACCGGTACTCTGCATGAATTGAAAACTTGTGGTTGGTTTCCACTTGGTTTTCTTTCCTCTGAATAATCAGTTTTGGCATTTTCCCAAATGTAACAGACTTTGCTGATGACAAGTCATGTGCCTTGAGATGTAATCCACCTTCACCCAAATGAAAGCACTTATCAGGCACGGCATTCTTATTAATTCATTGACAGAAGAAAAGAAACTATCATGATCATTGCCAGATAATAACGTTAAACACAAAGAGCAACAAATTATTCCTTTTAACGTAGGCATTTCCACCAGAATTTCAAAATTAAATTAGATAATAGATACTTCAGCCAGGCACGCTTGCCGACACGTAAACTTATTCAAAATTTACACAACTAAAACGCTTAATTCAATAGTTTTTAATCTCGGTGTCTCGTCTTCCATTTCCGACTTTCGTTCTTTCCTCTTCTACACTCTAACGTAAGTTTACATAGAATATTTATACAATACAAGCCATAGGATGATCAAGTTCAGTAAATTCAGATTTGAACGAAAATAGACACTACGATTGGAATCAATACCAAAAACAGTTCGCCGAAATCACACACAATAAAAACCAGCTCATTGTTGATTCCACAATTGACTCATATCTTATTCTTATGCGAGAAATCACAAAAATTATCCAAAAATAGCAGGAGATAGATAATTCATTTTAAATGTACAGAATCCAATAACATAACTACAATAATAAAATCAAAGAAAGAATAAACCCTAGATACCTGAGATTGATACAGGAGCGAAACAGAACGCCATGAGAGAGAGATCTAGAGAGAGAAACTTGAGGTGAAAATAGAGAGAGTGAGAATGCCAGGAAATACGGGGAAAATTTAATTGTAGTACTGACAATAACTAAAACAAAGCATTTGGTTGAAAGATAATAGAAAAGGGTATTATGGGAAATTAAAAAGTTAAGCAGGTAACGACGATTTCACAGTTAAACCCAAAGCTTGCGTTGGCTTTGATTTATCCGCCTAATTGCTAACAGCCAAGATTTTTCTACTTATTTAATAAAGAGGTTAGGAGGAGGATCAATGCCTCATCCATTTTTTTATAGTTGAGGATGCACATCAAATACGTTGGTGCAAATGTAATGATTTATACTCTTAGGAAACAACAAAATAATATTTGAGATAATCATATATTAATTCAACAAATTAAAATAAATAAGAATGAGTATATTAATTTTCGACTTTATTTTTTTCTTAAAATTAAAATTTATCTTAAATAAAATTAATTTTTAAAATTTAAAATTTAAATCTATCTTTTTTAATAAAGTACTTTATTTTTTATTTTTAATTTAGTTTCAATTTTAAAATAAAATATTATATTTGTTAATTATCTTAATTTTGTTTTACCAAAATTTATAATGTAACCGTTTATTTAAGTATAATATTATAAATATTTATTTAAATTATAAATTTAATATAATAAAAAAAATTTAAAGAATAAAAGTAATAATATTAAATTACAACAGTAAAACATATGAAAAAAATTGAGTGAAAAAAAAAGTTATTAAAAAGAATTGATATACAATAAATTATTTAAAAAATATTATATTATTACTCGAATTAATATTACACATCATAAAAAATTATAATAATAAAATTATATACTTAATAAAATTATATCGTATATATATTTATTTATTATAATTATTAAATATTTTTATTTATTTTTATGTAAATTAATTTAAAAAAATGTTATGAATAATATGTATAACTTTAAATTTATAACTCACTGATAAGAGCGTTTACATTATAAATAATGGTAAGAGCGTTTACATTATAAATAATGGTGTAGTTTGAATCCTTATGTGTAAAATTATTTTTGATTTATTTTTTTAGTTAGAGTAAAATAATTCAGTTACGATTCTCTATTTTGTAAAATTAAAATTGAATCATAATAAATTAATTTTTTATTAGATCAAAATAAATTAATCTTTTATTAGACTAAAATAAACCAATTTCTATTCATGAATTAAATGGAGATTGACTCCATCCTATCCTCACCCCTAAAAATAAATTGTCTAGTTCAATTATTTATTTATATATGTTTTGGGTTTGATAAATCAATAAATATTTTGCACTGTGTACTCTTACCAAATCAATTGGTAAAGGGCATGGAAGGCCATATATTTCAAGCTTTGAAAATACTAGAAACAATAGAATGGTATTTTATTCTACTACTCCCATCGTTAAATTTTTATAAGAATAATAGGCAAACCAACAAAGGCACAACCTTATTCTCTACCTGCGTCTGTCTGTCATAAGCATCACATGTCAGTGCAATTCTGATTGATATTCGTGGAGGTGTCAAGGAGCCGCTCCTCCTTGCTGTGGCTGCTGGGTTGGTGGCTCCCGCCACCCGATAAGAGGCAGAAACTGAGGCCACCCGGGCTATCTGGATAACCTGTTGTTTCAATCTCTCCATTCGCCTTGAACGCCAACAGCAATAAGAAAAATCAGACAAAATAAGTTGAACAAAAGGACAACCAAAAAATAAAACACATCAACACCACCACCACATTGATCTGGAAATTTCTTGTGGCATTTAAACTTGTGCCGGCTTTGATTCTCTTAATATACAATCAGCCGTGACTATGCACTCAAAAAACCAGAAAATTTTTTAAAAAAAAAAAGAAAAATAATTAGGAAGTCTCCTGTGTGGGTTATGAACAGCTGGAAAGTAGAACTCCTATAGGAAAAAAGCCCATGGAAGATCATTGTACATGAACATGATCTTGGTAGTATAAATTCACATCCATATGGGGCACAACGGAATAATGTACAAACTATCACAATTTCCCTGCTGGTAAATGGCCGCTATTTATCCAAGTAGCCCCCAAAGAGGAGCAGAGAAGTATTCACATGACTCCTTTCCGGCAGTAGCTGCTCTGTTTTTGAAGCAGGTTTGACACTTGTTTGCTCCTTGTCCGGGAAGGGGAATGAAAGGGAAAGTGAAAGGGAAGCAGAGGCATCCTCCTCCACTTCCTTTTCAGGAAGCTTCTCCCGGTCATTATTTTTGTCTGCCGGTCCAACAAAGAAAGGCAGTATTCCCTTATTTGGTTGTTTCTTTTCAGCCCCTAAAGCAAGCTCGAGATTTGGAACCACGTCAACAAGCTGATCTTCATCCTTTGATGAGAGCTCTTTCCACAGCATAGGGTTGGCCCCTAATCGAAAATCTTTTACACGTGATGAATCCACGGGAAAGAAGTACCTCTCAGTAGATCCCAATTCCTTAGGCATAACATTTTTGTCAGAAAATCCATCGTATCTCTTCTCAACTGAAGAACTAGAGCCCAAATTATCCATTCGTGATGAGAAACCATCCCTATAAGAATCTCTACCTCTAGAACTGCTACTACAGTCATGTGCTCCAGCAAAACCAGTCTTCAGCTTCTTAATACTACTTTCATTCAAGGGCACCATTCGATTTGTGCCACAAGAATTTTCTGCTGCTGTCTCTGTAAGAACCTGGTGATTGGACTGCTGATGGTTCAGATTCAGGTTCAGGTTTCTCTCTAAGGCTGTTTCGGTGTCCAAATAACATTCATCATTAAGGTCCCTTTCAAGGTTAATTTCCTCTCTGCCACTTTCAAGCATATGTGTCACTTTTTCAGCATTATCACTACCCACGTCACCAGAACCTTCATTTCCAACAGGGAGATTCTTCAACAATGAACTATCTTCTCCAAGAGAAATACCTCCATTCATTTCTATCATTCCACCTTTGCTAGAATGGACAATGGTTCCAATTGTTTGGATGGCGGGTTTGACCTCTTTCAATGATGAACTATTGTCTCCAAGCAAAGAACCTCCATTCATTTCTGTCATCCCGTCTTTGCTAGAACTGACGATGGTTCCTATTGTTTGAAGGGAGGATTGAATGTCTTTCAATGATGAGCTATCATCTCCAAGTGAAGCACCTCCATTCATTTCTGTCATCCCACCTTTGCTAGAACAGACAATGGTTCCTATTGCTTGAAGGGAGGGTTTGACCTCTGTCACCAGTCCGCACTCTGAGAGATTACACTCCTCCTGTGAAGTTATGGGTAAATATCAATATGCATCATAGAGACATGTGAACATAACGCTTCAAAATGGGGAAAAAAAATGTTCAAAACAATGTCAACAATAAGGTGAATGAAATATGCAAGAAAGAATCTGACATAAAAAAGTGAACAAAGAATTAAATGAAGATGAGTAGAAAAACTTATTAAAAACCATCAACCGCGGTATCTGATAAGTTCTACCTATTATTGGATTTGAATCAGTGACTTAACAACACCCCACCCCCCCAGCCCCACAAAAAAAAAAGCATATGAAAGCAATACTCTTAACTACCAAGTTAAGTAGGTCATTTATCCTTATAATGATAAAAAAAAAAAAAAAAAACAAAAGGGACCCATCACATTATAAATCCAATGATTTCTAAGCAATACTGCCGACAAGCACATACATCCTCCCTGATTCAGAGGTACTAGGATGCCCAACCAATAGGACGGGATACCAAAAAGCATATAACCAATACAAATGGCTCAATTGAGGCCAAGCCAGCAGCTAGAATCTTTACTTATCTGCCAGCTTGCTACTCTAGCTACAAACTTTTGTCAATCTCATTACATTAATAAAAGTTTTCCTCAAACCCCACCCACACCCACCCCCCCCAAAAAAAAAAAGATAAGAATAACTATGTTACTATTATCCATTCAGTAGATCATCAATATATGCATACATATTTTACACATACATATTAACACCAGATATTTTACACATATACATATTAACACCAGCAAGGCCAAAGTCAAATCCATGGCTCAATCCTGATAGCCAATCCTTTGATAACACAAAATACCCATTTGCCACTACTTTCAAAAACTATGTAAGCTAACTAAAAATTACTAAATAAAGGCAGCAGGTAGTTAGAAGACTAAATTAATTTACTAAGCCATTCAGGGTAGAAAATGTACAAAATTTGAAGTTGTATCTCTTAAGTGTTTGTGTAAACTATGTATGTTTGCTCTCCATATAAGAACACAATCAACAACCAATCAATTATTTAAAGCAACAACGGTGATGCACTTGACACTTTCATTGCAAATGTACACGTGCCAAAGGTTGCTTTTTTTTTTTTTTTCCTTTTTATTCTTTGGATGTGAAACCATGTAAAAAGTACACATTTGGAAAGAAAGAATTTTATGCGCATACGGGGAGAAGCTGTCCACACAGGAAAAGAGAAACAAACAGAAGGCTGGATGCTGTGAAGAAAAAAAATTAAAAACCCCACAAGAAGTTCAAATCAAGCATCAAATCAGGAAACCACAAAAAGAAAAAGAGCTTCAAAGAAAATGCAGAAGGAAATTAGCAATTACCCAGGGAGGACTGGCACATCTCATTTCTGTAGACGATGGCGAAACACTTGTTGTGGCCCTTGATGTGAATTTGGAGTCAAGTCTACCATCCTGTTGCTCAGAGTTAGGTTGAGAACCCATACATGTCTGCTGAACAGAGGATACCTTGTCATCACAATTCCCATTTGTTGCTATGGAGTTTTTGTCAGGACCATAGGATCCTGGGGCTATGTTATGAGAACTATTACATGCAGCAGAATTTTTATCAGTATGCTTGGGTAAACATAGATTCTGAGACAAAGAGATATTATCAGTGGAAATGAGCCTGTCAGGGGGCACCATATTTGAACCGGCAGTACATGAAGTCTTTGAGGAATTTGAGCAACTCACTTTCCTTACCCTGAACACACCCCACAAGAAAAATAACATATTCCAACCTGCCAATAACAGAATGAAATTTTAGTAATTAGTATAAATTAAAATAAAAATTACAGTATTTAAGTTGGCCAGAAATCCCCCTCCTCATACTCCTAAAATTACGTAATGCACACTTACGAGAATTGTTCCAACAATTCTGAGCAAAATAAAAATAAATGTGAGCGTGAAGAGATACTTTATCAACAAACCAGTTACATAAACAGAAAGGGGAAAGGTTTCAGCTCAACTTAAGCATGTTTTCATCTTCCATGCCTAGCACTAATACAAACACAAATTTTTCACAAATCCCCTGCCGTCATCTTTTCAATTCTAGTCTGAAGCATTGTTCATAATCCTAATTGCAAGCTGAAGTACACAACTTTATATTGATATTATGCACGAAGCAACTAACAAAACCAAAGAGGTTGATTATCTGATAAACATGCAACATAGATGTTGAGATAGATATATTTTATGAAGCTAGCTCCACAAGATAAGCATTGCAACAGGTAACATTCAAGCTGTGAAGACAACATATGCTATCAAAATTTATGAACTTTATATATTTATCACTTGTAAGGTAGAATTTTAAGATTATAGCTTACGCTGACAGTTCTCAGGAAGCCGGTTGGATGGAAAAATCAGGAGTTCAATGCCATCTAGGTTTCCCTTCAGTGCTAAATCATTTTTAATCATGCCATCCACAAGAAACTTGTAGTTTCTCTCATAACTGTAGTGCCAAGGAAGAATATTAAAATTATAAAGCAGCATGAGTGTAGCATCAGGAAGACAATATCAATTCAAAAAGAAGTGTGCATATATTTACCTCTCGTGATCTTTGGCAAAGAAGTAAAGAGCAATATTGTCTTCTTTAGCACCACTTTCATGAAACATTATTGGCCATGTGCTTAGACGAGGTACTTCATTTAACTGAATTCTCTGGGGAAACTTGCTCGCCAATTCATGAACTTTAGAAGATGCACAAGAAGATAAATGTGCTTGAATTCCACTGCACAAGTCTGGAAGTTTTGGCCCTCCATGCACCTCGAAACCACCCCTGCATGTAAACAACAGAAGCTAAACTTAAAGAAATTTCCAGATGCAGGACACAATCACCGAAGAAACTAATGAAAACAAAGATGAGAAAAAACTCTGATGTATCATAAGGAAGAAAAGACTTCCAATTCACAGATAAGAAAAGAAGCATACTGCCATATGTATTCATGCTCTGGGATGGCGAAAGTCTTCAAAAAAGCAGATGTTTCTGCCAAAGCATGAACAGGCCAGTCTCTCATAGCAGCCCTTCGAACAGAAGGAACAACAGAAATTGAATCTCTATCAGTAGAATGGGCACTTAACAACTTCATGCTCATCGTAGTTTGTTTATTTGTTTGTGTTTCATGTATTCCTTTCATCTTATTAGAGACTGATAATTGATCTTGAGAAGCTCTCTCACAATCCAAATCCATATTTGTCACGCAGAACCCATCTGATTGATCATTTACTCTGTTCCTCCCATATGTTACAGGCAACTTATGCATTGCCGCCTCAATTGCAGCTTTCAATTTATTACCTTTGATCATATCCTCTCTAGAATTCCTTCCAGCAGATGCATCAACACCGGAAACCTGCAGACTACCAAGTGGGCAACTTTCTGCATCATGACCAATTTCTTTACATTTACGACATAAAACACCCTTTAAACCTGTAGTAGTAGGCCTTTGGCGACTAGAACTGGTTTTTTCACCCTGATTTGATGATTCCACTGATCGAGGTAAACCATCTTGCAGAATTTCATTACCATTAATAGATTGCTTCTCAGCAGTCCATGAAGAACTGGATAAGGGTTCATCTTTTGGGATAACTAGGTTCGTTTTCTGTTCAACAGAACTGCACATGCCAGTGGTAGACAAAGGTCCAACTGCATTGTTCAAATTGCAAAACAATCTCATTTACTCAACACAAGCAGCAAGAAAAATGACCTAATATCTAGTAATAACAGAGGTGGAATCAGTGAGCATTAAAGCAATACAGAATTAATGGATACTCTCTGTCGAGAAGTAGCAGCATACCTGGAGTAACAGGAACTTCTAAGCCTTTACGAGCTAGATTGATGTTTGATTTTGATAAGGTACTTCCTTTTCCTTCAGATTTTACAACCTTTGACTCACGATTATTGCTTGCAGATGAAAGAGATATAGCTTCACCACGAGGTGTGGACTTCTGATCAACCTTAGGCATTGAGACAGCAGCAGTTGCAATCAATGAACCAGGAAGAGATTGATCCAACCTAGATAAATTGTTCCTTTCACATGCATTTCGCTCTTTCCCTGGTTTTAATCCTTTTAGACCATGAATATGAGAAGATTTAGGTGAAAGCATTCTAAATTTTGATTCACCAGCACTTGGACGGCCAGAATTTGTAGATCTGAATGACATAGATTTGGCCATCACTCTGGTAAACCCTTCCTTTGAATCAGGGGATACTTGTTCTCTACTCCCTTTTTGCTTTTGAGGGACAACTTCATCAACCATCTTCAATTTTGCTTTAGAATTCAAAGTGTCGAATGAACTGGATTTTAACAAATGACCTTAACAAAGAAAGACAACATTTGATTCATCAAATAATACCCAATAGGTCATATCAAAACATTAACGACTTTGTAAGAAAAAAAAAATTGGAGAAAGAAGACATAAGGAAAGAAGAAAACAATGTTTTAACCAATGGATAGGTCATATACCCTTGCGTGCTTGAGGCACTAGACCACTAAGAGAACGTGCAGTTTCGGCAACATCATTGCTGGAATGATTGCCAAAAGATGCAGGCCTTACTTTCCCCTTATCTAAGCTCTTGAATGAACTATCCCGTGATAATAAGGCTGTTCTGCTGGGGCTCAATGATTTTGGTGAACTGACGCTTGTTTCGATAGCCTGCCTTTTTGCTGCTGGTGCAGCCTCTGGATTTTCTGCATGTCTCTTACCTGAGCTTTTTGTGCATGTACTTATTTTGTTTGTCCTCTTACCCTCTAAATCTACACCTTCCAAATACAATTCCACAAAATGATCGGTTACTCCTGTTCAGAACAAGATGTTTCTTCAAACCCAGATGTTATTTCAGCTTCACTTACCTTGTTTCTGCTTTTCAGTTTCCTCAGCAAACTTGCACTCTTCACACAGCCAGTCGCCTCCAGGAACTTTTTGAAGCATTTCTTGCATGCAATAGCTGTGATAAATACCGATAACAATGTTAATACTCAAACTGAATGTGGACACAAATTAGCACAAAAATATAGAACATTGCCAATCACAAATGGATAAGAGACAGTATATTCTTACGTGTGCTCTGCGCCATCACTACACCTGCTGCAAATAGCAAGCAAATCCTCCCGCCCTGCATCCCCACATATATCACATACTTTTACCTGTATCAGAAAAAGCACTTAGCAAGCATTTTTCACTTTCCAGATAAGAAACTGAGATTAGTTAAAGGAGTATAAAGGAAAAAGGAAGGTTCCAAGAGACTGAAAAAAGAATTAAAAGAATAAATCTAAAACAGGGGAAACAATATGTATGTAGTCGTATCAACTCATCTTGAGTGTTGACCTCTTAGCCAAAAAATTGACATCAAATCTAGGTTGTCAATACCAGCCTTAAATTAAATCAAGAGACATTTGAAGACAACCACAAAACACTTAGTAAGCAAATATAAGTTGTAAAACAAAAGCTAAGAGAATCTTGAACTTCTGTCTTGGTAAGCTACTTAAATAATTATAATCTTAAAACAATGAAAGAACCAATTACTTACATCATGTTCCACAACGTCTGACTCATCAGTTTCATCACTAGAAGCAGCTTGTAAAGGCGGTATGTCAGGTAACTCAGCCAACTGAGTGGACTTCAAACCTTGTTTATTTTGGACTGAACATTTTAAAGCTTCATCAGGTGGTTCCCCACTACCCTCGTCGGTCTCTGTTATTGATTTTGTATTGATTTTTGTCAAGGCCTCAGAACTGCCTTCAATAAGATAATTATCACCTCGAGATTTGGACACTGGACTTCCCACCACTGGGGAACCACCAATTGCATCAACCTTTTTTGATGAAGGAAGCTCTGGCAACTCCAATTTCAGGGAAGATGGTGCCTTCCGCAAGCCTTGTGGACCTAAATGACAAACTGAAGCTGAACTATGAGATAAATTCTTAATGTCTACACCTCTGTCATGATCACTGACAGCCGTATTTGCATCATTATCTCTACAGACACATGATATATTGTCATCATGCCCTTCTACGCCTTTTGGATCTTCATACTTATTTGACAAGATTCTCTGGTCAAAAACACTCTCTGGTTTTGGAAATAGTTGATTCTCTGCACCAAGTCCACTGGAGGACAATTTTGGATGCATTTCAAAATCTACTGAAGCATCAAATATATCAGAAGACCTTACAGTTGCTTTACTTTCAGCATTAACAGAAAAAGAATCATGACTTGAATTGACACTGAGCAGGTTACTTGCTTCACTGGCTGTGTGTTGAAGGCTGTCACATGGTCTAACCTTACATGAATGTAAAACATCACCACCATTGATGGAGTACTGACTACCGGTAGTTTCACGACAGGTTTCATCAGAAACTTCATCAGTCTTTGATTCCATGAGAGCTAGGTTAAGATGCATACAAGATGAACAAGGAGCTGAACACACGTTACAAGTCCCAGATTCTGCTCTCATACGATTTTGCCGACTCATGGAACACTTGCCAAATCTTCTTTCAGCCTTTGCCTTAACCTACTAAAAATAAAGAAAATGTTAATGAAGCAAATAAAAGCCATATAAACAATTGTCACACCATCCAAATCATACATTACTTATTTCATGCAACCCCAGAGAAACTTGCAGGTAAGTCCTTAGCAACACTTCCATGTCAAGAAAGGCAACTTTAAAAACAATTTAACAAATAAACAAGCTAACAGGAATGTCCAAGCTACAATGCATTCAAAAAGACAATCAAAAAGTTGTTTACCATTCAGATAATTAAGTGTGTAAATTTGCCAGATCCTCAAGCAAAAATTCATGCAAGGACATGAAAGTTAATCTTCACATGACTTCATCAATTAAAAATCTAACTACTCATTTGGTGTGGGAAAGAATCCAGTAAGTGTAAACCCAATTCAACATCCAGGCTCACACTGTGAAATATCCTCCCCAATCACCTTTGAGAGACATAAACAAAGTCGCCACCAAATTACTACTGGGTCCTCAATCTCAACAGCCACTTAACTTCTTACGGCATGAATGACACCCTCAATGGCCTATCTCACATGATACAAACTTAGCAAAAAATAATAATTTTAAAACAAAATCCCCAACTTTATTGACCATACTTGAAGCATCATATCAGCACATGTGTAATACAAACATGGAATTTTGCATCATTAAGATACCACCCATTCCATTAGATCTTCATTCTGTGATGCTACAGTAACACAACAGAGAAAAGGCCTTTTTTCCTAATTTTAGTATCATTTAACGTGAGACTTTTGTTCTCCCCCAAACCAACCGAAACAAAATATTGTGTTACATTTGATTTAACACAACCTTATCAGTTACACATAGCAATATTCATTTTCTGCTGGGTGTATACATATAGGGTAGGGCTTCAGTACAACCAGATATACTGTACAACTTTCCAAGTTCTCTTTTACATTTCCCAACTTATATTCTGTGATGCTACAGTAACACAACAGAGAAAAGGCCTTTTTTCCTAATTTTAGTATCATTTAACATGAGACTTTTGTTCTCCCCCAAACCAACCGAAACAAAATATTGTGTTACATTTGATTTAACACAACCCTATCAGTTACACATAGCAATATTCATTTTCTGCTGGGTGTATACATATAGGGTAGGGCTTCAGTACAACCAGATATACTGTACAACTTTCCAAGTTCTCTTTTACATTTCCCAACTTATATTTTACATTTAAAAAGCTTTTAAAATGTAACAGAAAACTTGGGAAATAGAACGAAAAAGTCAGGAATTGCCAGTACAATGGCTATCTTTAGCCCATATATAAATATATGCATACTGTATTATATCAAAAAGCCAAAAAAATCTAAGTCAAAATGCTTCTAGATCATTCAGTGGTGTCCCTATGTTCTTGGATATAGAATCTATTACATTACCTCTTGACTCAAAAGCTTAAGCTGGTAGGTAAAGGCCCAAACATCACAAGTTCATCATATGTCCTATAAACATGTATCGATATTGAATATACTTGCCATTAATTTCCAAAATTCAAAAGAATGACAAACCTGAGTGACAATAAAAGGGGGAGTTCAATGATAAGAACATGAAATGTAAATTACCCTGTTATCTCACCATATTCTTCAGGATATCAAGATCTGTTTCCTCTACTGGTCCTTGCATGCGACAATTTCCTCTCAGTACAGGCGTGATCTAAAAATCATATAAAATTACATCAATTACTATATCCAAAACTTCAACTGAAAAACTGATTTGTGCAGTACATCATAAGTATGATACATCACTTTGGCAACTTTATCAATAAGAGCGCAGAACCAAACATCACCAAAGCCCATCAAGAACATGAAACAACATGTAGAAACATTTCAACCGAAAAACCCTAATTCCTAACAAACAATCAAAGCCTGCCCTTCTATTAACAAAATAGCAAATTATCCAATCAAATACAGTTTAATACCAACCATCGACTTAACTTCCACTAAGTCAATAATAATTAAAAAATGAAAACTTTTAAAAAACCAATTAACACAGAAACAGATAATTAAATTAGTATTGATATCAAACAAACAAAACACTAATTAAAAGCATCCTTACCTCTGCTTCATCAATCATCTCCGTTGCATTGTACAACTCCTCCAGTCTCCGTCCCTTCCCCTTCGCTCCTAGTCGATCTCCAGCAGACCCTAACATCAAACTCGTGAATTCCCCAATCTCAGCCCTAATAGTACAACCACAAAATCCCTAACACTCTCTTCCTCTGCAGATTCCCCCTCTAAACCAGTTTCAGACGCTTCACAGATTTAATTCGATACAATTATCCCCCGTTTCAGTAACTACAAACAAGATATCAGAAAGAAATATATATGTATCCACAGTTTCTCTCTCTGTGATCTGAGAAAAAAATCTTCGATTATAAAGTTTCTTGATTACACCCCCTCTCTCTTCGCTCCCTCTATAATTAGGGGAAACTTTTGTCTCTCTTTTATTTTTAATTTTCAGAGGTTATTTATTTTCAATTTTATTTCTTTTTTATCTTTTTATTTTTTTATTTTTGTTAAAAGCTGCGGAGAATATAAGCCAATAAGCAGCGTGCCTAGTCGCACGTGCAGCCAGAGCAACATCCGTGTGGCAAGTGATTTTATACGTGTGTGGCAATTTACACATGGCGCTTTGTTCGCTATCTTGCGCCTCCTGTGCAATGCATCCCCCTACCATTGTAGGGTTTGGCCCTTCCTACGACCACCGATTCGGTGTCCTTGTCGGAAGACCAAATTTGCGATGCAACCAAATAACATAATAGCATCTGGATTCTCAATCTTTAACATTTTTACAGTAAAAATAGTTTTTTTTTCATTTATATCAAACAGGTCCTTTCTTCTATTCGTACGAAATGGCCACATAAAAATTATGAATACGGTAAGAACCCAAGTACTATCATAAAAATATAATAAAACGGCAGTGTTTTAAATTATTTTTTCTGTATTTATATTATTTAATAGGTAATGTAACATCATATTTGCTTGAAAGGAGAAAATACAAATTTATAATAATAATAATAATAATTTTTTAAAATAATTATTTTTCTCAAAAGAATTTGATCCTCACCTTTATGTGTCGGCTTAGATTTTAGGACATGTTGTGACTTAAGTTATTATAATTAATGTATAGTCAAAGTCTTTCATTTTGTCACAACATTTTTTTATTAATTGTTAATCCCAATTTCATTTGTTTTGTTTGCATACCAACGAATCTAATTATTATATTAATAAGAAAAATTGTATCCCAATTTGGAAAATCAAAATGCTTGCATGCATATTTTGAAATTTATAAAAATATACCTCCACCATACAAGACGAGATTGATTATTATTTATCTTTTTAAAATTATAATGTTCTTGTAAGTTAATAAAAATAAAATCTCTAAGATAACAATGATAACAAAAAATATTATTTTCAAATATATTTTAGAATATCATCAATGTGGAACTAATATTTTCTTCTCAATTTTTTTTTTAAAAATAGGATAAAAATTATCCACTTTAAATATAAAAATCTAAAATACATCATGATAAAATTATCACATTTGTAGATATTAAAAAATTAACTAATTTTTTTTCTGTAATTAAATTTTAAATAAATGAATATATATTTTTACTAACACATTTAAAAGGATAATGGATTCATCTCAATATAATAATACTTAAACATATTTTTATGCAAATTAATGCATCATTGTCATATCTTATCGCTTTTCATATTAATGTGATATGTTATATTACTATCACACATCTCACGTTATTTGTTTGTTTTTATTATTCAAAAGAGCGAGATATGTGCCAATGATATAAAACTCATACTTTAGTTTGTATGAATTGAATTAAATAAAATTTGTATTTATAATAATACTTTTGTTATTACATATATATTTTTTAATATTTTTAATAGATACTACCACAGAAGTATACATATTTTTAATCTAAAATTTGAATATATATTTCAACAAGTAAATTTGAATGTTATGCTTATTTTTCATTTACAACCTTTAATAGATAACTTGGATGACTACTTATTTGATACAAAATAATTCTATATGTCCTGAATTTTATCTTAAATTTGTTAATTATAAATAAGACGATATCAATTTAGTAGATGATATATTTTTATAATTTTTAAAATTATTTATCACACTATTCTCATCACTAATGTAAAAAATATTACATCATTTAAACTAAAAATTTAGAATACGTAATATTATTTTTTAACACATTGTGCGCCTGTAATAGAAAATAAATAAAATTTATAGTGTTATTTAAATTTATTAATCATAAAAAAGATATAATATCTTAAATAACTAAATTTTAGAGGTTTATACTTTATACTAAAACATTTTTTCAAAAAAAATTATATTATTGAGATTTATATATTTAAATATTTTCAAATTTTATATCCATTTATATTTTTGACTAAAAGAAAGTTGAAAATTTAAGTTTATTCATATGAAAATTTAAATTTTTAGTTTTAAATAGAAAAAATATATTTTTGAAACATAAGAGTGAGTTAATTTTATTCATATAAATATAAAATTAAATAAATTTTGAATTAATTTTGAGTTAATACGGATAGCCATCGGTATTCACAACTGGTAGTTGTGCAGTGCGTGTCATTGTAACTTACTGACTGGTCAAAGAATAAAAGAACGGAATACTAACTTAAAGGTCCTTATATTTTAAATGAATAACATATAAAGATAATATTCAAAATTTCATTCAGATACATACCCACAGTACTCGCTCAAACAACAGAAGGATCTATTTGAAATAAAGTATAAATTATGTCTTTTTGTATAATTTTATCAAAATTTAGGGACCTAGATGTTACTCCTTCGTAGAAGGAAAAATTTACAGAATCAAATTCAACGGCTTGAAAACGCCCTAAAACAAAATACAAAAAGGAAAGAAAAACAATAAGAATTAAAAAATAAAATAAAATAAAATAAAATAAAAAAATGTTCGTCTCCGTCTCTCTCTCTTATCTATCTGCGTTGTTCGGAGAGGAAAGAAAAGGTAAAACCTGAACAAAGATTTTCTTTGCATGTCATGGATCTGAATTTAGAGGAGTAAGCTCTCCAGAGCTGCATGTCATCTGATTTGACTCGAGAAATCAACGGCGTTGATTGATTTGAGGTAGTGTGTTTTACGGTCCTCGTTTGAAAATTTGAAAGTTTTGACTTGTTGTTCGGTTGATTCAGTGATTGACGGCATGATTTTTTTTTTTTTTGTGTTTAATTTTAGATGAATGATTCAATTGGCTAACTGAGATGGAATTTTTTTTTTTAGTTGATTAATTAATTAATTATGTTATTAAATTTTCTACTGCTAATAGTATACAGGTTAACCTTATTGCTGTGAGCTATTACTGTAAATTATATTGGTCGTTGATCAATGTCTTGAAATAGAAAGTAAAATTATGGACAGTCCTTGTGAATGCTTATTGGCTGAAGTTGTTATCACTTCACTTCTTTGATTATGTGTTCTGTATAGGTGGTCCTTGCTTTTTTTCATTTTTAAAAGGGATAATTACTTTGACTTCTCTTGACGTTTTCCCGCAACACAGTTAAGACCCCTACTAGTTTATTTTTGGTGAATGAACTCCTCTGCCAGGGTTCTGATGAATATTTTTGAAAGGTTTTCCGATGAATTTTAGGGGAAATTTATAACGCTTTTGCAATTTTAGGTGGGTTTTTAATTAGTTGTTGATCTGGTATTTGATTTATTTATTTTGTCTCTTATGTTTTGGAGCTTGTGATGTGTTATAAACTGTTATTTTTGAAGACAACTACGAACTGCCCAGGTGGTTGCATCAATTTGATTCGTTTGATTATTGAAGTTGCTCGTTGGCTTTTTGGTGTGACATTTTGATCATTTTATTCATTGTTTTTACTTTTTCTTACTGAATAGTGCCTGGACTGGGCTTCATTCACAATGGTGTTCAGATATTCCCTTGAAGAGCCTAAGATCAGAAGGGTGGGGGAAGATTGTGAATCGTCTGTCACATTTGATTTAAAAGATTGTGTCATGGCACAGCTTTCCATGTTCTTAGGCCAAGACTTGAAGTTCATTCAGGAGAACTGGCATATGTTAATGCAAATTCTCTTAGCAAGGAATATCAGCTTGAAAGATGTTAGTGAAGGCTTACTTGATAAGGAGGTTCATATTTCTTGTTTAGACTGTGTGGGATTGAAGAACAAAAGTCCTAAACTCATGACAAGAAATGGAGAAGACCATAATGGTCGAGTGTCAGACGACAGTTTCTTACCAGGTCTTCATGATGATACAGCACTAGATATCTTAGCCTGGAGTAGCAGATCAGGTTATCCAACACTATCCTGTTTGAATAAGAAATTTAGATCATTGATTGCCAGTGGATATTTATATAAGCTGAGACGTCAGCTTGGTGTAGTTGAACACTGGGTTTATTTGGCTTGTATTTTAATGCCCTGGGAAGCCTTTGATCCCACAAGACAGAGATGGATGAGATTACCTAGGATGCAATGTGATGAATGTTTTACTTCTGCTGACAAGGAGTCTCTAGCTGTAGGGACTCAGCTGCTTGTTTTTGGTCGTGAACTGTCAGGTTTTGCAATTTGGATGTATAGCGCGATCACTAATTGCTGGTCTAGATGTTCCCAAATGAACTTGCCTCGTTGTTTGTTTGGTTCAAGCAGCCTTGGGGAAATTTCCATTGTTGCTGGTGGAACTGACAATAATGGCCAAATTCTAAAATCTGCTGAGCTTTACAATTCTGAACTGGGTACTTGGCAAACTTTGCCAGATTTGAACTTGCCCCGCAAATTGTGTTCAGGCTTCTTCATGGACGGTAAATTTTATGTCATTGGGGGCATGTCAAGCCCAACTGAATCGTTGACTTGTGGTGAAGAGTATAACCTTGAGACAAGGACATGGAGGAGAATAGAGAACATGTACACTCCTTCCAATGGGGGTACACAATCTCATCCTGCAATGTGTTCTCCTCCTCTAGTTGCTGTTGTAGATAATCGGCTTTATTCTGCTGATCAAGCAACAAATGAAGTTAAGAAATATAATAAGACCAATAACTCATGGAGTGTTGTAAAGAGATTGCCTGTTAGGGCTGACTCTTCTAATGGATGGGGACTGGCATTTAAAGCATGTGGTGACAGATTACTGGTAATTGGAGGACATAGAGGGTCTGAAGGTGAAGTTATTATTCTGCACTCTTGGGATCCAGCAGATGGAAATGGTGATGGACCAGAATGGAATGTTCTTGCTGTCAAGGAGCGTGCAGGTGCTTTTGTGTACAACTGTGCAGTAATGGGTTGTTAATGATTTATAACATGTTTGTCTTTGGTGCAAACCATTCACCGGTGGGGCAAATTAACTGCTCCACTGTTTGGGAAGGCAACATGTATTGTCCTGTTATCATTTATTTGAAAGTTTACAGTGTTAACATGTATTTTTTTTCCCTAATTTTGTGGCAGTTTTTTGTTTCTGGGCTTATAGAAGATCATAATCTACCTTTAATTAACAATGAAAATTGGTAAATGGTTTATTTTGGCTCTTGTTAACTGAAAAGCTATTTCTAGGGAATGATAATTGTCATGAAAATCGTGCAACTATTTCTCTTTTCATGAAGTAAAACATTTATTTTTCTCCATGTCTGTTGAATTTTGTTTATATTGTTGTCCTATTATTCATTTTCTCAGATTTTTTGCTGTATGCCATCTGCTATCTATCAAACAGTAATATAGTCCTTAGAAGTTCTGCACAGCTTTACTTTCATACCATAGAAAAAACAAATGACCCTACAGCTTTTAGAATCTTGTAGTTGATGTTAAATTAACTGAGGTTTTTCAAATGACTTATTTCAGATCTTATACCTGAAAATCTTATTTCCCAGGAGATGACTGACGATATTTATCTTTGGGGTTGAGCTACTATTTATCTGCAGATATAGTTAAATGATATTTATTTTTTGTCGATATTCTATTGGATTGTGTTTTTATCATTGTCATTGTGCTTGGTCCTGTCTGTGAGATTTCTAGAAGATAGAAACATGCTTTTGTATGAAGTTGAGTATCTAGTTTCAAATCACCATCCTTTCTATTTTTCCATTACTTGGTCATATGTTGAGAGGATTGCAAGGATGCTAAGAGAATTTTGCTTGAAACAGGAAAATATTGTTGGTTTGGAAATATTTCATGGTGGGGTCAAGAGGAGGATTGATGATACTCTTCTTATTGTCGATAACTTAGTCTTAGGGCCATTGACCAAGCAAATAAGAAAAAGAACTGGTTGCTCTTATAATAATTGATGTCAGTTAGAATAGGGGATGGGGAGGCTACCAGTGAAGCCAAATTGTGCGCATTGGCATAGGAAATAAATACCAATGAGTATTCATGAGGAAACTATAGTTATATTCTGTCACAGTCCTTGTGTAACTGCAGCAATAAGGTGATGAGTAAGAGTGAGTCAAGTCTTGACATGCTTGTGGAAATGAGTTAAATTTGGAGAATATGAAATTTTATGAGAAATTTTCAAAATAACCACTTTTGTTTTTTGATTTATAAAACTAACCAACTACAGAATTCATTTACCAAACAATCCAAAAATTATACAATTGGACAAAACCATTCTCATAGCCAAAATACAAACTTGTTTTCTCTCTCTTCTATTTTCTCATACTTCGGCTTGACCTAAAGTGATTTCCAGCAAAAGGCTTATGTCATAGATCGGGGAAGTTAAAGTTGGCAATGATATCGAACGTAGGTAATTTTAGTTTTAACTTATTGCACGTATATTTTCATTATTGTTTTGGTGTAATTTTGACTGAAAAAATGGTAATGGGTGGCCTTAAAAATGAGATTATGTTTGAAGAAGTGTTACGAGATTTTGTTAGAATAAGTGTTGTTGATTATCATTTTGTTTGTCTTGGTTTTAATTTTTTTTGACTGGAGATTGGAAGATTGTTGCCAAAATTGTCTTGTTTTGCTGTAAAGTTGTTGGAAGTGACTGAAAAATAGAAAAAGAATGCTAAAAATGGGATAACATGTTGGAAAAATGGAAAAATGGTGGCCCAAAGCGATGGTTCCACCTTCGGCCACCTTGTTTGGTGACCAACGTGGGGGGGATTTCAATTTCGGACACCAATTGTGCATTTTTAAACCTATTTATAATATTTTTATTTAATTTATTATTATTATTATTTTTAATAAAATGTTGTAATTTGCAAATTCAGAATTACTTTAAAATTTATGCATTTTAGTCTGTTATTGTTGATGATTTGCTATGGAATACAGTGGTCTAAGATTATGTATTTATCGTATTGTTACCAAAACCATAGAGCGCCTTTTCGGAGACAGAAATGCTTTTTGCTTTATTGTTTCGAAAATCATACCTGACAAAGATGAAAACAAGGAAAGATGAGTTGCAGACAGACTAGGTTTTGTGATTGTGATTGTGATTGTGATTGTGAGTCACAGTTACAGTTTGGAAAACAAAAACAAAACATTACGTCATAAAGTATTTAATTAAATAATTTAACATGTAAAAATTAAGAAAATTAAAGAAACTATCATCAAGTTTTTACTTACTACTTCCATCCAAGAGAAAAATAATTGATTTGATGTATACAGAAAAAAGAAAGTAAAGTAGACAAAATTTTAAATCAAGATATGGTTACCTGCCCAATGATATCGAATAAAATTATGAATATGAATATTTTATTTTTATATTTTATTTTAATTTATAAATTATAATAATAATATATTTTATTTTATTTTATTTTATAAAATTTTAATAACCGAGACAAATAATTGATCGAATTAAATTATTTTAATTTTTTTGAATTAAAATATAATATTTTTAAAATTTAATAAATATAAATTAAATTATAAAATTTTATAAAAAAAATTTAAAAATAGTATGAATCAGTATTCACAATTTTAATTTTGAATGATGTAAAAATAAAATCAGTAAATTTCAAAGGAGTAATCACTTTCAATCATTAATTATGGTGATGAAAAATTGACTTTGGATTACACATTTAATTTTATATAGAATTAACAATAATTTTTATTTAAAAATAATGCATTTAATTTATCAACTAAACGAATCATAAAATTGATTAGTTTGATAAAACAAAAAATATTTTAAAAAACTTTCCAGATTTTTTAATGGATTTCTTCTGATGCTCGCAGAGAAGTTTCTGATTGACTTTAAGAAAGTAGCTTTTGATTGGCTGGTAAATGTTACAAGACTAAGACTTGATCGGTGGAAAGGGGCATGCTATCTCAGTTCACACATTCTTCTCCCTCAAATTATGCAGTTGAATCATGTCTGGTAGAATTCTTGGGGCATCTTATATTTTCATAGTGCTGGATCCTTAAAATTTGTAACATAGTTTTGAGTTCGAAGATGGTAATTATTTTTTATCTAAATGTTCCATAAACATAAGTCCAACTGTTTATTATTATTATTATTATTATTATTATTTTGAGCTGGACTCAATTCCCAAATCTCCTAAAAGAATTTATCAGTTAAATCAATCAGCACCTACAAACTACTTGAAACACAAGAAAGTCATTGCAGTATAATGCATGATTGAAGAATGGTAATTTTAATTTGAGCAATCAGTACTATCAAATCTTACACATACAATCCCCTTGATCAAACAGAAGTTTTTTGAGTGATATTGTATTCCATACAAAAGAATTATGCACAACAAATTAAGTCAATCTTCATACTCTTGAAAATTGTTTTGAGTATACAATTTCTGGCCTGGATGTGTTTAATATCTTCTTTCGATAAACTAGTGTAATAGTGAACCTGCAATTAGTAGAAATTATTCGTTCTTAAAAACAATAAATAAATAAAATGGAAACACAATGCAAGCAGGAAAAAGTATCAAGCAAGGTATCCCCCTAAATCGAAACTATCATTATAAAAGTAAGTGTTAAAGAGTCAACAGAATTTCAACAAAGTGCTTCAAGCATAAAATCTTGAAGGATGAGCCTTTATTTCAGGTATTTCACTCACCCACACAAGGTTTAGCTTAATTGCTAGCAGACAGACCTTGATCAGGAAAATAACAAGAAACCTTGTCTACAAGGAAGGTTTCTGGTAAATTTTATGAACACTCAAGTATGGCCAACAATTCAACTTGTTTACAGGATTCTAGGCAGTTCATAATCCATGACAATGACATGGTCAACATATAGGCAAAACGAGGTGGTCATTCTTAACAGCGTATCAAGAATGCTCAAGACTGCTGACTTTGTTATTTTGATAAAACGTGCTAGTTCCTACGGGGCATAGACCTGTTGATGCACCAACATAAATAATTATAGAAGTACTTTCAATTACAGAGCACCGTCAAAGAGCAGAGTACTTGTTTCATCAATGTGAAAATAAACAGATCTTCTAAACGCATACCTACAAACGAGTACACTAATCAATTGGTTGTTTTTCAGCCTGCCGAGATGTATATATGTGCCGAAAGCAAAAGAAGAGAAAGGAAAGCACCAGCTACAAAGACCGCATCAAACCATCGGTGGTAGAAGTCAAAATGAATTTCGCCACCCAGTACCTCCGTTATGATAATCCTGCAAAAGAATAACCAGTTCAGCTAATCCATTATGAAAAGAGCATGAAACTCTTGCTAGGTTCTGACATCGTACAAAAGGTGAAAAAAAAGTACTCAAGTAAAATAGAAATCTGCTACTGCATCTTTCTCCTTGTGTATTGTTCTAAATACAAAATTTTTCATCTTGTTTTTCTTTTGGCAATCTTTCTTACATTTTCTTATTGCTCTGCTATTGTAATCAAAATGATCGATCGGTTTGATAAGGAATCCAAGTACTGTCAAATGTGATAGGCAACAGACTCCATGTCAAAAGTTTTTGTGGGTAGCACAGGTGACTGCATAGATTGCAAGGATATCAAATACAAAGGTGTGGGTTGACCACATTTCCCAGATAAGCTTCCACCAACAATCTTTTGGTCAGAGAAAGACACTAAGAATGGTTTCTTCAAGTGCTTACATACTTCAAATGTTTTTCAACTTGCATCAAACAAATTCCAAAATACCTGCACTTTTCTGAAGGGGACTACAATCTCAATTGGCAAGTTTTTAAACTGTTACTATTACCATTCCAAAAGTACCGCCTACCAGTTGCTCTAAAATATCATCCTTATCATCCAGTCTCTTAATTTTAGGATGTCTCTGACTTTGCTGTGTTTGCAGGCCTGTTGTGTGTGTTTTCGAATTATAAGCTATTTGTTGTTTTGTGGAAAGAAGTTCCTGTAGGTCTTGCCACACTGCTTTTTGCCACGAGAAGTCAACACCTTTTGGGCAAACAGATAAAGTTCCTTTTCAAGAAGGGGGGATCCTTGACAGTAGCTCCTTTACATGATAGAGAGGATTAAACCAGTTAAGAAAGATGCTCAGCAGTGTCTTCCATCTATTTTGAAGGAAAACGTTCCACTTGAAATTTTGACTGTTTGCTGTAGAAAATCATGTAGTGTGTAGCATTTTAACACCTTCAGGTATAGTCATGTTAACATCATTTCAATATGTTTTTTCAAATTATAAACATATCATAACATATACCTACACTAATATCTAAATGACAATATCTTGAGTCAACAATGAGCATACCTGTATTCTGTTGCTAGGCTTTTTCTTATCAAAAGAATTGATGAGACAAAATACATTCCCATAATTTCAGACAGAAAAAGTACAAAATTGCTTGAAGATCCACTCCCTACTCTGGAAACTGCAAAGAAAAACTGCATGCAGCCAAAATAACTAGAAAGTCAAGCAGCAGGATACCAGAAGCTATTAAGACAAGCTATTCCCCAAAGCTTCTGCCACTTTCTTCCTTAAGAATGTTTATTTCAACTCAAGATAAAATTACAATAATAGATTATCAATGCTACTGCCCTAGGCATGTGGCAACCCAGATCACATTGGAATGCAGAGGCAAGAACTATCTGAAAAGAATAAGAACCACCAGCATGTTTCCCGGAAGTGGTTATCATATATGACGAAGTGAACAAGTTTGTAAACTTGAGAGTTGTGATACAAACATATCACCTAACCGCCAATCTAGATCCACCTGTCCATAAGATAGAGCACTAAAATTGTATATGTCTTGAGCTTATTAGCTCCTAGTTCAGTGACTATCTGTACACAAATTGTTGATTCTAATAGGACTTCTTCAAGGGGTTAAATTCTAAATTAAGGACAATCATGAAGCGCAAATGATAAGTAATTATTTCATAACATACATAAGCAACAATTCATAAATAGTTACGCACAGGTCAGGATTACCTTCATTACATTCATTAAGAAACCCCGTACTGATATAACAATCAGCATTCCGATAAACAAAAGGGAGATATACTGCAGCAAAACTATTAGAAACAGCATTAGATGACAGCAGTCAGCCCATGCAACAGACTTTTCAAAAGCATGAAAGAATTTTAGCAGCTAAGGACAGTGCAGTCCATTTGATTTTTTCCATTCAATTATGACAATTGAAGTAGTGAACAGTTGAAATATAATATGCCCAGGAGCTTTCAGTTGGTTTGCATTTCACAACAGTACTTCAGTTGGAGAGCATTACAGAAATATCAAAGATTTTAACTAAAAATTCAAGATATGAAAAAAACAGCAAAAAAAGACAAGAAATTTTTAACTTAGTTAAACACATGAAAAACAGAGATTCACTTTCAAGTCAATAAAAAAGGTGGCAAATTAAAAGCACTACATACTATGAGATCTGTCTTCAGATTGAGATAAAAAATGACCATCCAATTCCAGTCTAATATCTGGGACTGACAACTAACCTGTGATAATAATGCTGCATTAATTCCTATATCAAAGAACAGTAAGAATATGCTTATTGTCCTCGTCACAGGATCCACTGAACCAGCCTGGAAAGGAAGAGATTGCAAATACATTAAGAAACAAAAAAAATGTGGTTTCAGAATAACCCATACATAAACGTAGAAAGTTTAGCATAGCTATGAAAAGGATTATTGGGAAAGAGAAAGGTACCTCCTTGAACACAACACTCTGCAAAGACTGCACAGAACAATTAGATTGTTCAGAGACCTTAGTTTCCACACATTAGAACTTAAATAGGAAAGGAAAATCATTTAAAGAAATAATATGAAAAGGGTTTCCTAGCCCTGAATACCCCAAAATTGTTCTCATCAATTTCAGAACATACTTCTTCCAAGCACAGAGGACAACCAACTTATAAACTTTTAAAAAAGTTCTAGTATCTAGTGAATTAACTTAATGAGTAAAACAGGAATTTAGAGCTCTAAATCTAACATCCTGGAATCCACAATATAAATCTATCGTTTGGACTGTATAAGTCAATGAATTTGATATAAAGCTCACACATAAACCAATTGGCCAAATCTCCTGTCAAAAGAGATTTGGAATTTCTTATATAGATGTGTCACCTATATATGTGTTCTTGTGTTGCTTTGATTGTAATTTTGGGTTACCAAGTTCCAGATCGTGTGTTAAAAGCTTAGAATCAGTTTATGCACGCAGGTGCTTGTAAGAATGACTCTCGTAGGTTGAGTTGCATTACGCTCACAGATATCAACTTAAACAAGCTTATTATAGTGTTGCAAGATAACTAAACTAATATGCGGGATTGAAAATTCAGTGACTGAGGAAGAATATTATGAGAAAGAAAGGGAATAAACCGGTCAGTTTGGACTCATCTTATACGTTTAGTTAACAAGTTATGTATGGAATATATGTGAAATATCCCAAATACTTCACACAAACCACCTATTTCAAGGATTTCACACAAACATAAATTTATACTTTAAAATACCACAAAAAAAAAGTCAAAATTATCAAAATCTCATAAAAATAAGTATATTTTGAGCAAAGAGTGAAGGGTCTTTTCACATTTAATAGCTCAGTGTGTACTCTATGATCAATTAAATCTCTAGAGGTCAAGAGGATTAGGATCTCCTTTTAATTTTTTTTATCTTTAATTTTTGTATAAGTTAATATATGACATAGTTAATAATTAATTGTTACAAATATATCTTAAATTTTATAATTTAAATTGTAAAATATAAAATTAATTTATAAATTTATTAAAATATAATTTAAACTATTAATTATATTATGTATTAATATTTAATAAAAAATTAAAAATAAAAAATTAGAAAAATATCTTAATCTAAGTTAAGAATAACAAGAAATGAGTTGAGCATGCCAAGATCCCACGGAAGGAAAACGGGGAGAGAAGCAAAAATGTAAATGATTTGCATTGATTGAAGAAGAAAGAGTAACAACAAATCAACCCACATCATTAATTATCATTCCCCCATGAATTAAATATTATCCTTTGTTATTATTCTATGCGAATTTGTCCATGAAATTATGTTTCCTCTAACACAAAACATTTGATGCAATGTCCATTAACTATATCAATTTGATTGATAAGATTGTTGACATATTCAAATTAATGTTAATTATGTTAATTGATATTAGTGTTAACAAAGTAATCCCACATCATAATGAAACAAATTTGATGGTAATTATGTTTAATTATATGGTTTAATGCTTATGATAGAAAAGTGTTTTAACTATTGAAAGATTTGGTGAAAGTTGCACATTAAGAAGTAATTAATGCTCTTAGCAAACATAATTAATCCAAAAAAAAAATTCTATTGTGCATTAATTAGAGACAATTATGTTAACACCTTAAGTAATGTGGCCCAAAAGGCTTCAAGTTAACTAATGATTCTAAATTTGTATTGCAGTATGTAATTTAGTACTTATAATAGAGTTCATTCATGGGAAAGTTTCCAATATATTAATTAGTGCATTTTAATGAAGCATCATATGAAAGAGAATTACTTGTTTGACCTTAAATATTTTTTAATTTTGAATTAATTTTTTTACTATCCAGTTAAATATTTTACAATTTGAGTTAATTTTTTGGACTTAATACTTTATGTTTGTAAACTTTAACCCTTCAAATTTTGAAACCATTATTAATTAATTACAACAATTAATTTATTGGGATAAATAAAATATATTTTTTTAATTAGATTCTAAGTTTGAATTAAGCTTAAGCCTTGTGTCTTTATTCTAATCCAATTGTAAGCCCCATATATATATATATATATATATATATATATATATATATATAAGTAAGATTGTTGGTTGAATACTTGGCTAGTTGAAATTAGTCACCATTTACTCTTCTAGAGTATCCTTAAAACATTATTTGTTGAGTGTTTTAAGGAAGACAATTTCATGATATTATACTTTATTTTATAGACAGTTTGGTCATGCCATCATGCAGACAGTCATTACGCTGGCCAATTATTCTGATTAAGACTCTCTCGTTTGCATTATGTACAGTGATTATGCTTGAAATACAAGAATACATACATGCACTTGGGATGATTGCAATAACTTAGCTTTAGCTTTCCCAAATTTTAAGCATGCTTATATACCATACATGCAAAATGTTGCACTGTTGCAATCATTTATCATTTATTTATTTATTTATTTCATTACAAGCAAGGATTGGCACAGAATGTTGTAACATTATGATTACCAGTGGAAACATGCTCTGGAAAAAGCCTATACTGATCAATGATTGAAAATGAAAATATTAGAGGAATAAAGCTTACTGAGAAAGTTCTCCTAGCCAGTTAAGAATATGTGAAAGTTTCTATTTTCAGAGAATTTTCATCCCATGATCAAAGAAACCAAATTTATATCAAAGGGTTTGGATTTCATCTCTTACAAACTGATTAAGGTACTTTTTCTTGTTGTCAGCTAGTAATTCTATTCCATTACTGTCTGTAAATTTAAAAATTACAAATAGATTTATATGCAGACAAATAAGCATGCATATGGCTGTAATTAATCGCCTTTCAACACTTGTTTAACTCATGAGATATTTGACTAAAATTAAAAATTGCCTATCAAGCAGTGAAGTTAGGGACTCAAAATTCATGCAAAAAGTTAAATCTAATACTTATGCCGTGTCATATTCTCTGCATCGGCTTTATGTTATGTTAAGCACCTTATTGAATACTTGGACATATAAATAATTCTTAAAACCAAATATTTGCATTTATAAGAAGCAGATTTGTCTATACTCTATAGTAACTAATAAATTGAATTCAAGTAATTATTTACCTTCAATTCTCTGTTTTGTATCTCTTGCAATTCAGTTGTTTGATAAATTAAAAGCAAAGTTTTTTTTTTTGTTTAGTTGAATATTGTTAGCATTACAAATACATCAAAAGAAACAGGAAAATGGGGAGAAAAATGGCTCCAGGTCTTAAGCTCACATATAAGTCATAATGTAAACTCACATTTACATTTTTGCATACACGTATGCTATTCGCCTTTTGCTTTATACAGTTCCCATAGGAAAAAGGGCGAAAGAAGGTTTCAAAAATAAAAAACAGCTAATCCCCTGGTTCTCCCCTACCAACAAAGAAATATCACAAGGAAAACAGAAGCAAAATTCTAAAATTTCGGATTTCTTCCAAGATTCTCCAGGTTACATTTCTGCTAAATACATAAACAATCACTACATATTGTAAGATGGCAAGTCTCACCGGTCAAAATTATTTATCTCTGAGTGAACTGATCTTCAAATCCTGAATGGTCAGTCACCAGAACTGGTATGGCTGATCTTTGCCTTCTTTAATTGCGTCTTCTTGGACACAATTTCTTGGAAAGGATTTGGTTCATTGAAGCTGTGCTTAAAGCGCCTTAGCTTCTTTCTCTTGCCACAATCATATTCTTCATCCCTGCAGAATTTGAAAGATGAAAAACCAGATTAAAATATTGTCACAAATGACAATTAGAGTCACCGTGTACTGTCAACTTTTCTCAGTAAAAATTCTGCTTTAGAAAAATATAGCAACAATTTATGGGACATTAAATACTTACCAACCATCCAGAACATAGCCAATGCTGACACTCTCAGTACCATTTGATTCCACATCCTGAGGATGCAAGTCAATTCCATCCCACCGTGCAACTACAACAAACAGTCATTAAGCAAAGTCAAAAAAAGTAGATAGATTTTTAAAGTGAACTGAAGGGGGGTTTATTATTCCAAACAATATGTACAGTTAAATGGAAACAGGAGAAGATATACTCACTAATTGTCTCCTTGAGACCTTGGGTAAGCTTACCCATCCCTTCCTGCAGAGCCCCATTTCTGCTATCTTTTGAAGCAATGGTTTCTATAGAATCCCACTGATTTGCTTCCAAGACATAAACAGAATGCTTTGGTAACTGCTCATTCGTTGCCAGCACAGCATCATTCTGATGTATTCTCTCTCTTAATTCTCCATCTAAACCACTCATCAAGGAATCACCATTGCAAATTTTGACATTCTTTTCAGCAGTGCCATTAACAGCTTTCCTCCTGGAATGACTTGAACTTGTATAAGTTTTACTTGTACTCTCTGGCATTGATGACCCAACATCTGATGAACAATTTTTGTCTAACAAGAGTTCTCTGCTGAGAGTCTTGGGGTCTAAAATGCGGCTCTTGCTTTTTTTATGCTGCTTCTTGTGCAGGCCCAAGGATGCCTTGAAAAATTTTAAGCTGATAGGCATGTTTCTAATCTGACACTTCGAAACCTTCTTCCTCAATTTCCTTTGGCATCCACCATCACAAGGCTTAACAAGTAAAGATTCACTGATTATCACTGAGGGGGTTGATAGTTTTACCACTTCAGGCCTCCGTCCTTGAACATTATCACCAGCCTTCTCATTCGGCAAATTACGATCAATACTATTATCAGAATTAGCTCCAGCCCAGAAAAGAAAATAATAACAACTCAGTACCAAACGCATTTTATATAAAGATACCCTGGAAATAGAAACATATAAACACCACCAGAATGTTTTCAACACTTGGCACATTTGGTGATTTTAAGAGGCAAGTTTTCTCCGATGCTCTATCACTAGAATCCCCAGATGGAGGCACATTTAAAATACCCGATGCCCCAGCATTCGAAACAAAATTAATCTGGATGCATTAGTGGACTCACAGATTAGAAATATCGTTTGAATTCCAGCCAAGCAGAGAAAAGATGGATAAAGGGATCCATGCAGCAAATGAAACATCCAATTACTTTTTGTGAAGTCTCATTTGAAACAAGCTTATCAGTGGCATCAGTGGCAGGGATTTGGGGCCCATTGCAGTTCAGCAATGTTGTCAATGGGACTTCTGCATCATTCTTAGAAGTCTCATTCCCTTTGGGGTTATTTACTCCAGAAGCATCAGCAGCAGTAGTGTTGGTCTTAGATTCACGACAGACAACATTGCTGTTCACAGATTTAACTGATGGTTCCGAGCTTTTTCCTTGATCTGGGTTTGGAGCGAAGCCTTCTGATGGATTCTTGAGTAATGGTGCTATTGAATATGGTTCTAACAATGCTTCTTTTTTTGGCACTGAGCATTGTGCTATTGCCTGGCCTGGCTGAATGGATGCTCCCTTCAAATGAATCTCATTTGGCAACCCACCATTTATGTTGTCCTTTTGCCTTGCAGTGGTATCAGAGTCAGCACCATGTACTCCATTCTCAGTTGGACAACTGTGTTGGTGTCCCTTTGGTTGTTGGCTCACACCGGAACATGTTTTATTTCCACTGACATTTGCTTTCAAATTTTCTTTCTGGACAACATCGATGGGTTTTCTTGGAATAATATTTTTTCTATCACGAACGTAAAACAACATGTAAGCCTTCTGCTCTAGAATGGACCGCTCATTAACTTGGACAACCTATTAAATGAAATTTTGGTAAACAATCCCCAATTTCACAAATTACAAGATTGAAAGAAGGAAAAAGCAACACCACAAAAGAATTAAATGGGTAAGAATTATGCAAAACAAGATAACTAGTAATGTATAAAATAAGTTATTTCTTTTAATTAAAAAAACTTCTTTACACATTACATAATCTTCATTTAATCCAATATCTTTCCATTAGTTCTGTCCTTTTCCCCAATGGTTGCAAATTGGGTTAAGGGGTATTTGTTCCCCAATGGTTGACAAAACCACACTGTGATGTAGTAATAGTTACAAATTCCCCTAACACCACCTAGATTCTGTTTACCTGGATGTCCAACATCAGAATAACTGTCCTATAACAACTTTGTCCTTCTTTATTTTTCCATTTCTCTTCTTGTTTTTTCCTCTCTTCTTTTCCATTTTTTTCTCACTTTCAATCACTGTTAAGAAAAATTTTAATGCTTCTTTCACTCATTATCAAGAGAAAACGGTAGAAAGAAGAGAAGGAAAGAAATTTCAAAGACAAAAGATTGGTCATTCTAGAAAACCTTGTTTGAAGCATTAAATCAACAGGGAATTTGGCTTCGCCAAAGTGTTACACACCAACAAACATGGCATATTGATTCTTACAATAGTAATTACAGTATTTGTAATATCATTACAGTGCATTTTCTAATAGAGAATTTTAATTTTGAACAATTGCAAGAAACCAAAAAAAAAAAAATGTTTCCAACAAACAAAATAACAAAACTTAACAGATAGATAGATAGAGAGTCGCCTACATAAGCAGACAAAGAAACTCATTTACAAAACTGAAAGAGAACAACTATTGTTTCTAATTCTTGTGTTGTGTGCTTGAATCAGTTGGAGAAGAATCTCGTTTCTTTTTCCCTCTCTCCTCTCTTTTCTATCGATATGATAGAGGACAAGTATAATGATAAATATGACACAATTATCAAATTATCAATTAATGCACTCTTTATGGAAGAAAAGGCCAAAACAAAAAAGGGCGCAAAGAGCACAACTAACATGTTTCTGGATGGTATGGGTATTTGCAACTAATATCGAAATATGCAATGTTCCCTCAACATTAAGCCTTCCCTTAAGGGCACTGATGGCAACATCCCCATAAAAAATAAGCAAGGATACATCGCAAGTTTAAGACAAGATCCTTTGGAGCTAATATTCTCCCAGGAGCTTGTAGAGCACGACTAACATGTTTCTGGATGGCACATAAAGTACAGAACCCAGCAATATGGCCTTCATAAAATAAACGGTATACAGCATTGGATAAACATCATTGACAATGCATGCACATAATATGTACAGGAATAATTAAAATAAATCAAAAACCAAATAATGAGAACTTATAATGATCCTTTTCTAATTGTTCAAACAACAAATTGAATAGCTACCTTGTTGAACATGCTCATCTCAACCTTCCATTATTCTAATTTGCTTGCATCTACAAATTAAATTCTCGAGCATTTTGGCCATGCACAAACCACTGAAATAGCCATCAAAATCTTTGAAGATTACTAAGAACTAAATATGCTCCAATAAGCCCACTATTTGATGTCAAATCTTCAATCCTATATCCCTCTATAGTGTTGGGATGAAAAGCAAATAAATTTAAAAACAAAAAACAAAAAAGGAGTGGAGCAGGACAGAGCTACTTACAAGAATTTTGATGCTTGCCACTCTACAAGTATGCTGCTAAAGGCTCCGTATATGTTAGACACTGCAACACTGAATTCAAAAAACATGTATTTCAGAGATTTTTAAGACCAGCACCCTGAAATCATATATGCCAACGTTCAGTAAACTTATGAATAACTTAAATGCCAATTCAAGTTCACCAAAGCTGAAAACAAAAACCAATTACTGTAAGATAAGATAACAGATCTTAAAAACTTAATTTTCATAAACATTTTGGACAAGTTTTATATAACAATACTAATAAAAATACAAAAAAGAACCAAAACCAATGTCAGTCTTGCCAGCCGAAAAGAATCCGAATTCCCAACGCAATGTTACCTAAACAACACACTATGTCGAAAACACCATAGCAGTTCGCAGAACTAAATACATAAACAGAAAAAAAAAGGCCATATCAAATTAAACAACCAAAAAATTAATCACTACCCAACTAAATGAAAAGAATTAAAAATCAATCACGACCCATCAAAATAACAGAGCCAGAACATCACTTCAAGCAAATAAAAATCCAAGCTTTACTGGGTTAACAACTCACAATTCTACAGAAGGTCATGCCAAAACTGAGCTCGGGATCCAACCCGTTATCCCAAAACTCCGACCCGCCAACTTTCTTCGCCGGGTACTTAACGTTTCTAATTTCAACTCGCCACTGTCACTGCCGCCTTCACCGAACCGAGCATACGGTTTCCTGGCTGGGTGAAACTCGATCCTTCTCTGAAACGTCGAAAACAATCCGGCAGCAGATTCTGTCTCCATTTTCACCTCTGTTATCAAATTCTCCATTTATTTCGTTTCTCACAACAAATAAAAACTTTGCGTGATCAAAATGAATGAAATCAAGAAGAAAAAAGTAGAACCCAGTTTCGTTCAGAAGAATTTGTTTAAGCAGAGCACCGTTTCGGCTAGTGCGAAAGGGCAGAGGTGAGCAGAAGACAGTATTAAACCCCACCCAGACCTAAAATAGTAATTCGACTCTTTTGTTCGTGTTTATATAGCTTATAGTGCTGGATATTTTTTTTTGAATTTTATCGTTTAAGTCCTTATAATTTTACATCTTGTCAGCTAATAGTATAATTTAACGCTTTATATCAATTAAATCCTAAATTAAATATAACAACTCAATATTACACCATAAAATTTAATTTTACTGTCACAAAATTAAGTACCTCACTTAACACTAAAACATAGAGTTGTGTAAAAATTATGTCCACAAAAATACGTATTATATTTATAATTTTTTTATTTATTCAATCAATTTATAGCATGATAAGTAGGAAAAAATTTTATGGTATAATTTTAAAGTTTTTTTTATATTAATTTTAAAATATCATTATTATTATAATTATTATTATTATTATTATTATTATTGATGTTTCAATGGAATATTGGAATTTAAATCATATTCAATTTGTCTGAATGAGTTCTAGTACAGAATGGAGCTTGCCAAAACAGCTCGTTATAGACAACTTAATACTATTGAATAATTGGAACAAGACAATTTTATTGGTTATAATGCTTGTTGAAGCTCAAGAAAACTCTTGAACGAAAATACATTTAATGCAATGCAGCGATACATATTTCCAGAATCGAGTGGGGACTAGATGGTCAACAACAAAATAGTAGCAGGTGGTCATCCATATCTCAACGAGATAAAACCATCTTCTTCGCCAATAATATTTCACGCATAAAATTGCAGCGATCCCCAAGATTACAACTATATAAGATGCTGCAAATGTGATGTAGAAGCTATCCATATCAATCAAATTTTTACCTTCTTCGTCGCCGGTTGAACCTTTTGACTCTGATGGTGGTGATTCAGCTTGAACATTGCAACTTTGCCGCAGTGGCAGTCCACAAAGAAATGGATTTCCCTCGTAGCTACTCTCCTTAAAGGTTGCAAATTGTGCGGTCCACTCCGGGATCTTGCCTGATAAGTTATTGGATGCCACACTGAAAACCTCCAATGTTTTTATCTTAACAAGCTGTGCAGGGATTTTTCCGTACAAATTGTTGTAGGAAAGGTCCAAACTTTCAAGTTGCTTGAGATTTTCAAACGTCACAGGGATTGATCCCGTCAAGTTGTTGTGAGACAAATTCAATGCGCGGATCCTTGTAAGGTTTCCAATTTGAGGAGGAATCTCACCCGTCAGTTTATTGCAAGAAAGGTCAATTCCAAACATGCCGTTCAGAGGTCTACCTTTATAATAATAGGACAAATGTTTCGTTGTGAACGGTATAGTTTCTTCACTTCTCATTGGAGATACCGGAGGCGAAGCCTCATTTGATGGCCCAGTTTCGGATAAAGCCTCAGGTGCAAGCGAAGGATGAGTAGTGCTGACTACGCAAGTTGGAATTCGACCAGAAAGATTGTTATGAGATAGATCTACCAGCTGCAACTGACACAATTGAACCTACACTTCACCTTCAAGTTTGTTGTTGGACAATATAAGGTAATTTAATGAAGAGAGCTCGTCAATCCAGTTTGGAATACTCCCATTTAAGCGGTTGTAGCTCAGATCTAATGTCACAATGGAAGAACTATAACTCAATACGTCTTTAATTTGTCCTTCTATCTTGTTTCTAGATAAGCGAACTTGTTCGATAAAAGGGGGACTGAAACAAGATGGTAAGCTCCCAGAGATACTATTGTTTGAAAGGTCTAAAACTTTGAGAGAGTCAAGCTGGCAAAACTCTGTTGGAATTAAACCTTCAAGATGATTATTTGGCATCATTGTATCTTCTAACCATGAAAGATTACCCAACCATCTTGGAATCCTATCTAATAGATGGTTGTCACTAATATATAAACCCTTCAACGAGGGGCTATTGGCCAAACATTCTGGGATCTCCCCGATGAAGTGATTGCCATCCAGTTGTAACCACTCCAAGTTTTTCAAGTTACAACTTATTAGTGAATATGTGACCTTGCAAACTATTGTTTGACAACGCAAGAACTTGTAATGAGAAGCAATGCATGGCCAAGAGCTCAGGTATTCCACCAGTAAGTTGATTGTTGGATAAGTCTAATATTTCCAATGAATTCATATTACCAAATGAGGAGGGAATGCTACCGTTAACAATATTTCTAGAGATGTTTAAATGTATTAACCTTGGTAAGAATTCTCCAATTTCTACTGGAATGTGACCTCCTATGAAATTGTTAGAGACATCTAGTGTGTTTAACAGCTCATGAGGATTACTTGGCATAAGAAAAGGTCCTGAAAGAGAGTTGTTGGTCAAAACAAGTTCTTCCAATTTTGTGTTGTTTTCTAACAACCAATTTGGAAAATCTCCGGTCAACTTATTGTGAGAGAGATCAACAAATCCCAATTCATGTTGATGGTAAAGGAACATAGGGAACGTACCACCGTCTCTGTGACCAGGTAATGCCAAAGAAATTAGCTGGAATTTCGGTGACATGGAATATTGTAACTCATCAGTTTCTGCAAATACTTGATCATTATTATCACCATAGAAGATGGTGAGGTTTGAGTGGTTGTAAAATGGTCCAAGTGAAATGGGGATTTGAAAGTGATTGCTTGAAAGGCTGAGATCTTGGATGGATGTCAGATGCACGAGGGGAGATGAGGAGATGTTTTCAGTAAGTTGATTGTTAGAGACATCTAATACTCGAAGAGATGTCATATTTGCCAAGCACCAAGGCAAGTTACCCCGTAGATCATTAGAGCCAATACGTAACTCTTGCAGATGCACGAACTCGCAAAGGCCTGATATCCATCACAAAGAGCAAAAATCTCATAAGCGTGCCTTTCAATAAATTAAATAAATTTATAATTATTAATAAATTATATACCACAATTAATTTCATTAGTTTCTCAAAAATAATTAAATTTAAAAAAATAGTTCATTAAGAAAGAGAAAGAGGGAGAGAGAGTGATTAACCTTGACTAAATAGCGTGCCTTTGAGTTTACAATTAGACAAATATAAAAATTTAAGCGAAGAAGTGAACAAGCTACTTATTTGAAGAAAGCTATTATTGATGACAGTGTAAGACATGTCCAAATATTCCAAATTTTTAATCCTTAGAAAACTTGAAAACATTAAACAAATAAACAAACAAATAAATAAATTTATAATCTCAGTTTTAGTGAAATTACTAATAAATAACTTGTTTCATCCCGTAAAATTAACCTTAAAATTTTGAGATGCCATGAATTTTACAATCCCACATAGACAAACGTCTAAGGGAATTGGAAGCTGCAAGGCTTTGTAGAAGGTTTATATGGAAAGAAGAACCGTCCATTGTCAAGTCTTCCAACTTGGTGAAATTATGCAAATCTATTAATTCAAACAACAAAAACAACAACAAAATCAACAACTTCTTCTTTAGCTGAATATATACATAAAAAATTTATTTTATTTTATATGTGACTTGATTAATTACCTGTTGGAATTGATACTATTTCGCTAAAATTATTGTACCCAAGACGAAGCTTCTTTAAGAATAGGAATGATCCCACAAAGTACAACATGGTGCTTCCATCACTAATATTCCCAACTCCATATAGATTAAGGCTATTCAACTTCTCCAAACCTTTGTAATCTATTTAAGATTGAACAAATATAAAATTTATTTTTAAAAATATTAGATCTAAACTCAATGACTTGGAATCTTTTTTTTGTTTTCAATATTAACATCTATTAATTTAAGACACTCAACCAAATATTATTTTTATTTTATTTTACAGAATTTTTTTTAAAAAAAATGCAATTTCATAAAATACGTCCAACTCTATTTTTTTTTTTGTTTTTACTTTCCATCTCAAATTCAAAAGTCATTAGTTGGATTCTATACATACATTTGGGACTTTGAAACATAACGGAAATTTTATTAAATGAATTTGAAAATGTAAGTGAAATACTATACTTTCCTTATCATTACCTTTAGGAACCACAAATTTGTTAATCGAATTCCCACCTATGCCCAACTCCTCTAAGTTGCTCAAAGAATCTAATTCTGAAAAGCATTTAAATAGAGTTAAATCAAACTTGACAATAAAATATAAAAGTTTTTGTCTAAAGCAATCACATTGAAAGAGTAAATTAATAAAGTTGCTTTGTTAAAGCCAAAATCCAATTCCTTCGATACTCATGCTAATCAAATATTCAATTTGTTTCAGAAAATAAAATGATAACCATGCTTACCTTGAACATCAAAAGTCCTTTCCAATCCAATTGTACATAGATCTAAAGCTTTTAATGATGAAAGACCTCTTAAGGAAGAGAAGATAGTTCGGTTGAGAGTGTTACCACTTAAAGAGAGAGCCTTCAATTTATTCAAACCTGTTAATAATTGATTAATTAATCTGACTTACTATTGTATAAAATTATATAAGTGATTGAAATATATGTGATAATCATTTGATATAACGAGTAATAAAAATAAAATATTTTTATTTAAACTGTAGATAAGGTAGTTTTTTTAATGCAACAGTTATTTAAAAATAAAATATTCATTTAATTATGTATTTTTAAATATTTTTTATTAATTACCAAAAGTTATCTCATTGGTCTATATATTTATTTTTTGAAAAAGTAAAATTTCAATAAGAATTTTTTGCATTTTAGCTCATGAGCAACTCCTAAATAGCATTATTTAAAATTTAACAAGATCCAAATTAAGCAATGGCATATTAAACGAGTAGATTAATAAAGTTTCTCAATTGAAGCCAGAGAAATCCACGAATATGGGAAAGAAAATGAGAAATATGTTTACTTTTAAAATGACAAAATAAAATATTGTTATAACGTAAATCAAGATACTCCAACTTATTCAAACCTGCAAAAAATTATTATTAGAAATGAATCCAAATAACTATTAATTGAAATAAATATAATAGCCATTTGTTAGAACATTTTCATTTAAATTATTTATTTCTTACAATTGATAATTCTTTGAGAGATGTCGTTTGTTTTTTTTTTTTTTGTCAACATATTTAAAATAAAAGGATAAGAATGTTAAATCAAGTTGGTAAGATTTATTTCAACTCTCCAAACTCTTTTCCTAAAATATAAATAGAGATTAACAAACTTACAAAAAAAAATAGTTATTAATTTTTTTTCAAAAATAAAAGATTTTGACAAATTTTTTAATAATCAAGATCTATTTGTATATTAATTAATGAATAAAAAAAAAGACCAAAAATCTCATTACAGTAATTGTTAGTTAAAAATAAATCTTCACAAATCTCTATTTTATTATTTATTTTATTTTTTCAAATGAATTTAAATCTAAATTTATAAACCATCAACCATCCATTCCATCAAATCTCAAGCTCATTTTCTTGGATGTAACTATATAAATACAAAAATTACTTATTTTTATCAGAACATCAAGTGTAAATATCTCATTATAAAAAAAATTAACAAAAATACTTGATTATGATTTTTATAATTAATTTAATATTTTTTTAAAATTTTATATGAAAATTTTATATATATATATATATATATATTAATCTTAACACCAGTGTAAATGAAAAGTAAAATTAAGATTCAAATTGTATAGATTGTATTTTAAATTTTATTTTTTATTTATTTCTTATCCCAATTTTAGAATGTACATCAACCCCATTAAAGTATATATTTCAAAGCCTTTAATCTTACTAAAGCAAAGATAAATTAAAAAAAAAAAATCTCTAAGCAAATTATAATTTAATTATAGTATTATTGGATTATTATAAAGATAGGAGAAGAATCAAGCGTACCTTTTATATCTATTTTTCCTTCCAATCTATTACGATACAAAGTTAAATTTGTTAATGATGAAAGAGCATCCAGAGATGAAAAGATGCTATTATTGAACATGTTTCCGCCTAAATAAAGAATCTTCAAGTCAGTCAAGCTTGATAGCCTCTCCAGACCTGCAACTAATCAAACAATCTCAATAGAAAGAATTCTTTCATGGATGAATCTCATGAATAATACATAGTCTAATCTAAGTAAAGATTTTCGACAAAATGCTCTATGATAACAAATTTTCAAAATCTGCATAGGCATTCTTCTTAATACGTACACAAGTCCGTGAAGACTTGTTTCACCAAATAATCTCATACTCTTTATCTAAAACAAAGAAGAGTACAAAATGCATGCAAAATATCTTAGAATTGTGTGGTTTCACGATTTAATGTTAAAAGTCTCAAATTTTCTGAATTTATACGAAAATATTTAAGAGACATTTGCCATAAAATATCATCATAAAATGTTGAAATTATGAGGGAGAAAAATAACAGACCTTCATTCTCAACAAAACTGGCTATTTTGTTCCAACTTAAATCGAGTAGCTCTAGTTCTCGGAACGCAGAGAACAAAGAAGCATTCAAATACCATTCTCCCAATACCCAATTCCTAGCCAAAAAAAGATTTAGTTGTTTCACTCTGCCTGTGGTGTTGCTGCACTCAACCGCATCCCACAAACAACAATCTGAATTTTCATCTCCCTCCATCCAGTTTGTAAGATAGTAAGGATCATTGAGGCAATGTTTAAGTTGGAGGAGAGCTAATCTCTCTTCCTCCCGACATCCCTCGCTCCAGCAATTTTCATTTAAACCAAACACAAACAAAAAAAGCAGTAACTTCACCCACACACATTTTGAACCCATCATCTTAGGTTTTTAAGTAA
This sequence comes from Khaya senegalensis, assembly GCA_032402905.1. Taxonomy (NCBI): domain Eukaryota; kingdom Viridiplantae; phylum Streptophyta; class Magnoliopsida; order Sapindales; family Meliaceae; genus Khaya; species Khaya senegalensis. Next base: position 5,031,926 of record CP135555.1, on the reverse strand, counting down.
TTAATACCACTCTGATCTGCAACGAAGAACAAGTGGCTCTACGCTATTTATAACATCAGAATATGAATGAATGCCATCCAGCTTTTAATTGACTTGACTGTGTTCTTCTAGTCCTTTTTTTTCATTTATTACAATTATTTTTAATACTTATTTTATTAGGTGACTCTAAATATGTGTTTATATATATATATATACAATTTTCATTATTTTATAAATTAATATGTTAAATAATCTTCTTGAATCATTATTTGTTAATATTTTTTTTCTTACCAATATATAAAGGCTTGTAAGGTTATTTAAAAGCTATCCTTCTTAATCATTTTATGCATATAACTAGATTTGATTAAATAAAAATTTTAAAAAATTATTAAATTTTAAATAATTAAAAAAAGAGTCTAAATTAAAGTTTTATAATTGTTCAATATATATTTATTGTGAAATAGAATTTTAAATTTTAAAAGTAAATACAAAAGTAAGTCTAAATTTTTAGTCTAAATTAAATATTAACTACTGTAAGCCCATAATTTTACCTGATATAATCAATTTTCAGGTTAGCAGAGGTGTTTTCTCTAAGGGTTCAACTATTTTGATATACCTGACATAATTTTACCTGATATAATCAATTTTCAGGTTAGCAGAGGTGTTTTCTCTAAGGGTTCAACTATTTTGATATACCTGACATTGACACTTAATTTTATGAAAGTAAATAACACGGTATTTGCAAGTTTTGGGTCTTGAATTGAATTGATGGTCTCCTTGACATCCTTTTTTATTTGGCATATTGAATAATTTTCCACAACTATAGTTTTCTTCTTTAAAAAAATATACCTATTTCTATTTGCAAAATCTTGATTAAATTGTTTATTGTTTTTAGAGGGATAGAATTTGGGTAATAACAATTGTCAAATAAAAATAAATATCTACAAAGTACTTTAATTATCGTCTTTGTAAAATTAATAAAAGTATAAAAATCTCAAATATAATTTAAATTAAAAAACACATAATTATAAGTAACTAAGCAAACATATATAAAAATAATTAATCAACTGCAGGCCCAAGGATGCCTTGAAAAATTTTAAGCTGATAGGCATGTTTCTAATCCGACACTTCGAAACCTTCTTCCTCAATTTCCTTTGGCATCCGCCATCACAAGGCTTAACAAGTAAAGATTCTCTGATTATCACTGAGGGGCTTGATAGTTTAACCACTTCAGGCCTCGGTCCTTGAACATTATCACCAGCCTTCTCATTCGGCAAATTACGATCAATACTATTATCAGAATTAGCTCCAGGCCGGAAAAGAAAATAAAAACAACTCAGTACCAAACGCATTTTATACAAAGATACCCAGGAAATAGAAATATATAAACACCACCTGAATCTTTTCAAAACTTGGCACATTTGGTGGTTTTAAGAGACAAGTTTTCTCCAATGCACTATCACTAGAATCCCCAGATGGAGGAACATTCAAAATACTCTCCAGTTTTTTGTCATTGGACTCTCGAGGAGTAATACTTGATGCCCCAGCATTTGAAACAAAATTAATCTGGATGCATTAGTGGACTCACAGATTAGAAATATTGTTTGAATTCCGGCCAAGCGGAGAAAAGATGGATAAAGGGATCCTTGCAGCAAATGAAACATCCAATTACTTTTTGTGAAGTCTCATTTGTAACAAGCTTATCAGTCTCAGGGATTTGGGGCCCATTGCAGTTCGGCAATGCTGTCAATGGGACTTCTGCATCATTCTTAGAAGTCCAATTCTCTTTGGGGTTATTTACTCCAGAAGCATCAGCATCAGTAGTGTTGGTCTTAGATTCACAACAGACAACATTGCTGCTCACAGATTTAACTGATGGTTCCGAGCTTGTTCCTTGATCTGGGTTTGGAGCAAAGCCTTCTGATGGATTCTTGAGTAATGGTGCTATTGAATATGGTTCCAACAAAGCTTCTTTTTTTGGTACCCAGAATTGTGCTATTGCCTGGCCTGGCTGAATGGATGTTCCCTTAAATGGTGGGTTGTCAAATGAGATTCATTTGACAACCCACCATTTACGTTGTCCTTTTGCCTCGCATCAGTATCAGAGTCAGAACCATGTACTCCGTTGTCAGTTGGACAACTGTGTTGGTGTCCCTTTGGTTGTTGGCTCACAACTGAACATGTTTTATTTCCATTGACATTTGCTTTCAAATTTTCTTTCTGGACAACATCGATGGGTTTTCTTGGAATAATATTTTTTCTATCACAAACGTAAAACATGTAAACCTTCTGCTCTAGAATGGACCGCTCATTAACTTGGACAACCTGTTAAATGAAATTTTGGTAAACAATCCCCAATTTCACAAACTAGAATATTGAAAGAAGGAAAAAGCGACACCACAAAAGAATTATATGGGTACAGTCTCACTAAATCTATTCTAACCTTGACCTATCCTTTTGAGGGGACAGTGTAAGAATTATGCAAAACAATATAACAAGTAATGTATAAAATAAGTCGTTTCTTTTAATTAAAAATTTTTTTTTACACATTGCATAAACTTCATTTAATCCAATATCTTTCCATTAGTTCTCTTCTTTTCCCCAATGGTTGGAAATTGTTCAATCAAAATGGAAGGAAAATCTGAGTTACAATCCCTGACCATCATTCCTGGAACTAGAATTGAAAAAGATAAACATTCCCAATAGCATCCCAGAATTAACTACTATTGAAAGAGGAAGAAATTCCAAATACCTGGTTGTCATCCAGAGAGTACCACATACCACTGGATGTACGGACAAAGCAATAGTAGCGGCCAGAATGGGTGCTCCAACCATGATGAACCAAAGCACCGTAAAGCGTGTACTTCAAATCTCCTTCCTGCAAGCGGAAAAATATTAACTACTATTGACAAAGTAAACCAAACACCGTTCAAAAATGTAATTTGACAGAATAAACATTTAAGAATGGAAGCAACAAACTGCAAAACAGAAACATGAACTCAAAATGTGCCAACAATAATAAAAAGTTCACTCACATAGGAACCACTAACAAAAGGTTTCATGTCTCATGTAGAACCAAACTGAACTTTCTTTTCAATCTTGTGTCCAGGATCATGTGCACGATATCGTTTTAGATGGACATTTAGAACATAAGGTGCCTTGTGAACTGTGAGCGGCTTGAGAGCCCTAACTTTCTCCTTGCAGCGTTGGCACTGGTACAGCTTCTCCCCTCCATCTAGCAGCTTCGCAGCCGTGAAATTATTAAGGGCTTTGTGAACGGAGTCTGCCTTAGCTATTTCAAGACTTAAAATCTAGAAAGGGATCAAATTTGTTGGAGCAGTAAGAGCATTGCATGCATTTAACCTTGACAAGCAACATAGATAGTCACTTGCATTTTCAAAGTATATTCTAGAACTCCTCCTGGCTTCACAGCAACAAGATAAAATTTGCCAGTCATGAACACAGAATTTTTAAAACTTTTCCCCCTGTTTCTGGAAGCTAAATTAGCATAAGTACGCCATCTAGAAAGAACAAGTTACCTGACTGCGTAAACAACCACCAAATATCTTGTGTGCCAAACTCACCTCATAAGCACTTGGGGATTCACTTGGCACTCCTGAAGGTAAGCAACATTTATGCATTGTTTCCAGCAAGTTCACCATGTACTCGTGTGCATCCTCTTGTCTAGAAATTTTGAAGTTTCGAGATATGCCTATTAAGGGGTCAAGGATTCCAAATTTGAAGATATATATATAATGACACAATTGCTTATCTGGTCAAAAATCATATAAGAATGACCTTGAATCCAATGGAAATTGAATTTCCAGGACATGCTTGATGAGAATTCCTTCTGTGAAAACTAAAATCTTCTGCCCGGCATTTTAGTATCAAAATAACAAATTGAAAAACATGATATGCTCTTTGAAAATAGGAAATTAACAAATATCCGGCACATTCGGCAAAAATACTACATTTTCTGTCAAAACATAACATACAGGAACACATAAAAGGGATGTTTTCATCATTGCCCCTTAGGTATGCCTCAATGTTGACCAAACCACATTGTGATGTTGTAATAATTACAAATTACCCTAACACCACCTAGATTCTATTTAGCTGGATGTCTAACATCAGAAAAAATGTCCTATAATAACTTTGTCCTTCTTTATTTCTCCATTTCTCTTCTTGTTTTTTCCTTTCTTCTTTTCCATTTTTTTCCTCAATTTCAATCACTGTTAAGAGAGATTTTAATACTTTTTTCACATATTATAGAGAGAAAACGTTAAAAATAAGCGAAATGAAAGATATTTTAAAGACAAAAAATTGGTCATTCTAAAAAACCTTGTTTAAAGCATTAAATCGACAGGGAATTTGGCTTCGCCAAAGTGTTACACACCAATAAACATGTTTCTTTTCTTTTTCCCTCTCCTTTCTTTTCTCCCCATATGAAAGAGGACAAGTATAATGATGAATATGACACAATTATCAAATTATTAATTAATGCACTCTTTATGGAAGAAAAGACAAAAAAAAAGAGCGCAAAGAGCACGACTAACATGTTTCTGGATGGTAGGGGTATTTGCAACTAACATCGAAATATGCAATGTTCCCTCAACGTTAGGTCTTCCCTTAGGGGCACTGATGGCAATATCCCCATAAAAAATAAGCAAGGATACATTGCAAGTTTAAGACAAGATCCTTTGGAGCTAATATTCTCCCAGGAGCTTGTAGAGCACGACTAACATGTTTCTGGACGGCACATAAAGCACAGAACCCAGTGATACAGCCTCATAAAATAAACGATATACAGTATTGGATAAACATCATTGACAATGCATGCACAGAATATGTACAGGAATAAATAAATAAAATCAAAAACCAAATAATGAGAACTTATAATGATCCTTTTCTAATTCTTCAAAGAACAAATTGAATAGCTACCTTGTTGAACATGCTCATCTCAACCTTCCATTATTCTAATTTGCTTGCATCTACAAATTAAAATCTCGAGCATTTTGGCCATGCACAAACCACTGAAATAGCCATCAAAATCTTTGAAGATTACTAAGAAACTACAAATCCGACAGAGTTCAGTATAAGAAAACTTAAAGAGAGAGAGAGAGAGAGAGAGAGAGAGAGAGAGAGAGAGAGAGAGTCGCCAACAAAAGCAGAGAAAGAAACTCATTTACAAAACTGAAAGAGGACAACTATTGTTTCTAACACTTGTGTTGTGTGCATGAATCAGTTGGAGTAGAATCTCTTTTCTTCTTCCCTCTCTCCTCACTTTTCTATCCATATGAAAGTGGACAAGTATAATGATGAATATAACACGATTATCAAATTATCAATTAATGCACTCTGGAAGAAAATTTAAAGAAAAAAAGGAGGTAAAGAGCACGACTAACATCTGGATGTTTGGGGTATTTGCAACTAATATTGAAATATGCAATGTTCCCTCAACATTAAGTCTTCCCTTAAGGACACTGATGGCAATATCCCCATAAAAAATAAGCAAGGATACATTGCAAGTTTAAGACAAGATCCTTTGGAGCTAATATTCTCCCAGGAACTTGTAGAGCACTACTAACATGTTTCTGGATGGCACATAAAGCACAGAACCCAGCAATATGGCCTTCATAAAATAAACGATATACAGAATTGATAAACATCATTGACAATGCATGCACAGAATATATACAGGAATAAATAAATAAAATCAAAAACCAAATAATGAGAACTTATAATGATCCTTTTCTAATTCTTCAAACGACAAATTGAATAGCTACCTTGTTGAACATGCTCATCTCAACCTTCTATTATTCTAATTTGCTTGCATCTACAAATTAAATTCTTGAGCATTTTGGCCATGCATAAACCACTGAAATAGCCAACAAAATCTTTGAAGATTACTAAGAAACTATAAATCCCAAAGAGCTCAATATAAGAACTAAATATGCTCCAATAAACCCTATTTGATGTCAAATCTTCAACCTAGATCCCTCTACAATTTTGGGATGAAAAGCAAATTTTTTTTAAAAAAAAAGGGAGTGGAGCAGGACAGAGCTACTTACAAGAATTTTGATGCTTGCCACTCTGCAAGTATGCTGCTAAAGGCTCCATATATGTCAGACACTGCAACACTGAATTCAAAAAACATGTTTTTCCAAGATTTTCAAGACCAGCACCCTGAAATCATAAATGCCAACGTTCAGTAAACTTATGAATAACTTAAATGCCAATTCAAGTTCACCAAAGCTGAAAACAAAAACCAATTACTGTAAGATGAGATAAACAGATCTTAAAAACTCAATGCTAATTTTCATAATCATTTTGAACAAGATTCATATAACAATACACTTTACTAATAAAAATAGGAAAAAAAAAAAAAACCAAAACCAATGTCAATCTCGCCAGCCAAAAAGAATCCGAATTCCCAACGCAATGTTTCCTAAACAGCCAAAACCAAAGCAGTTCGCAGAACAAAATACACATACAGAAAAAAAGGCGGTATCGAATTAAACAACCAAAAAATCAATCACTGCCCAACTCATAACAGAGCCACAACATCACTTCAGGCAAATAAAAATCCAAGCTCACTGAGTTAACAACTCACAATTCTGCGGAAGGTCATCCCAAAACTGAGCACTGGATCCAACCCATCATCCCAAAACTCCGACCGGCCAACTTTCTTCGCCGGCTGGCCCCGAACCAATCCGCGTGATCCGAACAACTGGTGTTTAGCGTTTCTAACATGAACTCGCCGCCGTCACTACCGCCTTCACTGAACTCAGCATACGGCTTCCTGGTTGGATGAAACTCGATCCTTCTCTGAAACGTCGAAAACAATGCGGCAGCAGATTCTGCCTCCATTTTCACCTCTGTTATCAAATTCTCCATTTATTTCGTTTTTAACAACCAATAAAATCTTTTCGCGATCAAAACGAATGAAATCAAGAAAAAAAAAAAGAAGAACCCAGTTTCGTTCAGAAGAATTTGTTTGCGGTGGTTGTTTAAGCAGAGCGCGGTTTCGGCTAGTGCGAAAGAAAGAGCAAAGACGAGTAGAAGACAGTATTAAACCCTTCCCAGACCTAAAATAGTAATTCGACTGTTTTGTTGGTGTTTGATGGCGTATTGTGCCGGAATTTCTTTTGAATTTTATCGTTTAAGTCCTGAAATCTCTTAACTGGAACAAGACAATTTTATTGGCTATAATGCTTGTGAAGCTCAAGAAAACTCTTGAACGAAAATACATTTAATGCAATGCAGCTATACATATTTCCAGAATCGAGTGGGGACTAGATGGTCAACAACAAAATAGTAGCAGGAGGTCATCCACATCTCAACGAGATAAAACCATCTTCGTCGCCAATACGGATTCACATATAAAATTGCAGCGATCCCCAAGATTACAACTATATAAGATGCTGCAAATGTGATGTAGAAGCTATCCATATCAATCAAATTATTACCTTCTTCGTCGCCGGTTGAACCTTTTGACTCTGATGGTGGTGATTCAGTTTGAACATTGCAACTTTGCAGCAATGGCGGTCCACAAAGAAATGGATTTCCCTCGTAGCTACTCTCATTAAAGGTTGCAAATTGTGCGGTCCACTCCGGGATCTTGCCAGACAAGTTATTGTATGCCACACTGAGAACAGCTAATGTGTTTATCTCAACAAGCTGTGCAGGGATTTTTCCGTAGAAGTTGTTGTAGGAAAGGTCCAAACTTTCAAGTTGCTTGAGATTTTCAAACGTCACAGGGATTGATCCCGTCAAGTTGTTGTGAGACAAATTCAATGCTAGGATCCTTGTAAGGTTTCCAATTTGAGGAGGAATCTCACCCGTCAGTTTATTGCAAGAAAGGTCAATTCCAAACATGCCGTCCAGAGGTCTACCTTTATAAAAATAGGACTCATGTTTCGTTGTGAACGGTATAGTTTCTTCACTTCTCGTTGCAGGTGCTGGAGGTGCGAGATTTGAAAACCCATATGAAAGCCCAGTTTCAGATAAAGCCAAAGGTGCAAGCGATGGATGAGTAGTGCTGACTACGCAAGTTGGAATTCGACCAGAAAGATTGTTATGAGATAGATCTACCAGCTGCAACTGACACAATTGAACCGACACTTCACCTTCAAGATTGTTGTTGGACAATATAAGGTAATTTAATGAAGAAAGCTTGACAATCCAATTTGGAATACTTCCATTTAAGCGATTATAGCTAAGATCTAATGTCACAATGGAAAAGCTATGACTAAATACATCTTTTATTTGTCCTTCTATCTTGTTTCTGGATAAATGAACTTGTTCGATAGAAGGGGGACTGAAACAAGATGGTAAACTCCCAGAGATACTATTGTTTGAAAGGTCTAAAACTTTGAGAGAGTCAAGCTGGCAAAACTCTGTTGGAATTAAACCTTCAAGATGATTATTTGGCATCATTATATGTTCTAACCATGAAAGATTACCCAACCATCTTGGAATCCTATCTGATAGATGGTTGTCACTAATATATAAACCCTCCAACAAAGGGCTATTGGCCAAACATTCTGGGATCTCCCCGATGAAGTGATTGCCATCCAGTTGTAACCACCCCAAGTTTTTCAAGTTACAACTTTTAGTGAATACGTGACCCTGCAAAGTGTTGTTTGATAACGCAAGATGTCGTAATGAGAAGCAATGCATGGCCAAGTGCTCAGGTATTCCGCCAGTCAATTGATTGTTGGATAAGTCTAGTTCCCACAAGGAACTCATATTACCAAATGAGGAGGGAAGGCTACCGTTAACAACATTTCTAGAGACGTTTAACTGTTTTAACCTTGGTAGAAATTCTCCAATTTCTACTGGAATGTGACCTCCGATGTTATTGTTAGAGACATCTAGTGTGTTTAACTGCTTATGAGGATTACTTGGCATACGAAAAGGTCCTGAAAGAGAGTTGTTGGTCAAAACAAGTGCTTCTAATTTTGTGTTGTTTTCTAACAACCAATTTGGAAAATCTCCAGTCAACTTATTGTGAGAGAGAGCAACAAATTCCAATTCATGTTGATGGTAAAGGAACTTAGGGAACGTACCACCGTCTCCGTGACCAGGTAATGCCAAAGATATTAGCTGGAATTTTGGTGACATGGAATATTGTGACTCATCAGTTTCTGCAAATACTTGATTATTATTACCACCAACGAAGATGATGAGGTTTGAGTGGTTGTAAAATGGTCCAAGTGAAATTGGGATTTGGAAGTGATTGTTTGAAAGCTGGAGATCTTGGATGGATGTTAGATGCACGAGGGGAGATGAGGAGATGTTTCCAGTTAGTTGATTGTTAGAGACATCTAATACTCGAAGAGATGTCATATTTGCCAAGCACCAAGGCAAGCTTCCCCGTAGATCATTAGAGACAATATATAACTCTTCCAGATGCACCAACTCACAGAGGCCTGAAATCCATCACAAATAGCATAAATCTTACAAACATATTAATCAATGATTAAACATATATATTATTTCAGATTATAATTCATAAGAAATAAGTCTTTTCAATAAATTTATTAATAAATTATATACCACGTAATTAATTTTATTAGTTTATCATAAATGTTTGATTTAAAAAATTAGTTCACTAAGAGAGAAAGAGAGAGAGAGAGAGTGATTAACCTTGACTAGACAGCGTGCCTTTGAGTCCACAATTAGACAAATATAAAACTTTAAGGGAAGAAGTCAACAAGCTACTTATTTGAAGAAAGCTATTGTTGATGGCAGTCTCATACATGTCCAAATATTCCAAATTTGTAATCCTAGAAAAACCTGAAAACATTAAACAAATATATAAATAAATATGTAATCTCATTTTCAATGAAATTACTAATAATGACTTATTTTGTCTCATAAAATTAACCTTGAAATTTTGAGATGCTGTGGATTTTACAACTCCGCATAGACAAAAGTTTAAGGGAATTAAAAGCTGCAAGGCTTTGTAGAAGGCTTATAGGGAAAGAAGAACCGTCCAGTGTCAAGTCTTCCAAGTTGTTGAAATTCTGCAAATCTATTAATTCAAACAACAAAAACAACAACAAAATCAACAACTTCTTCTTTAGCTGAATATATACGTAAATAATTTATTTTCTTTTATATGTAACTTGATTAATTACCTGTTGGAATTGACTTGGAATCTATTTTTTTTAGTATTAACATACATTAATTTAAGACACTTAACCAAATACTGTTTTTATTTTATTTTATAAAATATCTTTTAAAAATGCAATTTCATAAAATACGTCCCATTCTAATTTTTTTTTTGTTTTTACTTTCTATATCTCAAATTCAAGAGTCATTAGTTAGATTCTATAAATACATTTGGGGCTTTAATATGTAATAAAAATTTTATTAAAATGAATTTGAAAATGTTAGTGAAATACTCTACTTTCCTTATCATTACCTTTAGGAACCACAAATTTGTCAATCGAATTCCCACCTAGGTCCAACTCCTCTAAGTTGCTCAAAGAATCTAATTCTGAAAAGTATTTAAAGAGAGTTAATTAAAACTTGACAATTAAATATGAAAATTTTTGCTTAAAGCAATGACATTGAAAGAGTAAATTAATAGAGTTGCCCTGTTAAAGCCAAAATCCAATTCCTTCATTGCTCATGCTAATTAAATATTCAATTTGTTCCATAAAATAAAATAAGAAACATACTTACCTTGAAAATCAAAAGTTCCTTCCAATCCAATTGTAGATAGATCTAAAGCTTTTAATGATGAAAGACTTCTTAAAGAAGAGAAGATGGTACGGTTGAGAGTGTTACCGCTTAAAGAGAGAGCTTCCAATTTATTCAAACCTGTTAATAATTGATTAATTAATCTTACTTACTATTGTATAAAATTATATAAGTGATTAAAATATATGTGATAATCATTTGATATAACAAGTAATAAAAATAAAATATTTTTATTTAACTTGTAGACAAGATAATTTTTCTAATGCAACAGTTATTCAAAAACGAAATATTCATTTAATTATATATTTTTAAATATTTTTTTATTAGTTACCAGAAATTATCTCATTGGTCTATATATTTATTTTTTGAAAAAATAAAATTTCAATAAGAATTTTTTGCATTGTAGCTCATAAGCAACTCCTAAATAGCATTAATTAAAATTTAACAAGATCCAAATTAAACAATGGCATATTGAACAAGGAGATTAATAAAGTTTCTCAATTGAAGACAGAGAGATCTAGAAATATGCGAAATAAAATGAGAAACATGCTTACCTTTAAAATCACAAAATGAAAAATTGTTATAACTTAAATCAAGATACTCCAACTTATTCAAACCTGCAATGAATTATTATTAGAAACGAATCCAAATAACTACTAATTGAAATAAATGTGATAGTCATTTGATGGAATATTTCTATTTAAATTATTTATTTCTCACAATTGATAATTCTGTGAGATACGTCTTTTTTTTTTATATTTTTTTATCTTTATCTTTTAACATATTTAAAAGAAAATAATAAAAATATTAAATCAAGATGATAAGATTTATTTTAACTCTCCCAACTCTTTTTCTAAAATATAAATAGAGATTAACAAATTCAAAAAAAATAGTTGTTAATTTTTTTTTCAAAGATAAAAAATCTTATAGAGAAGTTGATCTTTTGAGATAAAAGATTTTGACAAATTTTTTAATAATCAAGATTCATTTTATATTAATTAATGAATAAAAAAAGGACCAAAAATCTCATTACAGTAATTATTAGTTAAAAATAAATTTTCATGAATCTTTATTTTGTTATTTATTTTATTTTTTCAAATGAGTTTAAATCTAAATTTATAAACCGATTTAGATCAACCATTCATTCCACCAAATCTCCAACGTATTTTCCTGGGTGTAGCTATATAAATACAGAAATTACTTATTTTTATCGAAACATCAAGTGTAAATATCTCATAATTAAAAAAAAAAAAGTATTTGATTATAATTTTTATAATTAATTTAACATTTTTTTAAAATTTTATATGAAAATTATATATATTTATCTTAATACTAGTGTGAATAAAAAGAAAAAATAAGATTCTAATTGTATAGATTATATTTTAAATTTTATTTTTTATTTATTTCTTATCCCAATTTTAGAATGTACATCAACCACATTAAAGTATCTATTTCAAAGCCTTTAATCTTACTGAAGCAAAGATTAATTTTAACAAAAAAAATTCTTTAGCCAAATTATAATTTAATTATATAATTATTGGATTATTATAAAGCTGAATGAGATCCACAAAGATGGGAGAAGAATCAAGCGTACCTTTTATATCTATTGTTCCTTCCAATCTGTTACCAATCAAACTTAAATCTGTTAATGATGAAAGAGCATCTAGAGACGATAAGATGCTATTGTTGAACATGTTTCCGCCTAAATTGAGAAACTTCAAGTTGGTCAAGCTTGATAGCCTCTCCAGACCTGCAGCAAATCAAACAATCTCACGAGAACGAGTTCTTTTATGGATGAATCTCATGAATAATATATATAGTCTAATCTAAGTAAAGATTTTTGACAAAATGCTCTAAGATAACAATTTTTCAAAACCTGCATAGGCATTCTTCTTAATACGTACACAAGTCCGTAAAGACTTGTTTCACCAAATAATCTCATACCCTTTATCTAAAACAAAGAAGAGGACAAAATGCATGCAGAATATCTTAGAATTGTGTGGTTTCATGATTTAATGTTAAATTGTTAAATTTTCTGTGTTCATCCAAAAATATTCATTTAATTATGTATATTTAAATATTTTTTACTAATAATAAGAAGTTATCTCATTGATCTATATATTTATTTTTTGAAAAAGTAAAATTTCAAGAATACTTTTTTGCATTATAGCTCATGAGCAACCCCTAAATAGCATTAATTAAAATTGAACAAGATTCAAACTAAGCAATGGCATATTCATCGAGTAAATTGATAAAGTTTCTCAATTGAAGCCAAAGAGATCTACGAATGTGGGAGATAAAATGAGAAACATGCTTACCATTAAAATGACAAAATGAAATATTGTTATAACCTAAATTAAGATGCTCCAACATATTTAAACCTGCAAAAAATTATTATTAGAAACAAATCCAAATAATATTAATTAAAATAAATGTGATAGTCATTTGGTGGAACAGTTCCATTTAAATTATTTATTTCTCATAATTGATAATTCTTTGAGAGACCTTATTTTTTTTTATTTTTTACCTTTATCTTTTAGCATATTTAAAAGAAAATGATTAAAATATTAAATTAAGATGGTAAGATTTATTTTAACTCTTCCAACTCTTTTTCTAAAATATAAATAGAGATTAACAAATTCAAAAATCATACTTGTTAATTTTTTTCCAAAGATAAAAAATCTTATAGAGAAGTTGATCTTTTGAGATAAAAGATTTTGACAAATTTTCTAATACTCAAGATCCATTTTTATATTAATTAATAAAAAAAGGACCAAAAATCTCATTACAGTAATTATTAGTTAAAAATAAATCTTCATGAATCTCTATTTTGTTTTTTATTTTGTATTTTCAAATAGGTTTAAATCTAAATTTATAAATATGCTTAGATCAACCATTTATTCCATCAAATCCCAATGGCATTTTCTTGGGTGTAACTATATAAATTTAGAAATTACTTATTTTTATAGGAACATCAAGTATAAATATCTCATAAAAAAAAAAATTAACAAAATTACTTGATTACGATTTTTATAACTAACTTAACATTTTTTTAAATTTTATATGAAAATTATATATATATATATATATATTTACATATATTTAATATCACATGAATTTAAACAAAACTTCTTAACACTAGTGTGAATGAAAAGTAAAAATAGGATTTAAATTGTATAGATTGTATTTTAAATTTTATTTTCCATTTATTTCTTAACCCAATTTTAGAATGTACATCATCCCATTAAAGTGTCTATTTCAAAGCCTTTAATCTTACTGAAGCAAAGATAAATTAAAAGAAAAACTTCTCTAGCCAAATTATAATTTAATAATAATATTATTGGATTATTACAAAGCTGAATGAGATCCATAAAGATGGGAGAAGAATCAAGCGTACCTTTTATATCTATTGTTCCTTCCAATCTATTATCAAACAAACTTAAATATGTTAATGATGAAAGAGCATCGAGAGACGAAAAGATGCTATTGTTGAACATGTTGTTGTCTAAATAGAGAATCTTCAAGTCGATCATGCTTGATAGCCTCTCCAGACCTGCAACAAATCAAAACAATCTCAAGAGAAAGAATTCTTTCATGGATGAATCTCATGAATAATACATAGTCTAATCTAAGTAAAGATTTTCGACAAAATGCTCTAAGATAACAAATTTTCAAAACCTGCATAGGCATTCTTCTTAATACGTACACAAGTCCGTAAAGACTTGTTTCACCAAATAATCTCATACTCTTTATCTAAAACAAAGAAGAGAAGAAAATGCATGCAGGATATCTTAGAATTGTGTGGTTTCATGATTTAATGTTAAAATTGTTAAATTTTCTGAATTCATCCGAAAATATTTAAGATATATTTGCCATAAAATATCATCATAAAATGTTGAAATTATGAGGGAGAAAAATAACAGACCTTCGTTCTCCACAAAACCGGCTATGATGTTGGCACGTAAATCGAGTAGCTCTAGTTCTCGGAACGGAGAGAACAAAGAAGCATTCAAATACCGTTCTCCCAATCCCCAAATCCTAGCCTCAGAAAGATATAGTTCTTTCACTCTGCCTGTGGTGTTGCTGCACTCAACTGCATCCCACAGACAACAATCTGAATTTTCATCTCCCTCCATCTAGTTTGTAGGAGAGTAAGGACCATTGAAGAAATGTTTAAGTTGGAGGAGAGCTAATCTCTCTTCCTCCCGACATCCCTCGCTCCAGCAATTTTCATTTAAACCGAACACAAACATAAAAAGCAGTAACTTCACCCACACACATTTTGAACCCATCATCTTAAGTTTTAAGCAATCAATACCACTCTGATTTGCAACGAACAACATGTAGCTCACGCTATTTATAACATTAGAATATGAATGCAATCCAGCTTTTAATTGACTTAACGGTGTTCTTCCAATCCTTTTCTTTTTCATTTATTGCTATTCTTTTTCATCCTTGTTTTATTAAGTGACTTTAAATACACGTTTTTTTTTTTATTTTTTATATATATTTTTAATCCGATCTTTTATTCTATAATTTTCATTATTTTGAAATTAATATGTTAAACTATCTTCTTGAAATATCATTTATTAATATTTTTAAGCTTACAAATATATAAAAACTTATAAAAGTATTTAAACTATAATCTTCTTAACTATTTTATGCATAAAATTGGATTTGATTAAATAAAATTTTTTAAAAATTATGAAATTTTAAAGAATTGAAAGTAAAGTCTAAATTAAACTTTTATAACTATTAATTTATATTTATTATGAAATAAAATTTTAAATTTAAAAAATAAATGTAAAAAAAAAAATTAAATTTTTAGTTTAAATTAAACATTAACTATTATAGGCCCATAATTTTTCACCGTCCAATCAATTTCTAGGTTAGTAGATATGTTTTCTCTAAGGATGGACCATTTTGTATACTTGACACTAACACTTAATTTTATGAAAGCAAATAACGCGGTACTTGCACGTCTTGGGTCTTGAATTGAATTGACAGTCTCCTTGACATCCTTTTCTTTCTATTTGGCATATTGAATAATTTTCCACAGCTGTAGTTTTCATCTTTAGAAAAGTATACCAATTTTTATGTGCAAAATCTTGATTAAATTGTTTAGAGTGTTAAAATTTGGGTAATAATAAATATCAAATAAAAATAAATATCTATGAAGTACTTTAATTATCGTCTTTGTATAGTTAATAGAAATATAAAAATCTCAAATATAATTTAAATTAAAAAAATACATAATTATAAGTACCTAAGAAAATATATATATAAAAATAATAAATCAACTATTAAAAAATCACATTGAAAAGGCATCATAATATAATAAGAATATTCATAAACTTTAATTAGAAAACGTTTGATTAGATGACAACCAAGTTGAAAAGTCGGAGCCTCACTTTTCATATACATTAATTTTATGAAAGCAAATAACGCAGTTTGAGACTTTTCATATACATTAATTTTATGAAAGCAAATAACGCAGTTTGAGCAAATACACGCTGCATGCCTCTAGTCACTTGCTCTTGAATTATTGGTCTCCTTGGCATCTTTGGGTATTATGTATATCCAATAATTTTCCACAATTGTATAATCTTCCTTTCTAGAAAAGTATTTCTATATCTGCGTTCAAAACTTTTCCACAAAATAAACTTTCAATTTTTTGAAAACTCAAAACATACTCTAAATAATTTCATGAAAGCCCACCAAACTTTCGTTTTTCTTTGGAAGTTAATACATTTTCTAGATTTATTTTATTAGATGACTTTAAAGTCTAAGTCAAGTTTAGAAATTAACACACATAAAAATGAAATTATATTTTTTATATTTGTTTTATTAGATGACCTTAAGACTTAAGTCTGTGTAAAAATTAACACTTGTGATAAAATGTGATTAAAAATAAAATTATTACTTGACATTGAAGGTTGTTTTTTAAAAACTCTTTTTTGTTAAAAGTGTTTGAAATGCTTTCTATTCTAATAGATATGTATATATATGTATGTGTATATATATATATATATATATTATATTTGTTTAAAGAAAATTTACGAAGTATTTTTTTAATATATATTTATGGTAGTAATCAAACACTAAAATTAAATAAATATATAAAATTATTTTAAGCTTGATTGATTTAATACATAGGTAAGTGTCTATCATATCAAATGTTGTTTTGATTAAAACATATCATGCTATGGAACGAAAATTTGAGCTAGAGTCCAATCATTTTCATGAATGGCAAACTAAACTTTTTCTTTAAGTTAATGCATTTTCCATATTTGTTTCATTAGGTGACTTTGAATTCTAAGTTAAATTGGAAATTAACATTCACATGTGAAGTTTGATTATTTTAATTGCAAAAGAATTTATCACAATAATAGAAAATAAAATTATTAGTTGATGTTGAAAATTTTTATAAAAGCATTTGAAGTACTTTTCTACTATATAAATATATGTTTAAAAAGAAAATGTTTATCAAATATTGAATATTGTTCTTATATATCCATTGATTAACTTGTTCAACAAAGACATGTAGACTTTCGTCAATGAGGCTTTGAATGGGCTGGGCTAAAATAAAAGTTAAGAAAGCTTCCACTGAAAAAAAGATTGCTAAAGCAAAGAATTCATTGAACTATGAAATTCTGGACCCCTATATGTATCCATGTTTCAACGTGTTTCAATACAAGCTGCCGTAACTCTAACTTAAAATTCTCTGTCTTTTTTATATTATCCAATAAAAGTTAGATTGTGGAATCTATCCAATTCAAATAAACAATTAATTCCATAAGGATGATTTTGGTTAAGAATATATACATAAGATAGAATATAACAGGTTAATTATGGGGAACAAAAGGTCAAGAGAGAAGTGAAATCATCTAGCATCAGTAGTAGCCACCTTGAGAATTGCTTAGGGAAATATAATTTGCAATGAGTTACACAATAACTGAATGTTATTGGACTATTTTATGAAATATAATTTTATTACAATGCTGCATCATATTAAAGGTACATACAATATAATGCAACTGCATATTAAATTCCTTGACAGAATCTTGTAGGGAGATTGTCTACAGAAGAATAGTAGCAAGAGTCCATCCAAGTCTCAACATGATAAAACCATCTTCGTCGCCAATAACGATTCACGCATAAAACTACTGAGCTTCCCAAGACCACAGTTACATAAGATACTGCAAAAGTAATGTAGTCTTCCTTTTTAGAAAAGTAAACTTATATCTACAGCCAAAATTTTTCCACAAAATAAACTTCTCTTTTTCGGAAACTCAAAATATATTCTAAATAATTTCATGAAAATTCGCCAAACTTTCTTCTTTTTTTTAGAAGTTAATGCATTTTTCATATTTGTTTTATTAGATGACTTTAAAGTCTAAGTTAAGTATAAAAATTAACATACATAAAAAGCAAACTAAATTTTTTTTATATTTATTTTATTAGATGACTTTAAAATCTAAGTCAGTCTAAAAATTAATATACATAAAAAGTAAACTAAATTTTTTTTATATTTGTTTTATTAGATGACTTTAAAATCTAAGTCAGTCTAAAAATTAATATTCATAATAAAATATAATTAAAAATAAAATTGTTACTTAACATTGAAGGTTATTTTTAAAAAAAAAAAAATTCATTAAAAGCATTGAAATGCTTTCTATTCTAATATATCCATATATATAATATATTTGCTTAAAGAAAATTTACGAAGTATTTTTTTAATATATATTTATGAAAGTAATCAAACACTAAAATTAAATAATATATAAAATTATTTTAAGCTTGATTGATTTAATATATAGGTAAGTGTCTATCAATATCAAATGTTGTTTTGATTAAAACATATCATGTTATGGAACCAAAATTTGAACTAGAGTTCAATTATTTTCATGAATGACAAACCAAACTTTTTCTTTAAGTTAATATATTTTCTATATTTGTTTTATTAGGTGACTTTGAATTTTAAGTCAGGCTGGAAATTAACACTCACATGTGAAATTTGATTATTTTAATTGTAAAATAATTTATCACAATAATAAAAAATAAAATTATTACTTGATGTTGAAATTTTTTATGAAAGCATTTGAAGTACTTTTCTACTCTATGAATATATGGTCAAAAAGAAAATGTCTATCAAATATTGAATATTATTCTTATATATCCATTGATCAACTTGTTCAACAAAAACATGTAGACTTGTTCAACAAAGACATGTAGACTTTTATTGAGGAGGGTTTGAATGGGCTGGGCTAAAATGGAAGTTAAGAAAACTCCAACTAAAAAAAGATTGCTAAAGCAAAGAATTCATCCAATTATGAAATTCTCGACTTTATATGTATCCATGTTTCAATGTGTTACAATGTAAGCTGCCATAACTTAAAATTCTGTATCTTTTTTATATTATTCAATAAAAGTTAGATTGTGGAATCTATCCAATTTAAATAAACAATTAATTCCATAAGGATGATTTTGGTTAAGAATATATACATAAGGTAGAATATAGCAGGTTAATTATGGGGAACAAAAGGTCAAGAGAGAAGTGAAATCATCCATGCATCAGTAGTACCCACCTTGAGAATTGCTTAGGGAAATATAATTTGCAATGCGTTATATCATAACTGAACGTTATTGGACTATTTTATGAAATATAATTTTATTACAATGCTGCATCATATTAAAGGTACATACAATATAATGCAACTGCATATTAAATTCCTTGACAGAATCTTGTAGGGAGATTGTCTACAGAAAAATAGTAGCTCTAGTTCTCGGAACGGAGAGAACAAAGAACCATTCAAATGCCACTCTGCCAATTCCCAATACCTAATACCATGAAGTCTCAGTTCTTTTACTCTGCCTGTGGTGTTGCTGCACTCAACTGCATCCCACAGACAACAATCTGAATTTCCATCTCCCTCCGTCCAGTTTCGAAGCATGTAAGGAACATTGAAAAAATGTTTAAGTTGGAAGAGAGCTAATCTCTCATCCTCTAGACAGCCCTCGCTCCAGCAATTTTCATTTAAAACAAACACAAACATAAAAAAGTAGTAACTTCACCCACATACGTTTTGAACCCATCATCTTAAATTTAAGTAATCAATACCACTCTGATCTGCAACGAACAACAATCGGCTTTATGCTATTTATAACATCAGAACATGAATGCAATACAGTTTTTAATTGACTTGGCTGTCTTCTTCAAGTCTTTTCTTTTTCATTTACTGCTATTCTTTTTCATACTTGTTTTATTAAGTGGTTTTGAATATGCATCTTTTCTCATATTATATATATATATATATATATTAAAATTGATCTTTTATTCTATAAAATAATTTTTATTATTTTATAAATTAACTTCTCAAAACATTGTTTGTTAATATTTTTTATTTTACTAATATTTAAAGGCTTATAAGGGAATTTGAATTATAACCTTCTTAATTGTCTTGTGCATAAAACTGGATTTGATTAAATAAAAATTTTAAAAAATTATTAAATTTTAAAGAATTGAAAGTACAGTCTAAATTAAAGTTTTATAAGAGTCAATCTATATTTATTGTGAAATAAAATTTTAAATTGTAAAGATAAATGCAAAAGAAAGTCTAAATTAAACATTAACTATTGTCGGTCCATAATCTTACTTGGTCCAATCAATTTTCAGGTTAGCAGAGGTGTTTTCTCCAAGGATCTCTTATTTTGTTACTTGCTACAACACTTAATTTTATGAAAGCAAATAACGCGGTATTTGCAAGTCTTGGATCATGAATTGAATTGATAGTCTCCTTGTCATCCTTTTGTTCATGGCATATTGAATAATTTTCCACAACTGTAGTCTTCTTCTTTAGAAAGGTATACCTGTACCTGCGTGTAAAATCTTGGTTAAATTGTTCATTAATATTTAGAGGGGTAAAATTTGGGTAATAACAATTGTTAAATAAAAATAAATATTTATTAAGTATTTTAATTATCATCTTTGTAAAATTGATGGAGGTATAAAAATCTCAAACATAATTTAAATTAAAAAAATCACATAATTATGAGCTCCTAAGCAAACATATATAAAAATAATAAATCAACTATTAAAAAATCATACTAAAAAAGCATTACAATATGATAAAAATATTCATAAACTTTAATTGAAAAACATTTGATTAGATGGCAACTAAGTTGAAAAGTCTGAGCCTCACTTTTCATACACATTAATTTTATGAAAGTAAAAAACACGGTTTGAGCAAATATACCCTATATACCTCAAGTCATTTGGTTTGAATTGATGGTCTCCTCGGCGTCTTTGGCTATTATGCCTATTGAATAATTTTTCACAATTGTGTAGTCTTCCTTTCTAGAAAAGCAAACCTATATCAACACCCAAAATTTTTCCACAAAATAAACTTTCTCTTTCTTGGAAACCCAAAATATATTCTAAATAATTTCATGAAAATTTGCCAAGCTTTCTTCTTTTTTTGGAAGTTAATACATTTTTCATATTTGTTTTATTAGATGACTTTAAAGTCTAAGTCAAGTATAGAAATTAACACACATAAAAAATAAACTAAATTTTTTTTATATTTGTTTTATTAGATAACTTTAAGATCTAAGTCAGTCTAAAAATTAATATTCATAATAAAATGTAATTAAAAATAAAATTATTACTTAACATTGAAGGTTTTTTTTTTAAAAAAAAAAAATTCATTAAAAGCATTGAAATGCTTTCTACTCCAATATATATATATATATATATATATTATATTTGCTTAAAGAAAATTTAAGAAGTATTTTTTTAATATATATTTATGTAAGTAATCAAACGCTAAAATTAAATAATATATAAAATTATTTTAAACTTGATTGATTTAATATATAGGTAAGTGTCTATTAATATCAAATGTTGTTTTGATTAAAACATATCATGTTATGGAACCAAAAATTGAACTAGAGTTCAATTATTTGCATGAATGGCAAACCAAACTTTTTCTTTAAGTTAATACATTTTCTATATTTGTTTCACTAGGTGACTTTAAATTTTAAGTCAGGCTGAAAATTAACATTCACATGTGAAGTTTGATTATTTTAATTGAAAAATAATTTATCACAATAATAAAAAATAAAATTATTACTTGATGTTGAAATTTTTTATGAAAGCATTTGAAGTACTTTTCTACTCTATGAATATATGGTCAAAAAGAAAATGTCTATCAAATATTGAATATTATTCTTATATACCCATTGATCAACTTGTTCAACGAAGACACGTAGACTTGTTCAAGGAAGACATGTAGACTTTTATTGAGGAGGGTTTGAATGGGCTGGGCTAAAATCGAAAGTTAAGAATGCTTCCACTAAAAAAAGATTGCTAAAGCAAAGAATTCATTGAACTATGAAATTCTGGACCCTATATGTATCCATGTTTCAACGTGTTTCAATATAAGCTGCTGTAACTCTAACTTAAAATTCTGTCTTTTTTATATTATCCAATAAAAGTTAGATTGTGGAATCTATCCAATTCAAATAAACAATTAATTCCATAAGGATGATTTTGGTTAAGAATATATACATAAGGTAGAATATAACAGGTTAATTATGGGGAACGAAAGGTCAAGAGAGAAGTGAAATCATCTATGCATCAGTAGTAGCCTCCTTGAGAATTGCTTAGGGAAATATAATTTGCAACGAGTTATACAATAACTGAATGTTATTGGACTATTTTATGAAATATAATTTTATTACAATGCTGCATCATATTAAAGGTACATACAATATAATGCAACTGCATATTAAATTCCTTGACAGAATCTTGTAGGGAGATTGTCTACAGAAAAATAGTAGCAAGAGTCCATCCAAGTCTCAACATGATAAAACCATCTTCGTCGCCAATAACGATTCACGCATAAAACTACTGAGCTTCCCAAGACCACAGTCACATAAGATACTGTAAAAGTAATGTACAAGCTGTCCATGTCAATCAAATTGTAGTTGTCTTCCGCACTTCCAGTTGGAGTTTTTGGTATCAATGATGGTGATCCAATTTCATTACAACTCTTTGGTAACGGCAGTCCGCAAAGAATGGGGTTCCCTTCGTAGCTGTTTTCCTTAAATGTTACAAATTGTGCTGTCCACTCGGGAATCTTGCCAGATAAATTATTGTTCGCTACACTGAAAGCAGCCAATGCATTTAGCTCCATGATATGAGGAGGGATTTTCCCATTCAAGTTATCGTAGGAAAGATCCAAGCTTTCCAGTTGCTTGAGGTTTGAAAATCCTTGTCAGACATTCAATTTGTGAAGCAATTTGACCAACCAAATTATTGCAAGAAAGATCAACTCCAAACATGCTTTCGAGAGGTCTCCCTGATAAGAGGAAGATATTTCCTTTGTCATGAACTGTACCGTTTCCTCTGTTTCCATTGGAGGTCCTGTCTGACGAGTCAAATTGTAAGAAGAGGCTGGAGTTGTTGCAGTATAATAACTTTAATGAAGCGAAATGTTAAAAGATTGTTCTGAGACAGATCTATCAGTCGCAATTTGTTCAATCGGCATAATTCAACTGCCACTCCACCTTCAAGATTGTTATTAGACAAGATAAGGTAGCTCAATTGAGAAAGTATGTCAATCCAGTTTGAAATACTACCGCTTAAGTGGTTATAACTAAGAGCTAATGTCACCGTGGAAGAGCTATTGTAGAATGTACCGTGTTTTAGTTGTCCTTGCAACGTGTTTTTGTACAAGTGAACTTGCTTGATAAACGAAGGACCAAGACAGGATGGTAAATTTTCAAATAAATTGTTTTCGGAAAGGTACAAAATTTCAATAGAATCAAGCTGGCAAAAAGTCCGTCGAAATTGGACCTTCAAGATGATTATTGGACATTGCAATGTGTTGTAATATGACAGATTGCCCATCCATCTTGGAATCCGGCCTAATAAATGGTCATCACTTAGATATAAACCCACCAGCAAGAGATGTTGGACAAGCTTTCGGGGATCTCTATAATCAAATGATTGCCATCCAATTGTAATCTTAATAAATTTATCATGTTAAGACTTTTAGAGAATATACGACCTCCCAGATTGTTGTTTGACAGCACAAGAAGTTGTACTAATAAGCAACCGGTGGCCAAGTGCACCGGGATTTTCCCAGTCGACTGATTATCGGATAAGTCCAAACTTAGCAAGAAGCTCATATTGCCAAATGAAGTGGGAATGCTTCCGTTAAAAGCATTTTTAGAGATGTTTGAAACCATTAAGCTTGGCAGAAATTCGCTAATTTTCACTGGAATTTGGCCTTGCAAGAAATTGTTGGAAACATCTAATATCACCAATTGGCTATGTGAATGAATTGGCATCTGCAAAGGACCTGCAAGAGAGTTATTGACGAGGAAAAGAATATCTAATTTAACATTCTGCTTGCAGCGTTGGCACTGGTACTGCTTCTCCCCTCCATCTAGCAGCTCCGCAGCTGTGAAATTATTAAGGGCTTTGTGAACGGAGTCTGCCTTAGCTATTTCAAGACTTAAATCTAGAAAGGGATCAAATTTGTTGGAGCAGTTACGGCATTGCATGCACTTAACCTGCACAAGCAACATAGAGAGTCACTTGCATTTTCAAAGTATATTCTATAACTCCACCCAGCGTCACAGCAATATAGATAAAATTTGCCAGTGTCACGAGCACAGTATGTTTTAAACTTTCCCCCCTGTTTCTGGAAGCTAAATTATCACAAGTAAGCCACCTAGAAAGAACAAGTTACCTGACTGCGTAAATGACTGCCAAATATCTTGCGTACGAAACTCTTCTCATAAGCCCCTGGGAATTCAGTTGGCACTCCTGAAGGCACGCAACATTTATGCATTGATTCCAGCAAGTTCACCATGTACTCGTGTGCATCCTCTTGTCTAGAAATTTTGAATTTTCGAGACAAGCCTATTTAGGGGTCAAGGATTCCAAATTCGAAGATATATATAACGACACAATGGCTTATCTGGTCAAAAAACATATATTAATGACCTTGAATCCAATGGAAATTGAATTTCCAGGACATGCTTTCTGATAAACCCTTGTGTCAAAACTAATATCTTCTGCCCAGTATTTTAGCATCAAAATAAAAAATTGAAAAACATGATATGCTCTTTGACAATAGGAAATTAATAAATATCCAACACATTGGGCAAAAAATATTACATTTACTGTCAAAGCATAACATACTAGAACACATAAAAGGGATATTTTCATCATTGCCCCTCAGGTATGCCTGAATGTTGACAAAACCACACTGTGATGCAGTAATAATTACAAATTCCCCTAACACCACCTAGATTCTGTTTAGCTGGATGTCTAACATCAGAATGACTGTCCAATAAAAACTTTGTCCTTCTTTATTTTTCCATTTCTCTTCTTGTTTTTCCCTCTCTTTTTTTTCCCCCATTTTCTCCTCACTTTCAATCACTGTTAAGAGAAAATTTATTACTTCTTTCACTCGTTATCGAGAAAAAACGTTAAAAAGAATATAAGGATAGAAATTTCAAAGAGAAGATTTGTCAATCTAGAAAACCTTGTTTGAAGCATTAAATAGACAGGGAATTTGGCTGCGCTAAAGTGTTACACACCAATAAACATGGCGTACTGATTCTTACAATAATAATTACAATATTTGTAACATTATTGCACTACATTTTCTAATAGAGAATTTAATTATGAACAACTACAAGAACTAGCAAAAAAAAAATGTTTCCAACAAGCAAAATAAGAAAACTTAACAGCAAGCTATTGATTAAAAAAAATGTTTCCAACAAACAAAATAAGAAAACTTAACAGAGAGAGAGAGTCAACAACAAAAGCACAGCAGAGATAACAAATTGGATTTATAAAGCTTTTTGAGATTTTCTGTTTGGTGTTTCGAAGAGAGAATGCGAGCAGAACTTGTCTGGCTTAGGAGTCATGCAAAAGCCAACAAAACAAACAACCGAAGATAAGCAGCACTTAGTGTCTCTGTACAGAACATGATTTTTTTTTTTTCAATTAAAAAGGATTTAAAAAAAGTGCTTTGGAAAGAGAGAGAGGGAAGCAAAGATGACAGTTTTCAGGTGGTCAGAAGTTGAGATTCATAAATGGATGGGAAAGTGAGAGTGAATACTGAATATTGAATTGCATACAGTACCAATATCAATATTGGGTTGTTGAATTTATCAGGGCTTGTTGGTGCGTATTCAATGATTCTTCATCTTATGGGAAGCTCTTTTCATTACTTTCTCCTCAACTAGAAAGCAACATGCTTTTTTTCAAAGGGAAATTGCTTTTTATTACAAAGAAAGTGCTTCCAGTGTTGAAAAAAGTTGAAATCAGTCTCTTTCAAAAGTCAATAATATAACAGGATAAAATTTATGTAATATTTATTTTCAGACATCTTTTTTCATAATTTTTTTTATTTCTATGAATTCAATTAATAAAATCTTTTGAGTTAGATTAAGAGTTTGAGATTGGAATCTTGTTCACAGTGAAAAAGTTGATTAAGAATTTAGAATTCGATTCTCACTCGTATCAAAGATAACAAAGCAGAAAATCTTGACTTTCTCGAGACTTTCTAAGAAATGGAGTAGAGAGCAAAATGGGGAAGTTGTGGGCTTTTTTTTTTTTTTTTTTTTTTTGTCTTTGAAAATCTTGAAAAAGTTACTTCTCACTCCATTTTCTCAAGAGAGTGTCAATGAAGTAAAGTTAATTGATTTCTTTTCCTTTTATGCTCTAGTACCAAAATATTATGGGACCATCCCACTAACGCAACCAAATTTATTAATTATCAACTTAATCAATAATTAATGGTTTATATTATTTATTTGGAGGTTTAAATTATTTTTAATTAATTAAAAAAATATTTTTTCTAAAAAAATAAATTAAATTAAACCCATTTTATTGTAAATAAATGAAAACTCAATTTTTATATTTCATTTTGTATTTATTTAAGAAAAAAATTACTAATTGAATCAATTAACACTAATAATATGTCGATGAAATTAGTATTAAGTAATATTTAATTAAATACGATTAAATATTTTGTCAAAATACTTTATTTAAGTTAAGTTTATTCTTTTTTTTTTTAAATGATCAAGTGAAGGAAACATAACTAAACATAAAATAATCAAGTGAAAGAAACAAATATAATTGTTGCAACTCTTCAAATGAAGCAAAACAAAACAATAAAGGTAGGAAAAAAAAGGTTTCTCTCACTATCTAATTTTAATAGAAATTAAGAACACTAGCTACTATTAATTCTCCCAAATTACATAGAAAAATGGCCTTATTCCATATGCTGCGTAGAAGGATGACTTGAATTTTCTTTACAAATCTGGATTTTTTTTCTCGGCAAAGAAGCAAAAACAATGATATTGAATGTGAAAGCAGGAACCGTGGGGAAATTAATTCAACTCGGTGCACTTTTCTGTAAGTTGCACAAATTGTTAGCTTTTATAATAAGTAGTGTTAATGCTACATCTTCCTCGTCGTCGTCAGTCCATGCGTTAGACTCTTCTTCATTCTTTTTTTTAATTTCTAACAATTACTCAGATAGGTAACACACAAACTTGTAGTGCCTTGGAATTTCTTATATAGATGTGTCACCTATATATGTGTTCTTGTGTTGCTTTGATTGTAATTTTGGGTTACCAAGTTCCAGATCGTGTGTTAAAAGCTTAGAATCAGTTTATGCACGCAGGTGCTTGTAAGAATGACTCTCGTAGGTTGAGTTGCATCACGCTCACGGATATCAACTTAAACAAGCTTATTATGGGGTTGCAAGATAACTAAACTAATACGCGGGATTAAAAATTCAGTGACTGAGGAAGAATATTATGAGAAAGAAAGGGAATAAACCGGTCAGTTTGGACTCATCTTATATGTTTAGTTAACAAGTTATGTATGGAATATATTTGAAATATCCCAAATACTTCACACAATCCACCTATTTCAAGAATTTCACGCAAACATAAATTTATACTTTAAAATACCGAAAAAAAAATCAAAATTATCAAAATCTCATCAAAATAAATATATTTTGAGCAAGGAGTGAAGGGTCTTTTCACATTTAATAGCTCAGTGTGTACTCCATGATCAATTAAATTTCTGGAGGTCAAAAGAATTAGGATCTCCTTCTAATTTTTTTTATCTTTAATTTTTGTATAGGTTAATATATGACATAGTTAATAATTAATTGTTACAAATGTATCTTAAATTTTATAATTTAAATAATAAAATACAAAATTAATTTATAAATTTGTTAAAATATAATTTAAACTATTAATTATTAATTATATTACGTGTTAATATTTAATAAAAAAATTAAAAATAAAAAAAATTGGAAGAATATCTTAATCTAAGTTAAGAATAACAAGAAATGAGTTGAGCATGCCAAGATCCCACCGAAGGAAAACGGGGGAAGAAGCAAAAATGTAAATGATTTGCATTGATTGAGGAAGAAAGAGTAACAACAAATCAACCCACATCATTAATTATCATTCCCCCATGAATTAAATATTATCCTTTGTCATTACTCCATGCGAATTTGTCCATGAAATTATGTTTCCTCTAACACAAAACATTTGATGCAATGTCCATTAACTATATCAATTTGATTGAAAAGATTGTTGACATATTCGAATTAATGTTAATTATGTTAATTGATATTAGTGTTAACAAGGTAATCTCACATCATACTGAAACAAATTTGACAGTAATTATGATTAATCACATGGTTTAATGCTTATGATAGAAGAGAGTTTTGACTATTGAAAGACTTGGTGGAAGTTGCATATTAAGAAGTAATTAATGCTCTAAGCAACCACAATTAATCCAAAGAAAAAAATTCTATTATGCATTAATTAGAGACAATTATGTTAATACCTCAAGTAATGTGGCCTCTTAAGGCTTAAAGTTAGTTAATGATTCTAAATTTGTATTGGACTATGTGATTTAGTACTTATAATAGAGTTCATTCATGAGAAAGTTTCCAAATATATTAATTAGGAACTATAAGAAGAAATTAGTACATTTTAATGAAACACCGTGTGAAAGAGTTACTTGTTTGATCTTAAACATCTTTTAATTTTAAATTAATTTTTTATTATTTAATTAAACATTTAATATTTGAGTTAATTTTTTGGACTTAATAGTTTATGTTTGTAAATAGTATTCTTTCAAATTTTAAACTACTATTAATTCATTATAATAATTAATTTATTGGGATAAATTAAGTATATTTTTTCAATTAGATTCCAAATTTGAATTGAGCTCGAACCTTGTACCTCTACTCTAATCCAGTTCTAAGCCATTATATATATATATATATATATATATGTATATATATATATAAAAGACTGATAGTTGAAGACTTGGTTAACTGAAACTAGTTACCATTTACTCTTTTAGAGCGTCCTTAAACCATCAGTTTTTTAGTGTTTTAAGGAAGACAGTTTCTTCACATTATACTTTATTTTGTAGACAGTTTCGTCATGTCATTATGTAGATAGTCATTACGCTGGCCAATTGTCCTGATTAAAACTCTCTTGTTTGCATTATACACAGTGATTACGCTTGAAATACAAGAATACATACATGCACTTGTGATGATTGCAATAACTTGGCTTCAGCTTTCACAAATTTTAAGCTTGCTTATATACCATACCTGCAAAAATGTTGCACTGTTGCAATTATTTATCCTTTTTTTTTTTATTACAAATAAGGATTGGCACAGAATGTAACATTACAATTGCCACAGTGGAAACATGCTCTGGGAAAAGCCTGTACTGATCAATGATTGAAAATGAGAATATCAGAGGAATAAGCTTACTGAGAGAATTCACCTAGCCAGTTAAGAATCTGTAAAAGCTTCTGTGTTCAGAGAATTTTCATCCCATGATCAAAGAAACCAGATATATATAAAAGGGTTTGAATTTGACCTCCTACCAACTTGAATGATTAAGGTACTTTTTCTTCTTGTCAGCTAGTAATTCTATTCCATAACTGACTGTAAATTTAAAAATTACAAACAGATTTATATGCAGACAAATAAGCATGCATAAGGCTGTAATTAACGGCCCTTTAACACTTGTTTAACTCAAGAGATCTTTAACTAAAAATAAAAATTGCCTATCAAGCAGTGGAGTTAGGGACTCAAAATTCATGCAAAAAATTGAATCTGATACTCATGCCGTGTCATATTCTCTGCATCAGCTTTATATTATGTTAAGCACCTTATTGGATATTTAGACATATAAATAATTCTTAAAACCAAATATTTGCATTTATAAGAAGCAGATTTGTCTATACTCTATAGTAACTAATAAATTGAATTCAAGCAATTATTTACCTTCAATTCTCTGTTTCTTATCTCTTGAAATTCATATTTTTGATAAGTTAAAAGCAAAATTTTTTTATTTAGTTGAATATTGTTAGCATTACAAATACAACAAAAGAAACAGGAAAACGGGGAGAAAAATGGCTCCTGGTCTTAAGCTTACATACAAGTCATAATGTAAACTTACTAATGAACAGTAAACAGTTTACATTTTCGCATTCATGTATGCTATTCTCTTTTTGCTTCATACAGTTCCCATAAGAAAGAGGGGGAAAGAAGGTGTTGTTGCAATTGACAATTAGTGTTACTGTGTGCTGTCAACTTTTCTCAGTAAAAATTGTGCTTTAGAAAAATATAACAATTTATGGGACATTAAATACTCACCACTCATCCAGAACATAGCCGATGCTGACACTCTCACTACCATTTGATTCCACATTCTGTGGATGCAAGTTGATCCCATCCCAACGTGCAACTACAACAAACACAGTCATCAAGCAAAGTCAAAAAAAGTAGATAGATTTTTTAAAGAGAACTGAGGGGAGTTTATTATTCCAAACAACATGTACGGTCAACTGGAAACTGGAGAAGATATACTTACTGGTTGTCTCCTTGAGACCTAGGGTAAGCTTACCCATCTCTTCCTGCAGAGCCTTGTTTCTTCTATCTTTAGACGCGTGGTTTCTATAGAATCCCACCGATTTGCTTCCACAACATAATCAGAATGCTTTGGTAACTGCTCATTCGTTGCCAGCACAGCACCATTCTGATGTATTCTCTCTCTTAATTCTCCATCTAAAACACTCATCAAGGAATCACCATTGCAAATTTTGACATTCGTTTCAGCAGTGCCATATTAACTGCTTTCCTCTTGGAATGACACGAACTTGTCTAAGTTTTACTTGTGTTCTCAGGCTTTGATGGCCCAACATCTGATGAACAATTTTTGTCCAACAAGAGTTCTCTTCTGAGACTAAAATGCAGCTCTTGCTTTTTTTGTGCGTCATCATGTGCAGGCCCAAGGATGCCTTGAAAAATTTTAAGCCAATAGGCATGTTTCTAATCTGACACTTCGAAACCTTCTTCTTCAATTTCCTTTGGCATCCACCATCACTAGGCTTAACAAGTAAAGATTCATTGATTATCACTGAGGGGGTTGATAGTTTTACCAATTCAGGACCCAGTCCTTGAACATTATCACCAGCCTGCTCATTCGGCGATCAATACTATTATGAGAATTAGCTCCAGCCCGGAAAAGAAAATAAAAACAACTCAGTACCAAATGCATTTTGTACAAAGATACCCAGGAAATAGAAATATATAAACACAACCTGAATATTTTCTAAACTTGGCACATTTGGTGATTATGTAAAATGCGAGCACTAATGTCTAATCACAATTTTAAAAATTGACCGCCTATTGACAATGGATTCTATAAGCATTCATAATAAAATCAGGTAAAGTGTACCTTGGTTACAAAGGTTAAAATTTTGCCACAATGGTGTAAAATGTTAAAAAGGACAGAAAACCATGTCTGCATAGAATCCAAGAATTCTGACTGAAGCCATATTTGTGTCCATGCTAGAACATAAAAATCAGATCAAAGACTTTCATTCTGAACACTGAGTTGGAAAGACAGATCCATCCAATAAAACAACAGAAGACTAGGACGTTATAGCTATGCCAGGACCAGTGAAAATTAACAATTGAATGATCTAACAAGTCTTCATATCTGTCAGAATAAGGATCTGAGCAATAATAAACGCAGAGTCATTACAAAATTTTGGATTTGGGTCATATACAGTTTCCAAAGTCAAAATCAGGTTTAAAATCCTTGTTAAAGCTGAAAAATAGGAATTTTGGGATAAAATTCCTGATTTCATTTTGATATTTTAGGATTTGTTGTGGACCACTCTGTGTTAAGGTGAAGAAGTCATTTGATGATAGCTCAAGTTGATGATATTTCAATAAAGATAGCAAGGTCATCAATGCAGCAAATCCACAACAACACATCATCATCTGCATAGCAATGATCAGTCCACATAAAGAGAAACTGGGTGATCAGTAGCAGTAGTTCATCAGCTCAAGGATCGTCCGAGTGTATTATCCTTAGGATACTCTTGCATCCCATCTTTTTGGGATAAACCTTATAGATTTCCACAAGACGAGGCAGTTAATTGTTCTAAAATTTATAACTAATTTCCTCATCCCAAATTTATATATCCCACTCAGCTTATTGGTGAGCACCCTTTAAGTATTAACAAGTATAGCAATCTACAATTCAAACATACAAATAAAAAAAAAAAAAGAATGTGTCTGATTTGTACAAAAACTAACAAAAAAGTTATCAGCCTGCTGCAAAAATAAAATAGTATACAGATAAACAAATGCCAAAAGGACTAAAATGAAATACCACTTACATAATTGTAAAGAAATAAGACCAAAAAAAAAAAGGATGACCTTGCTTCTTTTGGTAATCTTGAACAGATCGCACAACCGTGCCCACAATCCAATTAAAGAAAGATCTAGCCTTCAGCTTCTGAAAAAGACAACTTTTAATGAGCACTGTGGAGGATGGAAGCACTATTAATCCTAAAGATTTACAAAGAATATCCAAGTTTTGAGTCTGAAAACATCAAATAATGAACAAAGAAAAATATAAAATGATTGCATTTGGAGGTGTTGATTTGACAATTAAATAAGTTAAGATATCGAGATATGAATTCCAAATACTAAGCAGTCAAGAACAGTAAGTCAACATGAGCTCACAGAATCAAAACTTTAAATTCTTCAACAAATTGCTCACACTAACAAAGCTCTTGAGTATCAAGAATCAGCTTCTGCTAAAACTTCTCGTCGCAACAGATCACAAGTAAAGATACAAGTTAGAAAGCAACTGGACTAT
This sequence comes from Khaya senegalensis, assembly GCA_032402905.1. Classification (NCBI taxonomy): domain Eukaryota; kingdom Viridiplantae; phylum Streptophyta; class Magnoliopsida; order Sapindales; family Meliaceae; genus Khaya; species Khaya senegalensis. Next base: position 4,998,977 of record CP135555.1, on the reverse strand, counting down.
AACTATAGCAAGATAAGTAAACCTCTTCTGATCCTTGGATGCGTTCCACCTCCATTTGAAAAAGGACGATCTTCTTTTTTTTTTTTGGTAACACAAGTCTCAATTGACTGCATCAGCTGCCTTTCCAAGGCCTTGATTTCTGCTTCATCAATCTCTCTACCATAATAAAAAGGTAGGAAATTAGAAACCAGTAAAACAACTGAAAGGAAAACATAACAATAAAACTCAGGGTGTTTCGTTTTCGATTTCGATGACTGTTTTCAAAAACTAAAGTATTGAAGATTGTTTAGTATAATTTGGATGGAATCTCATGAAAAACTTGGGGAAAAAATTGTCACTCTTTCAGATTTCTACTAGCTCTTTTAGGGTTGTATTCAGAACCTGATTTCAAGAATTTCCCACCAATTGCATTTTTAGAAGTTTTTGTATGTCCCTTGTTTCTAAAACAAAGAATTGCATTCAAAGTGCAAAGCAAATAGGTTCTCAATATCTTTAGCAAATGTATACTTCAACTTTTTTCTGCCATTTTTCATATCTTAACTGAATAGACATATGTCAACATTATAAACTACAAGGTTGATCTCTTTCTCTGAGTTTCTAAAGAAAATTAAAACAAAAATTGCACTCAGAAATAAGCTATCTATGTAACTAAAGGAAGACAAAATGGAGGGGAGAAAGAAATTGAATAAAATAAAATAAAATTAACTAAGCAATAACATGTGACATGCCATTCTGAAAAAAAGGAGGCAGACGACATCTTTCACAGTCACCCAGGACAAACAATATTGCAGCAGTTCATGCGTATCTTGCATACAGATCATACAACTTCAAAGATGGCACTGACAATTATTGATCAAGCAAACTCATAGCCTCTCAGTTAAAAGTTATAAAATGAAACATTATCGTGTGATTACCTGATGAAAAGAGACAAATAACTGTATGGCAAATTTACAGCCCCAAAACCAGCTAGAACAGCCATTACAGTTTCACCAATGACCCCAATTCTACTAACTAACTGAGGTGTGGTAAAAAAAATCCTGCAACGTAAAATCATGAGAAGGTTAAAATTAGTATTTATTTTTAAAACTTCAGTAAAAAGTTGCACTGAGAAATGACACATGCCATGGAAAATAACAAATGGAAAATAAAAACCTTTCTCAGGTGATGGCATAAGAAAGTGAATGCCCATGCGCCAAAAAGCGTAAAGATATGCCAGCAAGAACAAAATGGCTCCGAGTGCAGCCCTCTTCTTCCTTAGACCTGAAATTAGTATTCATATTTGAATGGGTAAACAAGATTGGTCCTAAAAAAAATGAGGCCTTCTGTACAGCCCTCAATAAATAAAGTATGAGAGTAAGGAACAGCAGGATTAAGGAGAATTGAAATAAAAGATAACATACCACTGTTTCTAAGCATCAAGTAACAGTGATAATAAAGCAACATGAAAACCAATAGCAATATCAAACAAAACAAATCCGCCTTCCAGTTCACCACTGTTGCCCTGCAGCAAAAATTAAATAAAACCATTTCAGGCAAATATATTAAATCCAAATCCTGGCAGGAAATAACATACAAAAGAACAAATAATAATGATCATATCCTGGTTAAACATGAGGCGAATATGCATAATTCCATATCGCTATTTTGAAAGCCACAACCCAAAAATACTTAGAATCAACCTTATATGAACATTTGGCATAGAAATACCGCAGCTGAATATGGGGAAAAAAATATCAGGAGCTGACCAGAAGAAAATCAGAAAAATAAGTCGTAAGAATATGTGGGTAAATATGATCCACTGTCTTCTCTTTCTCTTTTTCCTTTTCTTTCTTTTAATTCTTGATATTCTTCATTTTCACAGATTCTAAACACTAATGAACCCTTTATTTTCCACCAATTCCAATAAATAAACAAAATAGAATTGCAAGTATGCAAATTAAAAAAGGAAAGAAATTGGAGAAAGGAAATCTCATAACCAAGAAGCCAAATGGCATTTTAGGTCACTTAGTTGCAATTTTCATCTTCCATATATCGCATTTACATTTATTACTCTCCCTCAAATCCTATTTTTCATCTCTTCCAAATCGTGTCAGCAATCAACCTGTAACTCTAAACTCAATGTTGCTTCAACTCACCTCAAATAACCCTAATAGTTGATATAGCCCCACCATAACCAACAACCAAATTCATTTTCCTCATTCTTCGCATTTTTTGTTAGTGGCCGAACAGTGTATACATCAATATACAGAGAGAGTTACTAATGTAATTAACCAAGAGGGTACTTTTATCATGGCATTCGCTCTTTAGGGAGAACAATTACAATCTGAAGGAAGAGCTACAGAAGCATAATCCCAAAATAGAACTTATAAAAAAGAGAAAAAAAAACCAAAACCTCTGACTTTATACTTCAATCCTTTTTCAACGCCCGCATTTTCTCAGCTACCTAAGTTTCTATAATTACCCATATACTAATCAAACAAACAAATAGTCAGTGGTTCAGCAGCTACTTAAATTCCAATTTCTCAGCAGTTCCCACACTTTCTCGAGAAGCAAACAACCAAAAGAAAAACATCACATAACATTAACAGTGCAATTGAAGTAAGAATAACAATAACAGTAATAATAAGTGTAGATTTGGGCTTACTCTTTAGAAAGAATATGGATGATCTCAAATAGAACGAGCTGAAGGAGATTGCAAGAGAAGGCAAAAACGACGCTGAATATGATTTGAACCAACACTCTTCTTTTCGTACTCTTTGTAAAGTCTTACGTTCAAGAACCAGAGACCAGCCCATCCCAACAGAATCAACGATCCCAACACCACCGCTCCTTCGTAGATCGCCCATCCCCACCCATCTCTCACTCTACAAACTATCGCAACACATTTTTTTTTCCTCGGCTTACAAACTCTTTTTATGTCATCAGAATGAAACGTTTCGCTATTTCTTCTTTCCTCTATAATCTCTGTGTGTCTCGCTCAATGTAGAGTTACGGTTTGTCCTTGACCTGGGCAGTTAGTTCAAGTACAGTAGCGAAACTGCGAAACGTTTCTTCATTTTTTTTCCTTCCTAATTTTCATTTATAATTCTTTACTATTTTCTTCCATACAAGTGGGTGCATTTAGCTTTCTACTGCCGGAGGAAAAACCATTTGGATTTAAACAGAGAAATCCAAGTGAAGGTGGTAGGCTTCGGGCCTCAAGGTGTTCAATCCATTAATGAAGCATCAAAACAGCCGACACCATCATCAATAACAACGACTAAAATTTTCAAATGGAGTTAATTCCCTCTAAAAAAAAGAAGCGATAATAACATCAAAGTTTATAGATTTTAACAATATTTTAAATTAAAATAAGAGTACTTCTATTATATAATAATAATAATAATAATATATCGTTACATATTTTATATTTTTATAATAATAAAAAATAATAGTAAACTTAAATAATAATTTAATATTATCATTTTAAATTATAAAAAAATTTTGTATCCCTGATATTATTGCTAATACATAATATATGTGTGTAAATGTGAGTGCACATGCATATTAAACATGCACAAACACTAAATTTCTTGTTAAAATTAAAATATACTCAAATATTAAGTTAATAAGGATGTGATGATCAAGACAAACTTGAGTTGAATTGGTATGAATTTATTAGAGTGAATATTTTTATGAGGGTTTATTAACAAAGAATAAAAATATTAATGTGATATTTAAATCAAGGGTAGCAATTCAAGTTGGCATATCATATTTATATTGTCTTAAATAAAGGTACGATAACATATTAGACCGATAAAGATACAATCCAACCATGTGTTAAGTGAGTTATTGTAGTACTTATTTTAAGTCATGAATAAATTAATATAATTAATTATTTAAATAATTAATTATATTATATATAAATTTACTAATAATTATAAATTAGAATTTAAGAACAATAGAATTTATTTTTGATAACAGTATAAAATAATAATCGCGAATAAGGAAATTGAAATACGAGCATCCGTGATAATGCTGGCATGCCGGGCTTTCAGTGGCGGGAACCACAAATCTACTGGGCCCATTCCAGCTGTGGGATTATAATTATTGCACGGGTGGGTGTCCAATCAACACTTTTCTGTTCCTTAAAGCAACCTCCACCTTTGTGCCACGTGGCCTCGAAGTATCCTTCAAATGATGTGTTGCCACGCCATTGATTTCTGGTTACGGTAACCTGAGCAGAAAAGGCTTACACAGCTCGACCTCCCTTCCCCCTCCAAGCAGACGCCCTTCTCAGTGCAGTTCCCATCCCTGCACTCAAATTCTACCGTATGGAAACTATCATTAAATCACTGATGAAATGAATGATATAAAATCCTAATATTCGAAGCAACGTGTCAATTAATTTTAGAGATAATAAAATTCCATAATTTTATAAAAATGATATAATTTTTGAAAATGATGCAGGTGTACGGCATCTCCCATGCACCCTAACCTCTCATCAGTCATCCACCGGCAGCTTCCTGGCCCCACCCACGCGGATGACGTCACCGCTCTCACGCTTCCCAATGCGCATGCTCGCCGACATTCAAGTGTCACCTCTATGTTTTTTTAAAAAAAAAAATTATTGTTTATAGTTGTTAATAGTGGATTGCAAATTTTAATTAATGACACGGGACGAGAAATTATAAGATGAAAGGAGAAATTCAAACTTGCGATGACGAGATGAGAAATTGAAAATTGGCATATAGTAGAGAATAGTTGGTTAACGGAGGAAATTCTTTTTGATGTTTAGAACACAATAAGCAAGCAATTATTATGTTGAACCAAATACTATCCAGTCTCGTCTGCAATCAGTAGAAATCATTCTTACATGTGATGAGACAGAGTAAGCATGTCTAAATAAGAAATTCAGAGCTTCTTGTGATAATTTATTGCTGTAGTTCAGCCATAAGCCATTTTTTCTGGGATACCTCTGCTGAGCAAACCAAATTGAAGGGAACATTTCTATGCCATCATCATATTGAGTCGAGGAGGAAAATAGTTACAAGATAATTCCATGATCTTTAGTTTCAAGAAGTAGGGCAATTTTATTTTAGTATGCCAGGAAGCAATCAATCAAACCCAAACAGGAAAGTTGTTGCAATTTCATTTTAATACAATGACTGGTTTGGACTTCTCAATCACCTGTTAGATTTTGCTTTATTTCATAGCTAAAACTTGAACCTGAAATTGCAGTAGCATTACACAATATCCATGCAGTCCAGGTATTCATTTGAGCACGTGAGTCAACATGCTGGCATTTTTTGGTGTTCAGGGAGTATAGTTCTCAATGTTCTTCGCGTGTGTTTCTTAGTTATCTGCATAAAAATTCAAGCTAAGAATGAGATGGTGATTACATTTGTCAGGAAAAAAAATACCCTCATTTGAAACTCACCATGGGGAGATTGTGAACTTGTTGCCAAGAAGTTGGATGAGGCCACAGGGATGGATATTGAGAGTTGAGTTGTTGAGAATGAGGTTTGGTTTGATCTCTCTTCTTCGACGCCAGACCATGAATCTCTGGTCTTGGGCCACTCGTCAAAGAAAGGTCGAAGAGACTGGCCTTCCTGTTTTACATGCTCACCAGATGCGAATTCACTACCAAAAAATGAATGCCCGGGATAATTGTTCTGCAAGATGGAGGTATTGCTTGATTTTGAATGGGGAAGTGAGGCGACTCTAGATTGCATCAGAGGCCATGTGTTATCCAGCGGTGAGTCCATCTCAAGACCCCTATTACTTCCCGAAGCTTCAGAGAAGAAACTATGCTCACCAATCTCAGGTTTGAGTTCTTGAAGGTACCTATATGTGAGCATGATTCAAGGAAACAGATCACACTTCTAGTAGTCTTCTTCAGACACTAATTACATCAAGAAAATGCAGAGATATACTTAAGACTGAGGTTGCCATTGTAAGTGTGTCTGCCTGTGTCTCCGCTAATATATTTATACTTAGAAATTTGAATGGAAGTAATATGGAAGCAAATGATGCTTGTTAGATAAAAGGAATTGCAGATAATTTATCACGAGAAGTGAATTGAGAGGGCTTGCGCCAAGCAATTACAGCACACGGCAGAGAATAGGGGCTAAACAAATTTCAGTATATAAATCATAATAAGCACAGATGCTTGCAAATACATGTAGAAGCCAAATGCAAGATAAAGAAGAAATTTTGCAAGCTTGAATATGAAAACAGTCAGAAAATTACTGAATATATTGATCCTTTACAAGACTGATCATTCAAGATATTAAGGAGAGTGATGTCCAGGGCCTGTAGGAAAAGCCACTGTTACACTCTGTACAGCTGTCTGCAAGATAACATATCTCTGGATGAACTTATAACTCATTGTTCCACAAACTGAAGCAGACAATTAATCCTTTTAACATAATGTTTTTGCAAACTCAATTAGTATATACCCTTTTTGACCTTTCCCTTTTGACAAAAAGAGCTGAGGGTCCATAATGTATCACTAGTGCAGGCTGATTGTCAGATTTCTGCAGTGAATTTAACATAGGAAACATAAAGCAAAGGAGCAAAAACAAAAGAAGACTGCAGAAGAACACTCTCTGCAAAGACAACAGAGTTTGACGACTATCCTCACGGACATCAGGGCCCAGAAACCTGGACCTGGAAGAAAAATTGCAAAGAGCAACTTATCCATAATCCAGACGGCAGGAGTTCCAACATAACTCAACCAACTTTTATCAATGGGGCCAACAAAGACTAGGTTCGGTGACAAATTTTAACAGGTAAAGCTTTTGAAGTTCATTTCTAAAAATGCTTGAACTGAAGAAATTAACAGGTTATTAATGGTAAGTAGCTGGATTAGTTAGCTGGTGCAGGATGCTAAGACAAAGATGAAGGTTTTAAGTTCCTGCAAGTTTCTTTAGAGTGGTTCAAATTTGGATCACCCCAAGACTGCAGGCAAACTTTGGATATAAAATTCACCAATAACCCCATCTTGACCATCAGACAAAAACTGAATTGAGTTCATAAGTTTCCACCGATAAACATGCCCAGGACAATTCCTAACGGTTGTCAGACTTCTGGAACAAATTCTGCTAAGACAACCGAAGGCAAAGAACCAGACCAAATGAGAAAGTCTGCCACCCAAGAAACTATTACGTTAAAACACTACAGAGTTCATGATCAATCCTTCATAACAGAGGGCCCAGAACCCTGGCTGGAGACCACGGTTTTGCTCCTACCATAAAATTTCATTGACAAGGGCCCAACAAACAATAGATCTCACACTAGGCATGACAGCTAAAAGCAACTTAAAATTCAAATCACAAAGCATATGCAAAGCACTTAAAAGATTATATGCAATGCAGATAATCTTGTATATAATCATCGAAGCAAAACCTAGAGGAAATAATAAACTTCAAACTAGCATATTATTTACAATTTATCTTTCAAGCAAATTGATAAGATAGTTATGTACCACAGAGTTCAGAAGTCCAATAAACCAAATAGCTCAAAAGTATTCTATTCATTTTGAAACAGGAATTGGTATACCTGTAATCTTTGCTTGGAATTCCATTGGTAATGGTTTCCACACGATAATGGGATTGGTTGGTTCCAGAAAGAGTGCCTTGGGAGTTACCAAAGGCATGTAATGGAAGGTTATGGAAGCTTCCAGTTCCCCCTATGCTTCCTGTGACAGTCACTGATGTCGCAGTGGACGATGACTGTGTCATGGTTTGTGATTCCACAGGCTTTCTTGAACGGTTCCGGCCTCGGTGCATGTGGCGCTCACAGTACTTTGAGTCTGGGTATGCGTCTTTGGAGCACCGCCATTTCTTGCCATCAGTCCTCCTGCATCGTCCTGGCTCGGGATCAACCTTCTTTCCATAGAAGGAACAATAACCCACTGCAAGATTACACACAAAACGTCAAATGCATCACCACATTCTCCATTAGAGTTGTAACATAAGATAATAGTTTAAAACAATGTTTCTCAAGTAAAATAATGCACCATCTGCAACAAGGAGAACATAGTTATTGTATAATACTATCTACTTTACAGCCAATAGTATCAGAATCTAAATTAATAAGCCGTACTAAAAGTGATCTAACACTTCATCATCAAAGCATTAACAAAATCACATGGATAAATATAGAAAGACTGAAGAAAAGAATCGGCATCGCCGACATGTATCTTTAAATAATATATTAGTGTTATTAACAATTACAAAAGAGAATGAAATAATTAGAAAATTCTTGAGAAATAGGTCACTTACATGGTTAGAATTTAAGTATAAAACCAAGAGAAAGGCTATGGAGTCAGCAATAAAAGGTTCTGATAAAAAAAAATAATAAAAAAAAAGAACATGAAAATATTTCCTTTAAAGAAATTGAAACAAAGCCAGATATGTTGAACCTTTGCCCCTGACATATGACTTAACTCATCAAGTAAGGCATAATTCACAAAACCCCAATTGCTAGTCAAGGTCAATATAAATTCCAGGGACAAAAGGGTTTAAATCCACTGGGGAAAAAAAATTTCCAACAGTCACTGAACCAAAAAATTCAAAAAGAAGGAAAAATCAAGTTTTGCACAATACTAATCTATTCAACATCCATCATTATCACAAGCTCGAATGGGTAAAGAAGAAGAAGAAGAAGTTGAAAAACCCATCTGAAATGCTTATCTATGCGTATCAACCAACTGAAATTTGATAACATCTTCACATGTTGAGAAAAATGAAAAAAGGATCCCTTAAAATCAAATCGAACCCAATAAAAGGGAAATTATACATAAAACCAGATATTAGGAAAGAGGAAGAAGAAGAGATGGAGAGAGAGAGAATATGAAGTTTTAAGAAGCAAGCTTACTGGTGGGGTGGTGATAGAATCTATGAGGAATAGACTCAAAGCTCTTTTGTATAGGGAGAATAAGATCAGGTGGAACAGGCAAACCTGCCACCATGTACTTAAAGATCAAAGCTTGATGTTCCAGTTCTTGCCATTGTGATACTGTAAATGGTGACGCCCTCATTCCCATCATCCCCAACCCACCACCACCGGTTCCGTCGCCGCCGCTTCCGCCGATATTCATCTCCACCACCACCACCACCACTACTACTACCACCAATATAACCACTATTTCATAATACAACACGAAAACTTTCCTGACTTTAAACTAAAAGCAAGCATGGTCTGTGACAGTAAACCCCAACATTAACATGGGACATGGATAGACAGATCAGCTTGTGTCTGATACTCAAAGTATGTCGCAACTCCCACACAAATAATCTTTTAGTTTTAACTCAGTTGCAGTTATGCAGTAGAAAAGGAGGGGCAGTTGTCTGGGAGAAGAGGAGCAAGGCTAAGCTAGCTCAGGAGTTGGAAAAAGTATCAGCTTTGGTCTGATTTTATTAAGGAAGCTACAGCTACCAGGGATGTTGCAGTTAATAAGAGTTTGCTAATCTAACATAATCTAAACCCGAGGGATTACGTTAAAAGGGTACAGTAATTAAGTTCTCTGAGGTTTTTATGAGCTGCGAATAATCAAAATAATAAAGACAGAATCACAAGCAAATCTAGGTGGGCGTCCGACATGAGATGGGTTCAGTTGTTGTTGGAAAAGAGGCTTCGTGATGTTATTTTCACAGAGAAGTGATTGTGTTGTGTGTGGTGTAGGTGTCCAACCAATCAAATTTACACATGGTTGACACGGGTTCACGTTGCATTCCATTTCCACCCTCCTTTTAATTAAAATTAAATAATAAATCTTTTTCGAAATTTTTAAATATTATTTATAAATTATATATATATATATATATTCATGTATATGTAAATATTTGTGCGAACATGTGTATAAAAATATTATTAATATTAACTGTTGTTGTGCGTTAAATAATTTATCAAAAAATGTGTGACATAATTTTTTAAATTTTAAATTTTATAATGTTAATTAAGGTTTATTAATTAATATTAATATAATAATAATTCTTATATTTAAATTTTAAATTAAATGGTAATTTGGGATTGGAGCAGGGTTGATTTTTATGTTATTTGGTTGGAATTTTCCCAACCACTTTATTACATGAACGTGATCTTCCTTAATTATTTGGAGAGAGAATTTACGTGATCTTAATGACCGAGGACCCACCACAACTATCAATGGTTGGCATGCACATGCTACATATAAGAATATACATATATATATATATAGAGAGAGAGAGAGAGAGAGAGAGAGAGAGGGGTATGATAAAAAAAAATCATTCAAATTAATAACAATGTACTATTTTCGAAATATTTGATGCCAAATAACATGTAATTAATATTGTAGGACATATATAGACCGATTTTATGGCTATTGTATACGAGGTTCAAGATTCAATCACACCCAACTAAAGAACAAGAATTAAGAGATGAATGACATTACTTTAGCTTAGGCAATTCAAAAATCAAAGTACGTACAATAGAATATTAAAAATTAAGTTATACATAAATAGTTTATATCAATAATAATCGTAAAAAAATTGTATTTTTTTAAATTTTATAATTATTTTTAGTATAAAAATTATGATATAAATTCATGAATTATGTTTACTCGTATAAATAGTTGAGTGTATATATATATATTTTTTATAAAATATCATTAATATTTGTATTGACAATTAAATGTTGCTAAAATACATTATTTGGAATATGGGTATCATAAGTCGATAGCAAATAATTATCGCATAAAATTAGAACGAACACGTGTCAATGTCCACTAAGGTACGCTATGTGGTGACTTTAGCATAACCCTATATAAAAAATACATCGTTGATTTGTCCCCTCACCCACCCACTGCCACCCATTTACCTGACAGCAACCATTCGTGATGGGCTGGACTGCATTTGGGCCCATGTGGCCCAATAACCTGCTATAGCCCGTAAACCAACACGAAAGCTACCGCTTGCCTGCCGGAATGGAGGTGACATTGGAAGCGGGGACCGCAAATTGCAGAAAGGCAAAGAGAGAGAGAGAGAGAGGGAGGGTTGGGGGGAGGGGGGGGAAGTGGGGTCCATAGCGTTGTTGCTTTTTGGGGTTTTGTAATGAATCATTGGATTGTGGGACTAATTGGTGGTGGGGAGGGGGGCGCTAGGGCTATTTATAACGATGGGGACCACATAAAAACGGAAAACGAAAAACGAAAAACAAAAAGAAGCAAAAACAGAACACACTTCTCGAATTTAGCACCATTTGTACATCTCTTTTGGACTCTGCCGATTTGCCGAAGATACCTTCTCCCAGCTTGCCACGAATTGGATTCGTGTCCATGCAGTGGTGCTTAATTCATAAAATTAAATGTATATAATTAAGTGAAATTAAAACAATTAAAATTATAAAATAAATTCAATTTATTAAAATAAACGACGCAACAATTAACAGCTATAGTCAATTTGTGTATTTAATTGGCATGCAAATGTCATATAGTATTTCTTGATCTTGATGCAAATAAATTTTCAACATTAAATTTATTTCATAATTTTTCAATAAATTTTATTAATTAAATACTACCCATATTTTAAAATTATATTTCTAAACACTTCATTTAAAAACGATCATAATTATATATATTTATAATTTAGTATTAATAGTATACAAAAATTTTATTCGTTATATTATTAAACACATAATATATTATGATAGGATCAAAAATTTTAACATAAATTATTTAAAAATAGATAACCATGCATAAAAAAAAGTCTATTTATAATCAATTTTTTTAGTAAACTGAAAAGTTAAGAGAGTCTTTTAACATAAGTTTATGTGATAAAGTGTAAGTAGTAACATGTTATTTTTATTGTTATTGGAGATGAGTATGAAGTTTTATCATTCAACTAGTTTGGTTGAACAAAAAATTACGAGAAAAAAGAATTAACAAAATTATTGCTGTTTAATTGTTATCTAAATAGAGTCTTTTAATTTCATAAATATTATGAAACCCATCAATTGTATTAGAGCAGGTTTAAACCAATGGTAACTAAGAATGAATTGAGATGTTAGAAATTAGACTGGGTGGTATGGGGGAAGGGTTGCATTAAATAGAGCAAGAAATGTCTGATCGGTTGCATCGACTCGAAGATTCACTGAAGGAGCTCTTTAATGCATTACTCTCAAACCATAGTTTTACTCAACATCACATGTTAGGATGCGAGAACACCAATCGACCAAATCATGAAGAATCAAGAGAGGAAAGACCTATTCATGCTACTCAAACGATCAAACTCAGAGTTTTCTTGATACAATAATGATGACCTAATAGAGTGGTTTAACTGAGCTTGCTTAGTTTTTTAATTACCAAGGAACTTTATAAGATCAAAAGGTTTCTCTAGCTTTATTACCTTTAGAGGGAGAAGCCAATCAATGGTTGACAGTGGTTAGGGCGTTTATAAGGAAAGGGGTCAGAGCATCACGTGGGAAGTATTTATAAAAGAGCTTTGGCCTTTGATTTGGTCCTACCGAGTGTGAAGACTTCAACAAAACCCTATTGAGAATCAAGCAAATAAACATGTTTAAGGGACTATTGGACACAAAAAGTTCTTGTAGGAATGTTCATGGGAGGTATGAAACCAAAACTATCAAGAGGACATTCAAATATTCAAAGCAAAAACATTGAAGAAAGTCATTAGCATAGCACACAAATTATATTATATTAAATTATCTTAATAAACTTTATTTACTGAGTTAATTTAAGAAAAAGAAAAATTGGTTACGTACATTAACTTTTCATAAAACAGTTTTATATTTTTCTTTTTTAAAAAAAAAGGTTATTGGAAAAATAGTACTTCCCAAAGCATTCATAAATTGCTGCAACTTGTGACAAATGACTTAGCATGGCACACAAAAAGCCAAATTGAGACAAGTGTATGCGACTGCTACAAATACGACAACTTCCCAATTCATTCCTCCTTGGATTTATGTGTATTTATTTTTCACGAATTTGGTCTAATATTTTGGGTTATAATTGTTATAGAAAATTAGCCCAAAACAATATAAACAACAATTCCAATACCAGAGTGTGAAGGGTGGTGTTATCAAAATTGACTTAAAAAAATAAAAAAAAAGACAATTGAATTGACTCTTTGCTAAATTTGTGACGGTCTCACTATTTTGTATAATTTTAATATAATTATTAAAAATAGTTATTATTTAAATAATTATTTAAATAATTAAATATTTTTATATATTAATTGTATTTATTAAATTTATCAAAGCCTTTTAGCAGTGGGAAATTAGATTTTTTGTGTATTATTTTTATTCATTAGTAAATTAATTGTCATATAAGATGAGACCCAATAATTTTATTTCACACCAAAAGGAAGAAAAAGAAAAATGGAGAACAAGACAATACTTATGGATTGTGGGTCCAAGTTTAACTCGATCTGAATTGAGTATATTTGTATGGGAAACGGGCTAAAAATGTAATATCCCTAAATCGTTTTTAAAAATTTTGACAAAAATTTATCTTATAAAATAGATATTTATCTATAATTAAAACCTACAAATTAAAATTTCAACACTTCTAAATATATTTTTCATTTCATCAACTATTTCTCAATATCCCAAAAAAAAAAAAAAATCAACATGTATCACTTAAATATCTATATACTACTCAAACCTATGCAATTATTATCCATATTTACATATACAAAAGTATAATAAAAATATAACAAAATATCTCCTAACTAAACAACCTCTAATCCACTTTAATTATTGTTTCCAACTTTACTAGAACATGAAAAGTAGAAATAAACTAATGTCTAATAGGTATTTGTATGTAATGAAAGTTTTAAAATAAAAAAAATTAATTTAATTTTTAAATTCCAAGAATGTTTGAAAGACTAATATTTGAATTTTTTTTAACAACTAATTTTCAAACATGATAAAATAAAATAAATATCATTATATTATGAACAACTTCATAAAATAATCATGCATATTTTAGGAATATTATTTTATTATGTCCAATAAAATTATAAAAAATTAATTTTACTAACTTTAAACAAATATTTTAAAATGAATTCAATTTAATTACAATACATACATATATTTAAAAAATTACTATACATGTGCTTAACCTTTAATAAATTAAATACTTTACTTTTTAGTTTTGTAAAATCAAAATCATCACAATTACACATAAATACCTACTTCGAATTTCAAATTATCGGCCATTTTATTCTTTTATTAATTTATCTACTTCCTTAGAATTATCTCATAAACAAATTAACAATAATATTTATTAACTCAATAATAATAGTTAAAGTTTTCACTTAATAAAATTTTATCACCTAAAAGTTAAAGTATAATCTTAAAGTTAATAAAATAATTTCTTCAAAATTATTAATCCATAATTATATTCTCATAATTAGCAATATATAAAAATAATAATAATAATAATAGCAAGTATAAACAAAAATTATATGTTTATTGATTATGGGTGGATAGTATCAATAAGATTTTAAATTATTTTATATTTATAAAACGGCCCAATATTTTATTAAATTCTACTCATGATTTAAAATAATTCTAAATAACTATTCTGTCCTATATCTAATTTACAGAATGTCTAAATTATTTTGTAATTTTTACTACGATTCAAAATATTTCTAAATAAGAGATTTGACCTATTGCTAAACAAATACAATGAATTAATTCTAAAAATTATATATATATATATATATATATTTTATAAAATTTTCTTTTAATCTAACAAACTAGTCATCACTTACTTAATTATAACAATAACTATACCATGCATAACATTATTGTTCCATGACACCACAATATTAGAAAAATCATTAGACCCACCTTCTAAAAAAATTGACATTTCCTCCTCTTTAAAATAGGCCCATAGTCATCAAACAATTTCTTCCCACAAAATATTCAAATAATAATTTATTATATAAAAATATATTATATATATAAATATATAATTTTAATATATTAATATTAAAATTATTATAATAATTTTATATCTAATATCTAAAAATTAAAATCTAATACAATAGAAACTGAGTCATTATTATTATTACTTTAGCTGCTCCCTTCCTTTCAATTCCTTTCTTTCAAATTGTAAAATTCAATTTATAAAGCAGAAGTCAAAATTTAGATTCCTTTTAAAAGGAATACTCGATAAATTCCTCCGTAATGTTAACAATTGGAAACCAATTTTTTTCCAAGCATTTGCATGCTTAACACGTCATTATCATTTATCCAACTTACATCCACCTTCCACTTTTCTATTTATGCAAACTCCACTTACCTTTGCAATTCCAAAACATTATAATATTTTATAACACAAATAGAATGCAATATAATAAACTCATTACAAATGCATATACAATAATAATAATAATAATAATACTAATAATAATAATCAAAGCTATATTTTATTTCTTTCAATTCATGCGAGCTTCACTTGTTTAAAAATTCTCAATGTTGTAATTGTACAATGCCAATAAAAATAATAAAATACTAATATATTAAAGCCTAATTAAAATATTTATATACATATAATAATTAAAGTGGGTACAATGTACCAAAATGAATTAATCTAATAGTAGTAGTAGTAGTAGTAGTAAGAATAACATGTTATTATAAAAAAATCCAAATAAACTTGAGCTATCTGTCAAACAGACCTAGTAGTTTTGGAATGGCTCGGCCTTACTCACTCTTTTTTAGCATAAGACTATTATTAAGTACTAATTGCAGGTTACAATTAGCATTTTCCTGCCAAAATTGAGATAGAAGACTTAAAAAAGTAGCCATTGTGCCTTAGCCTTAAGTCAGGAGATGTTAGGGTTTTGTAGAATTTGTGTAATGCTTAACTTATTTAAACTCATGATATTATACTAAACAAGCCTTAATTATTGTGTGAATGTTGTTATGAGCGTGTTGAGACGCTTAGGAGATTAGACAAAGCAAGAAATTTAAAAGATTATAATAAAACTTGAAGAAAAAACCTTAAATTGAATAAAAAAATTTACAAGATCACACCATGTACAACTCTTTAGGGTTACTTGTGTTTGCTTCTTGGTGGATGCCTAAACTAATAAGGAGGAGGGCTATTTATAGTTGAGGTTAATTGGAATGAATGACTATGATTTATTCTTCAAAGAGCACTTTAAATAGTTAGGATTGAAGCTCTAGAATTCTCCATGCTGCTTGAAGGGAAATTCAAATTTAAATACTGGAAAAAATATGCAAGTTGTCAGATTTTTCTAGAGCTTAGGCCTTTTATAAGCTGGGCTGAGTTTAGAAAACTTAGGCCTATGTTAGGGTCGTGCATTTGGGTTATTTTAGGCTATTTTTTTTTTTTTTTTACCTTTGTTTTAAGCCTTTAACCTGCATTCTATAACATTCTTTTTTTATTGAAGTTCTTGACGTTCTCATCAAGTTTTCTTTACTTGTATGCTTCAATGGCGTCACGTAATTACTATAGGTTTTTCTTTTTCTGCCAACTAGTTTCATGGTTTGGTAAGTCTTTTCATATGATTAGATATTCGGTATAGTTGGAGACTCTATTTCTTTAAATGAGTAGATCTACGAGGATTTCTTTAACTTGACAATTGAAGGAGGTTAAGTTGATGAGTGACACTTTATGTGACTTGTTGCGACTTGTGTCTTCTACATTTGCATGATATAAATTTAAACAACTCACATGAAAAACAAGATCAATCTTCAGCTTTTGTGCCAATTTTACTCGATAAAAAACTTTTCAACCTTTGCAAGGATAGGGAAAGACCCTTTTATACTTATGTACAAACCCTATATATACTTGGTGTAGCACTTTAAATTGTTGAGGTGACAACTTCAGTTAGACAAGGTTTCCAACTTAGAATTCCAACAGTCTTTGACTTTTGTCTGCCTATTTCTTCATTTTCTTAAACATCTTGTTCAAGTAAATTTTGACCACGTTAATTTGTTATTGCCAACCTTTGACCCACTTGTAGGTGGAGAGACTATAACTTGTGTACCCTTTTGTTATCGTTTACAATGTTAAAGGTTATTTGCTTGTCACAATCTTGAAAGAGTTATACTGAGTGACCTTATTTCATTGCACGTTATAGGAAAATTGCGCCATGTCCATCAACTTAACCTAATGTAGTGGTTGGCATTCACAAAGTGCGGTAGGTATATCTTTAACAACGCATTCTCCTACTCCATTTGGCTGTCGGTTTATGAGTGAAAACTTGTAGTGAAATAGAGATCTGAGCCTATGAGCCTAAATAACTCTCTCCAAATCCTCCGGGTGAATATTAGATTTTTATTGTTGATAATGTGACGAGGTAAGCCCTAATATTTGATAACATATTTGAAAAATAAGAGTACAACTTTTTCGGTATTGCAGTTTTGTAAGGTTAGAATGAAAGTACTATACTTCGATAGTTTGTCCACCATGATCATGATAGAATCATATCCTTTAGAAGTTGGAAGAGTGGAGATGAAGTCTATGGTGATACACTACTATAGTTTGAGTAAGGCCATAGTGCGATAAGTTTTTAAATGTTCCATCCATTTTGAATCATGACATTCTCTAATCAACTTTTTTCACAAGTTTTTTCACTTTGGAATTTACAAGCACTTACCAACAGCGTAGAGAATATTATTGCGTTTCTAATATCGCCTCGTCTTAACTTCTTTGGCAAGCTTTATTAGACTTTTGGCAAATTAGTTGTTAGTCAAGCTTCTTTTCACATGCTCAATGATGTTGCATTGGTTACGATATTTGCTCAATTGGACTTGTACTCTACAACATAATTAAATTATATCAAGAAGTTCTGCTATCAAGTTTGCTTGGGGTTGAGTTTCTTCTAATTCTGAAAGTAACTCACTACCATGTTGTCATTTTTTTGGGTCATAAACTAGATTTTAAGCAAGTAGTGATTTTATACTTGTAAGATATGGATGATTGTTGTCATATTCTTATCGTGCACTGGATACTTTCACTCCATGTCATTTAACTTGTGGTTTTTATAGACAATGGGGTGTTTATTTTATATAAGCACACCACTAATAACAAAATCTAACGCATTTGTATGTACTTCAAATGGTTTGGAGTAATCGTGCAGTGAGAGAACTGGTTCTTCTATCATAACTTACATAAAATCCTTAAAGGCTTCTTAACATATAGGTGACCATTCTCACGTCTTCTTCTTTTTAAGCATTTGAATAAAGTATCGATAATAGTTGACTAAACCAAGAAATGATTTTAACTCCATTACTGTGGTAAATGTTGTCATTCTTGAATAGCGTGTACTTTAGCCATATCCATATATATTCATCCAACCATTATCTTGTGGTCTAAAAACATCACCTTCTGTTGAGTGAGAAAACACTTCAATTTTTTCATATGCAACTTGTTCTCTTGTAGTATTTGGAAGACTTGCCTTAAGTACTCCATGCACTCCTTAAGGCTCTTATTGTAAAGCATAATATTGTTTAGATACATCACTATGAAATTGTCAAGGAATATATGGAATATCTTATTCATGAGGGTGCAAAGGTGGTAGGTACATTTGTAAGATTAAACGACATAACAAGGAACTCATATGAATTGTATCTGATCACGTACGTTTTTTTAGTTTATCTCTTTTAGCGATGCATAGTTGCTAGTAATCAGACCTTAGGTCAAGCTTGGAGAACCATTTAGAGTTTCAAGGTAATCAAACAAGTTGTGCATACGAGAAATTAGATAGTGGTTCTTAACCGTCACCTTATTTAGTGTTCAATAGTTAATGCATATGCACAAACTCCTATCATATTTGTGTTACAACAAGACCAGTGTGCTGAATGGTGCTTTAAAGAATTTTTTGAATCAAGCATCTAACAACTCTTTTAGTCGCTTTCAAAATTCCTTAAGCTTAAACGATGCCGTGTAATACGGTTTTATCATCAGAGGTTTACGCTAAGGTTGAGCTCAATTTGAAGGTCCACTTCACGCTTTGGCGGATATTTTTTCATCAGTTTTAGAGCCATCACATTGTTATACTCTTGAAGAATGCCTTAAATCTTTTTCAAAACATTGAGGGTAGACGTGAGAGCATCGTATTCTTTTAACATAGTTAAGTACGTGTCCTCCTTTTTTTTCACTCATTTTAACAGTTTGTAACCCGGATAATACTTTAGCATTGACGTGTATATGCTAAATCGGCACCTTATGAAATTTTTTCAAGTTATTGAATTTCATACACTCATCATTTATGAAAATGAATGGTAATATGCGCTCGATAAATTCATCTCTTAACACCAGCTTGAAATTGTTCATCAGCATAACGTTTAAGTCAACTTTACCATACAATGATCTAATTTGTATTGGCACATTTTGAATAATTTCGTAAATTAGTCGAGGAGATTAGTTGACGACCTTCACTTATCCTGACTCTTTAACATCAGCTACACCTAACTGCTTTACAAAGCATTCTACTATTAAACATTGATTAGTATTAGCTTTGATTAAGTTAAGGACATGCATTGAATCCAAGCATGCATCCTCTTACGACTTCTCGTAGGTGTTGATGATGGCATTAAACTTGGAATGCTATAAACATTCTTTAGTGTGGTGTGTTATTCCACAAAGAAAGCAATATTATTTTTACTTATTATGCACTTTATGTTCTTCATTGTGCCTCTTGTCTTTTAGTGGTTGGCTTGATTATAGATATATTTTGTGAGGTCAGTCTTTCTCACTTTTCTCATAGCTACCTCGGATAGAGTTTCAAGTTATCTTTTTGCCTTTATTACTCTTGGACAACTTATGGTGAAACTCGATCAGCATTTCGACTGCTGTTATTGTTGAAGTAAGGTTTTGGCATTTCACCACTTCAATTCTTACTCAGCCCATAACTGGTATGCATCTAAAAAGAACAGTAATTGATTCTTCTTTGGCATATTGGATATTTCTAATATTAAAGACTTGTATTTTCTAATGTAGTCCTTAATTGACTTGCACTGCTTAAGCTTGTGAAATTTTTTTATTGTTACCTTTTTTGCATTCTCGAGGTAGAGTTATCTCTTGAAATTCGCCTTGACTGCATCCTATATGTTAATGTCGTACAACATTCTCTTTATTTTAGTGTGGCATCATATCCACTATAGCGTTGCATCATGTTTGAAGTAAAGAGTGCATGTGTTGATTTTGTCAAAATTGTCATACATGTTCACCGTATTTAGATAGCGCTTTATCATCTAAATGAAGTTCTTGATTTCCTTAGCATTGCGTTTGCTTCCATACTTTGACAGGTCAGTAACTTGAACTTTTAAATCACTTTTCATTATAGCCCCTAATGTTATTATAGCCTTGCAAATGGTAAGGTCTTGCATTACTGCATTTAACCCTATGTTGGTAATGCTTATTTGGGTTACCACACTCCACTTGAACTCTTTCATAACTTTGTTCATCGATGTGATAAAAGAGTTAAGGCTATCATAGAACTTACCTTTTATATCAGCAACATTGATATCATGCTCACGCTCATTGATCTATGAGTTTAGAATGTCGATGCGATCAAGTACATTGCCCATTGTTAGCTCAATTTTGGCTAATCTTGCCTCAATAAAGTGTAATATGTCATTGGACAAAGAGCGATCCTTAGAAGAATTTTTTTTCACGTCATGGCCTTTTTCACGGTCATGTTACTTTTGCGGTACCTCAGTGACATTTTTGGCACTACCTTCTTGCTTGACATGGTGAAGAATATGCTTAACACAGCTCTAAATTAATCATGCACTTTGTTTTGATACTACGTATCATGGGGTGTTAGATTTTTGTAAGACCCTTACTCACTTAATTTGTTCAACCTCGCAATACTATACTAAGTAAGTTTTAATTATTGTACGAAAGGTTGCTATAAGCACCCTAAAACACTTAAGAGACTAGATAAAGTAAGATATTTAAAGGATTACAAAAGAACTTAAAAAAGAAAGCTTAAATTGAATAAAAGAATTTATAAAACTATACACTTTATAACTCTTTAGGGCTACTTGTATTTGCTTCTTGATGGATACCTAAACTAATTGGAATAAGGCCTATTTATAGTTGAGGTTAGTTGAAATGAATGGCTGTGATTTATTCTTTAAAGAGCACTTTGGATGGCTGAGATTGAAACTTTAAAATTCTCCATACTACTTAAAGGGAAATTAAAATTCAAATACTGGAAAAAATTTGTAAGTTGCAGGATTTTTCTATAGCTTGGGTATTCTAGAAGCTGGGCTAAGTTTAGGAAACTTAAGTTTATATTTGTGCTATTTTAGGCTGTCTTTTTGCCTCTATTTTAAGCCTTTAGCCCGTTTTCTGTAACATTTAACTCTTAACGAAGAGAAAAATGTTTATTCTTTCTTTCTCTTTCATGGTGCCATTTGCAACAGTTGCTGATTCTTTGCCTCCTTCAAAGCTTGAAACAACTGAGAATTGCTTACAGGTTTACTTTTCAATCCTTACTAATGCTTGGATTTTTATTATTTTATTTCACGTTTGTTCTCGAGAAAACTCACTGGAAAATCAAATGATTTAGAATTTTTTTTATATATAGTAACTCTTTCTCAATATCAATATTTGTCGGTTTGTCATTTATTTTTTGTGGTCACTTATTTTATATTTTATTTTAATAAAATTTAAAAAGAATTCCATTGTCCATATCATGAGTTATAAATTTTCATACGATCATTATGTTACTTGAATGCTAAGAAAATAAGGCAATTGAAACATATTATAATCATGTAGCTAATGCTTTCATGCCAATTAATTATTTGATTTTATTTGTTTATATATTATTTTATAAATTTTTAGTTGAGCTTTTGATTCTTGAGGTATATAATATTTTATCAAAATGAAAACTATTTTAAGGTACACTTTGTTGTTCTAGTTTAACTATATGTTACGATACTTTGTTTATTGTTTGAGTCTTATTGTCTCAATTTCTAAGGATGATAAACAATCTAAATAAATGAATATAAATAGATGGATGTATTGAGTCCCTATATTAAATGTATAGAGATTTATGGAGAACAAGAACAAAGAAAAATAAAAGAGTTGTAGTTTTGGGTTTTTTGGGGTTCTAAGGTTTAAGAAGAAAATGAAGAACAAAAATCTTCTCTATAAAAGTTTATAGTTTCTTTTTAGAAAAAAATTATAGTAGTCTTGTTATTTGAAAACTCTTGTGTTGTCATTTTTCTTTGAATTTGTTCTTGTGTTGCTTTGGTTATAATTTAGAACAAAACACTTGAAGGTGCAAAAATGATATATTCAAAAACTAAACTTGTTAAAATTCATGTGGTATCAGAGTGCAGAGGATTAAGAAATGGTGTCGATCATGTTTGCTCTTTAAAAATTCATCGTTGAAAATAATTGTAGTATAAAAAATGAAGATTTTTACTTTTTTGGTACGTGAAGAATTTGAAGAGGCATTGGTTGAAAAATTGAAAATGTTAGTTGATTGAAGCAATTTTGATAAGAAGGGTTTTTTCAAGAAAACTCATAATACTATTATTCTATCATTGAGTGATGGAGTTTTGAGGGAAAGACCAGATAATAAAGACTTTAAAAAAATTAGGAAAGGTGATGCAATATCAACATCAAAGTTTAAGAAAATAAAATGCTTTCACTTTCACATAAAGGGCCATTGTCAAAGGGGTTGTTTAAAGAGGAAGAGTTTAAAGAAAGAGAAGTCCTCAGTCATTTAAGGAGATGCAATAGTGGTCATTGAAAAGGACTTCAAATCAACATTTATGCTGGTTGCATCCGCAAAAGCATGTGAAAGTAAGTAGATTTTAGACTTAAGATGCTTCTTCTACATGACTTCAAATATGACTATGTTTTCAATTTTAAACTTAGTAAATAGGAAAAAATTTTGTTGTTGGAAATGATGTCTTATGTGAAGTGAAAAAGATAGGAGTCATTAGAATAAAATTGCATGATAATATTATCATAGAATTAAAGGTTGTAAGGTATGTTCTTGAATTGAAATGAAAGTTAATTTTTTTAGGCATGTTAGACCTAGGTAATTGTAGTTTTAAGGCTAAAAATAGACTCTTTAAAATAACTAAGGGGTCAATGTTGATTTTGAAAGAATTTAGAAAAAGTGGGCTGTATTTTCTTGATGATATTGCCATTCAAGGAGATGTTAATGCAGTAGAAGACAAAAAGAAAGATAGGATAATGTTGTGGTATCTAAGGTTAGGCCACTTGGGGGGAAAATGGCTAATAGAACATAACAAACAGGGCTTGTCAAATGAGAGTGTTAAAAATCATCTTAAGTCATCGAAAATTGTCTTAAACTTTGTTAATATTGCATTTTTGGAAAGCCACCAAGCCTTGAACATTTGAAAATGTTTTAAGTGCCCTATTTTTGGTTGCATAAAGTAAAGAAAAATAGATTTAAGGGTTGTAAAAGGCATTTTTGTTGGATATCCAAATGGTTCAAAGGGTATAGATTTTGGTGTTACAATGGAAAATTTAGAAAATGCATAATTAGCAAACACGTTATCTTCTCAGAATATGGACTGTTGAAAATGAGAAATAAAAGAGATGAGAGGTATATTTCTTGTAAACCAAGTTCAAGGAATATTAAGCTTGAGATGAAGCTTGAAGGGTCAAAACAAGCACAATCAAAACATGAATATGATGAAGCTCAAACTAAACAAAAATAGCCTAGCATTAATGACTATAACCTGGTGAGGTATAGGGCTAAAAGGCAAATAAAGCCACCAAAGAGGTATAGATTTGCTGACTTAATGACATATACATTACTTGAGACTGATGAAATAAAAATGAAGTTTGGTTAAAAAAGATTAGAAAGCTGAGTTCTTAAAAACTAAAAAATAAGAAGTTGATCTGTAGAAGCTGGTGAAAAAAGCTGATATATAGAAAATGATTAGAAAAAGTTGATTAAAGTAGAAGATGATTAAATCAAGCTGATACATATGAAGCTGGAGTTAAGTTTAGTGATTGGAGTGTTTAAACTCAAATGCTAAAATGACCTAGAAAACTATTGAAAAGAAGTTAATATATAGTAGTTGATTAAAAAGGAAGCAGACACGTATTAAGCTTATGAGAAAAAACTAATATGTATAAAGCTGAAGTCGATTTTGAGTTATAATGTTTGAACTACAGTGATTGAGTCAACTATTTGTGCTATTTATAATAGAAAGAAAGTATAATTTGCTGAGTATAGGTGTTGAGTAGTAGCCAATTTGAAGGAAGTTGAAGACTAGTATATGTGTGGGTAAAGATGCATAGTGCTGAGGTTTTGTAAATTAAATTGCAAAATAGGCATACAACAAATAATCTTGCTAATATTCTTAGAAAACCTATTCTAGGAACTAAGTTCAGGCATTACCTGAGTTTGCTATATATGATTATTATTTATCTATTTTGTTTATAAAGGTGAAGTTGTTTAAAAGGTTTGTGATTTAGTTAGACACAAAGTGCGGATCATATAAAAAAAGCTGGAAGAATTTGGAAGGGAGATGATTGATTGTGAATTATATGAATCAAGGTAGAGATTGTGAATAATGATTCAAAATTTGTAAGTAATTATTTGTATTGTTTTTATATTTTGTTTCGATTGTGTTAAGTTAGATTGATGAAGCTGATGTGGCAGTACGTTTAAGATGCTAAGCTGGCTTGTTTATATTTAAGTTGTTAAGTTAGTTTTATTTGTTAATTAATTTTCAAAACTAAAGAAATAGAATGACAAATATAAAGGTTGAAAAGCTAGTATTTTTGAGTAAGAATCTAGAGTAAAAAAATAAAAGAAAAAAGTTAAGAAAAGTTTTCATATTCTCTTGTAACAGAAGAGAAAAACAAAAAAAAAAAGCTAGCCTAACTCTGTAATATCCATAATTGAACAAAGTAGAAAAGAGAGTATAGAACGAGAAGAAGAATAGAGAAAAATGAAAGAGCTATAGTTTTGGGTTTTTTGAATTTTAGGATTTGAGAAGAAAATGAAGAACACGAATGTTCTCTATAAAAGTTTTGTAATATCATTTTTCTTTGTATTTATTCTTGTGTTGCTTTTGTTATAATTTAGAGTAGCTAATTTTTAGATTGGGTGCTGTTTAGTTTAGAATTTGTTAATGCACCATAAGAGCTTGAAAAATTGATTTTCGTAAGTTGAGTTCGCAGAAATCTTTATAAGGTGCATCAAAATTCAAAGTTAATTTATTTATACTTTTTTTCTTTTTCCATTTCTCACCTTTTGTATTACTTATTAGTTTTCAAACAAAATGGTCCTCTTGTTGTTGTTCATGGAAAATAAATGGAGTACCAACCTAAATGTGCTTGTTTCTTTTATACAACTATTCTTTGTTCTTCACAAATCTTCTTTTTAGAAGCCAGATAGAGCTTTAACAAGAATAGTTAAGACTAAAAGGAGGATTGATTTATCTCTGCTGGTGCTTAAGAATGCTGAAAAATCAGAAGTTCATAGTTCTAAAAAGGGTGATGATGATGGCTCTGTGAACTTGCATATAGAAGTTTTTGAGATTTTTTAGGCAAATATCAAGTCTACTATTAAAGTTTGTTTCCCTCTTGCCCAATTAAGTTTTGCTTTAATCCTATGTTCTTTATGGTTCGAGTTATGGTAAATAAGTATTAAAGAATTTAAATTTTGCTACTCCAATTGCAGGATGTTTTGAGAAACATCAATGCTAATGTCTTCAATGAAATTTATTAATGGGTTCAAGAGTCCTTCAGTACTATTTGATAATTTGAAAATCTTATATTTTATGAAGCAACTTAGGTGTCTATAGTATCACAGGCTTCTTCTAAACAATTGTTTATTGGACTTGTATTAACAAGTAAATTCCCCTTTAATTGAAGACACAATTAAGTTTGACAGACTAAATATTAATGTGTGTCGATTGAATACTTGGTGTTGGAGTCTCTACTAAGTAGATGTAACTCATGTTTCTGAATGATAAAATTCTATACCCATTAACCATATAAGCATAATTTTTGATGGTTAAGAGCAAATTATATAACCTCCCATATTTTAAACTTTTTGATTGATATTGATGCGTTTATATTTTTAGTTCTAAACCTAAGGCACTATTTTGTCAATTATTAAGTAGAACATTTGATTACAAATTATCTAAGCAATGTCATTTGAAGGGCCAATACAGAAGATCTGATATTTTTGTTGATTCGTACTATTTTGATTTTTGTGTAATGTGATTATCAACCTAAATAAGAATATTAAGTCTTGCACTGCATTCCTTTTTTTTTTTTTTTTTGCAATTTATTTTTATCTTCTAGTTATTGTTTGTCAATAACTATTTGTGCTGCTTGATCGTTATCATTGCCTGATATGGATGCTTTAATTAGTTCAAATAAATATTTTTTCCTCTAAAAAAATTCTTGATCTAGTAATGATTGGTAGAAAAAATGGAGTTTGTTGACAATTTTTTTACATTGAAAGAGTTAGGTCAACATTTAAATCTCAAGGATACTATGTGACTAACCTTCCTTCAGTAGATTTTACGACCAAGAGTGGCGTTGGTGGTTGTCTAAGAAGTTTATTGAGACAATTCTTAGTGGCTCCTTTAGATGCAAGTATTGAAACCTGAATATGTCTTTGACAATTTAACTTGGTTCTTTCTTAAAGAACTTTGTAATTCTTATTTATTTCTTTCGCTACTTTTTGGCAGGTTGCTAGTATATATATTTTAGCATCTTGGTATAGAAAGCAAAGAAATTATTATAATCTTGTTGCTGTGATTGTTGATAATATTGAGTGATGTTGTGTTTCTGTATTGTCTGATTTCATCCTTGTGTTCAGGTGTCGACTTTTTGTCATCATTGTTCTCTCCATATTTCATTTATCTATTTTATCACTTATTTGTAAAAATTTAAGGCCTAGTTTACTTACTGTGTCACTTTTCGTATTTCTTTATGTATGCCAATTTTGTATTGATTTCTTATTTTTCATAAAAAGAAAAATATTTTACCTTATGCCATTTCTATTTTTGCACTGTTTATGAAAACAAGATCAAATGTAGCTCCATTTTTTTGTTTGCAAAAAAAAAAAAATTGTTATTCTAAGTATTGAGATTTGAAGAGTAAAATTTTTTTTTTTGAATTTTTTAATATTTTTTGAGTTCATTTATGATTTTAACCCATCCTAAAATTCTTTATTCTTTTTTGCCAAACATAAACTTTTAGCCAAAAGCTCCCCAACTCTGTTCTTTTTTTTGTTTCTCTCCTAACTAAAATCTCGTACAAAAATATGATTTTGTCTTGATTTCACAAGTTTTAGTTTACATCAAATATTATTTTGTATAAGTTTTCTAAATTGTATAGAAAACATACTTAAAGTTTTAATTTCAATATTTGATATAAATTAATACTTTATCAAATATTGAAATTGAACTTTTAAATGTATTATTATGGAAGAAGATAACCATTTTGATTTTTCAAATATGCAATCATGTTGAACTAACTCGATGAATTTCATCAAGTAGTTTGATGTATCTTTTATTATTACTAAATGAATTTTATCGAGAGAATTCAATGTATATTTGTTAATTTCTTTATCAAATTTGATTAAAAGGTTTTAATTCAATATAATTCTATTTCGATGAAATCTATTAAAAGAATTTAATGTATTTTGAGGATTTTCTCAACAAACTTTAATGAGAGAGTTCAATGTTGTATTGTGAAATTTTTTTGATAATTTTCTCATGAAATTTTATTTTAGAATAACTCTAATTCAATAAAATTTGTCAAAAAACTTACTGTAATACACTAAACGCCTATGATAAAATTTATGGAGTACACTCTTAAAAAATGACAAAAAGAAAAATTAGGGATAACATCATCAAAGAATGTATATTTTGACCCAAAAAAAAATCAAATAGATTGTACCGTATAATTAATTTTAGACTTTAAAATTGAACCATGTAAGAAAAAGAATCCTTTTTTTTTTCTACACCTTGCATATTTGAAGCTTTACCATTATTTTGTTATTTTTAAGAAATGAAACATTTCCCCTTATTTGTCACTTTGGGGAAGTGAAATATTTTAGTTAGGGGTTTGTAATAAAAGGTTTGCAACAATAGTCTGACCTAAAATTCTATATCCGAGTTTTAGAATGATATATCCTCCTACACTAAAGATAGGATTGGAGCCCATACCCTCCATTTGGAAAGTGTGGATACCAAATAACCTCTTTGTATTTTTAAATTAAATCCAATTGAATCGATATTTTGTATTGATTTAAAAAAATTATAATTTTATTTTAGTTTGAAAAATTAAAATAATAATTTTTCGTTCGACTTTCGATTTAAACTTGGTTTAAATTAAAAAAAAATTCAATAATCTACTTACTTTAAAATTTATATTTCATAATCTATTTTTATTATTTTAATAAATAAATAATGACTCTTTTAAATTTAATATTTTTTAATTATTTTAATAAATAAATAAATAAATAATGATTCATTTAAATTTAAATGATTTAAAATTTTGAAAAATAATTTTAAAATTTTGGAGTTTATTTCAAATTCAAATCAATAATCTAAATGACACTTGCAATACACTTAGATTAGTTTGAGTTAGGTCAAAAGCGGTAATTTTAAGTCAATTTGAAATCTGTTGTTAGCATATAAGTTACATAGTCAAAACTCAAAAAATTCAATCATTATAAAGATGATTTGATTATTTCAATAAAATTAAGATTGATTTGATATAAATTGAAAATTTACATATCTTAAACATAAAAATATAAACAATCAGGGATATAAATGATAGTAACCCGAAAAATCATACTGATTTCCCGAAAGCACGGTGGTTCGGCACAATACGGCTGAATAACGGCACGTGCAGGGACATTACCAATTTACCCGCGATTATAGCATTAAAACGACAACACATCTTAATCCATAATCACCAAAACGACACGGCGATCCGTACCCGTCATTTTCGTGTCAACCTTTTAGAAACCACGCACACTCAATCGGAAATTTCGCGTCATCCGCACCGCTGAATCCCCGCTCACGCACTGAATTCTAGTCTCAGAATTTTCCAAACCAAGTCCAAACCGACCAAAATAATACTTCTATTTAGCAATGCCCGCATAATTCTTTCATCACGTTCCTTCTTCTTCTACTTGTTCTTCAAGATCCACAATTACCATCTCCCAGGTACTCTCCCATTTTTTTTTTTGGGTGGTTTTTGTTTGCTCTGTATTTTTTTTCCTACTGTGATTACAGTAATGAAATGGTGTTGGTCTGTTGAGTTTTTTACTCTGTTATAGTGAGTTTTTTTTTACGTGATAGTTTCGTTTTATCTTTAGATTTTGGAATTTTTATTTGTTTGCTTTGATTTAGAACTCCGGTTTTATGCATTTGAATATTTGAGGGTTGATCAGCTGGTTAATTTTATCGTTGGATAAACATTCTTGTATGCGTTGTGTTGAGATTAATCCGGAGAAAGCCATTTTATTGATATTGTTTGGCCGCCCGGATTATGCTAGAAAATAAGAGAAACCCGGAATTTTAGATCTAGTATTTTTCATTAATTGAAACTCAAAATACTTTCTTTGTAAGTGATTTATGTTATGTACAATCTGTTTTTCCTCGAGGAACTAAACAGCAGAATTAAAGGTTCTGGTTTTCTTTTAAATTCATTGATTTTCCTCCATTTTTCTTAACAACCGAACAGATGGTTCTGTTTGAATTTTACAGTTTGCCAATAACTATGCAGATCCTGTTATAAAAGCTACAATGACTTTGAGTAATGGAAATGCACAGCCAGTGACTGCAAATAGAGAAACAAATGCTAACAAACCCTTCAAGATCTTTGTGGGTTACGATCCGCGTGAAGATCTTGCTTATGAGGTCTGTCGTCATTCCATCTTGAAGCGATCATCCATCCCTGTGGAGATCACACCCATTGTCCAATCAGATGTTCGAAAGAATGGCCTCTACTGGCGGGAAAGGGGCCAAACTGAGAGCACTGAGTTTTCATTCTCTCGTTTCTTGACGCCTTACTTAGCTGGTTATGATGGCTGGGCAATGTTTGTAGATTGTGATTTTCTCTACTTGACCGATATCAAAGAGTTGAGGGACTTGATTGATGATAAGTATGCTGTTATGTGTGTCCATCATGATTATACACCTAAAGAGACCACGAAAATGGATGGGGCAATGCAAACAGTCTACCCAAGGAAGAATTGGTCTTCAATGGTCTTGTATAACTGTGGTCATGCAAAAAACAAGGTGTTGACACCTGAGGCTGTCAATATGCAAACAGGTGCATTTCTTCACAGGTTTCAGTGGCTTGAGGATGAAGAAATTGGGTCAATCCCGTTTGTCTGGAATTTTCTTGAGGGCCACAACAGGGTTGTTGAGAATGATCCTACAACATTTCCAAAGGCTGTACATTATACCCGTGGAGGGCCGTGGTTTGAGGCTTGGAAGAATTGTGACTTTGCAGATCTTTGGTTGAATGAAATGGAAGAGTACACAAACAATTCTAAAAAGACTGAAAATTAAATAGGACTAGCCAATTGCTAGTAATATTTGATTTCCATATTGATTAGTAAAGTTTGCTATTCACTTGCTCCATTCTTTATGTTGAATTCACTATTTGTATTTAAATTTAACAACTCCTCTATTGAGAGTCCAAGAATCCTTTGCAGTAGTTATCAGATAGGCATTCCCGGTATGTCTATGCCTTACATACATGTGATGTTGCCTGTTTATTTGTCTATAAACCACCTGTGACTAATATCTATTTGTCATTCTCACTTTATAGTTTGTAATTCATATCAATTGATAGTTTGCTAAAGCATTGTATCGAGCTGTACTATTTTGAGTGATGCAGAACTTGAGGGATTGGGTCGAATTTTCTGCTAGCTGTTTTAGTTCTGCTTCTGTAGTTAGGGTCATTGTCCGAGCTTCTGCCTGTTATGCGAGCAGAATCAGTTTGTCATTGTTGACTCCAGCATATAAAGCAAAAATGGAGTAAACACATGATTACTAACATGCTGGGACTGACAGATAGGTTTATGTTCTTTTAAAAGATTCAGATGCAGTACTATATAGTCTGCATGTGATGCCAGCTCCGCCACTGATTCTCATTGACAGCCATGTCGGGTATTCTTTACATGTCTTGTTCCAAGCCAAATTCCTGAGTTTCCAGGCTAAGCCCTCCGAGTTTTGAGGCATTGTTCACTTTATCTCTTGTTCTTTTTGTTGTTGTGTCATTCATTTCACTTACCCTTGAAAAATTTGTGCAGCGTTAATGACATTGGTTCGGCCTCTGCAACCTTGTGGAACAATCCATTGCCTTTTGATGCCATTGGTCTTGTCTGAAAGGCACAAAGATATCTTGTGCCCATTCAACACATGTTCAAATATCTCACGTGAGTTTTAAAAATCACCTGAAACCACAATTATGTAACTTTAATTATCTCCATTAATTTATTTTAAAAAGAATGATTTTCAATTAGTGTTTTACACGAATGAATTTGGAATTCTGGAAAAATTTCGAGTGCAATAGTATTAGTATTTAATTATAATAATATAATAAAATTATTGAATTAATAAAAAATTATTAAATAATAATAAATAATAAATAAATAAATAAATAAATTTAATTATTATTATTTTTATTTAAATTAGATATATCATAAATTTTTTATTTAAAATGATTTAATAAAATTTTTTATTAATTCAATAATTTTATTTAAAAATTTATTTTATTTTTTTATCTAAAATTAATTAATAATATTTTTTATTTATTAATAAAATAATTTTATTATATTATTTTCNTTTTCTCATTTATTAATATTAAGTTAATAAATAAATTTATAAAATTATTAACAAAATTAAGTAAAAATAATAAGTTAATGTGTATATATAAATTATTTATTTTAATTTATATATAATTATTAATATATTAATGTATCAATAAATTATAATTTTAATTATTAATAAAAATAATTAAAAAATTAAATTAAATTAAAATTTTAAAGTTTTATTAATTTTGTGTTAATTTTGAGAAAAAAAATTTATAAGAAATATTTTAATTAGGTGATTAAAAAATAAAATATTTTATTTTTTTTAATTTTAAATACATTGTAATCAAAAAAGGGGAAGAGGGGCGATGATCGGGATTGTTCCCTTCCGTCCCAGCCGCGCTTTGATATTAACTATTGGTTTATATGAGTTTGCATATTGAGTACTGATACATCAGTGGTAAAGTCTAAGCATATTCAATTGATTTTGCCTTTAATCAATGTGTATGTATATTACTGAATTCCTAAACTAATATGCATTAATCATCCTCTAACAATGAATTTTTTTTTTTTTTTTTGGAATTGGATTCAGAAGACCCATCAAAGAGGCCAGAGAGTGTAGTTGATGTTGGCTGTGGTATAGGAGGTAGCTCCATATACTTAGCTAGGAAATTTGGGACTCAATGTCAGGGCATCACCTTAAGTCCTGTCCAAGCGCAAAGGGCAAATGCTCTTGCTGCTGTTCAAGGGTTAGCTGATAAGGTATACACAATTCTTCGATTTCCCTTGTTATAAGCTAAATATTTATACATTGTTTGAGGAAATTACCAGTTTCTGATACTATTTCACAGCCTTCTAATGAGTTTATGTGACAACAAATCCCTAATGCAAGCCGGCCAGTTATTGTATTTAATAAACTAATGGGAATAGCTGACAATTATGCTGAATTTATCACTTAAAAATCTTGTACTCGTTGAAAGGATTTATCAGTTTGAAGCTTGCTGGTTGTGCTGGTGAGCTAGAGCTGACTTGCATTGGTCACGTGGTGTTAGTTAATTTCTGTTATTAACAATAATTAGTTGTAAAATGGTTAGTTAATCAAGTTCTTAAAGTTTTTAATTCTTGTATATATAAGAGCTGAGTTGTGTAAATCAAAAACAATTGAATGCAAAATAAAAACTGATTTTCTCTTCTGTTCCTCTGTTTTCCGAGAAAAAACTTTTCCTCCAAACAAACAGATACTTCAGCTTTCTTTCTCTCATTTCTAATTATGAAAAGGAAATAGCTCCCACGAGACTTGCAGTATTATTCTTTATGTGGAATGCACCTCCCATGTATTTTGATTTGTAATATATGTGGTGATGAGCTCTCTGAATTGGAGACGTTTTTAATTTATAGTTTCAATTATCCTGTTTAGTCATCATACAATTGTTATTACTTATGATTCTCTTGCTATCTTGTGTGGAACCAGTTGGTGTAAATAGTTCTTATCTCCTGCATGAATATCTCTTTGTGATGATTGTCTCAATTTTATGTTGCCCTACGTGAGTAGTATTAGAGATAACAATGTGAACAATCAGCAGGTTACCTTTCAAGTTGCAGATGCTTTGGAGCAACCGTTTCCCGATGGGCAATTTGATCTAGTTTGGTCCATGGAGAGTGGAGAGCACATGCCTGACAAATCGAAGGTTCTTTCTCTTTTAAACTCATTAGATTAAATTGAGGGTCACTTCTTTAGTATGGCTTCTTGAGCATTATCGGATAGTGGCATCTATTTCTGATTTTTATTATCACTTCATTTCTTAGCATATTGTGGCTATCCCAATTAACTCTTTTACATTGTCAGTTTGTCAGTGAGTTGGCTCGAGTTACAGCCCCAGGGGGTACAATTATAATAGTAACATGGTGCCATAGGGATCTTGCTCCTTC
Source organism: Khaya senegalensis (assembly GCA_032402905.1). Taxonomy (NCBI): domain Eukaryota; kingdom Viridiplantae; phylum Streptophyta; class Magnoliopsida; order Sapindales; family Meliaceae; genus Khaya; species Khaya senegalensis. The sequence continues at coordinate 4,965,279 of CP135555.1, read as the reverse complement.
TGAAAAGTCACTGCAGCCTTGGGAGCAAGAGCTCTTGAACAAGTTATGTAATGCTTACTATCTTCCAGCTTGGTGTTCTACTGCTGATTATGTCAAATTACTTCAGTCGCTTTCTCTCGAGGTAAAGGCGTTGAATAGTTTCACTCAAACACTCTTAGAGCAGAGATGAACTATTTATAATTGGTTAATGTTTTTATATATTAAGTGGGATGAAATACGTTCTTGGAAATTGGTATTTTCAATTTCATGGTTGACTGATGAACGTCTGAAGTCAGGGCTTAAAGCGCCTCCTTGGTGTATCAACAACATGATTTTTGTACCATTCAACTCATCTTGAAATTTGTATAACTGCTGTGTCAGGACATAAAGGCAGAAGATTGGTCTCAGTATGTTGCCCCATTCTGGCCAGCAGTGATACGCTCAGCATTGACATGGAAGGGCCTCACATCGCTACTGCAAACTGGTAAGCTTAGCATTCCTTGCTGGAACCTATAACTAATCATCCAATCCGCTTGCTTTGTCTTCTCTTTGTAGTTTTCATTTCTTTCAATGGAAAATCATTTCTTGACAAAAACTTGATATTATTTCATTACCTTTTTGAAGAAGCAAAATGTTAGCATATGGTTTAGCAAGTAAATCTTTATACACAGAAAGGTTTTATTATGCATTCATAGAGGAAGTTGATTTGATCTGGCATAAGGTTTAAAGAAGCACATATGATAACTTGTTATGTTCATTTCTATTGATTGGAGTATGATTGCCATGTTAATCAGGATTCAAAACCATAAAAGGAGCATTAGCAATGCCATTGATGATCAAAGGGTACAAGAAGGATCTTATTAAATTTGCTATAATTACTTGTCGAAAGCCTCAGTAAGCAATGGAAGCATCGATGAGGGCAGCAATGAGCGGGGGATATAACACGAGTATAAATTGTTCTTCGCATTTGGATTTATAGTAGTTTCAAGCGAACAAAGGAAGAGCAAGAAACTGTCCCAAGTGCAAAACATTGTTTCTTTCCCTGCTTGGAATTCCATATTCATATTGGCTTTACCATACCTCTCATGATATTGCTGTTTCACTTCAAGCACAGTGATAGCTATAAGCAGTCAGTTCATTGTTTCTGTTGCTTGGCATTCTCCCCTTTGCTCATATGAATTAATTTACTATGTTGCACATTACAAGCTTGTTTGCCACAAATCAGGACTTATTTTTCATGATGAGAGTATTGTAAGAAGCATTTTGTTCGGTAGCGCTTTTCCTATTAGTATCTATTAAGACTGGCTGAAGATGAACTGCTTGAGTGATTTTTTAAGAAGCAATTTTTATTCCTAACTGTGGTCTTTGATTTTGCCAACTCTGTAATTGGTTCAACAACTCCTCGTCAAAAAGCAATGAAGACCCAAACTAACTCAATAATTAAAAATAATAAAGACCCAACTAAGTCAACAAAACTACCTAATTAGAATATTATATTTTATTTGTAATTTATATCATGAATTTATATGTTTTTTTTTTAAAAATAAAATTTTTCAAAGAATTTAAAAATAAAGACGACAATTGTCCCCGATCAACCAAACGCGTCCTGAACGTGACATTGCCTGCAAGTAAGCCATAATTCTCCGTTTTAACCGAGGTTTCCCCTTTTTATTATTATTTTTTTAAAAGAAAAGTGCCACATCCTAGCGCCTTGTTTGGCCCGGCTAATCTTCGGGACAAAGTTAAAGAAAGAAAAAGAAAATTCCAGTAAAGGGGACAAAATACCAAAAAAATATAATCTAGGGCGCAGATTTAACACGTGTCCGACTGGGGTGGCCACAATAAATATTATTATTTATAATTAGAAATAAATATTGGCCGAAGGAGAAAACTAAAGCCGCCATTTCGAAAACACTCTCTTCTTTTAGCTCAGGTGTTTTTGCTATTGCTCATTTTATTAGAAGTGACGAAAGCCAGCGATGTTTGGAGAGAGTATGAGCCAGTTTTGGACAAAAACGACGTGGTGACAGAGTTTCATATAGGGAACGAAGAAGCTAGATTTAGAGAGAGAGAGAGAGAGAGAGAGTGAATGAGAACCCAATCTTCCAAGTCTTGAATGAGGTTTGTGTTTCCCTTCTGTATATTTTCTTTGTTTTCATTGATATTCACTTGTCGATCCCTTTTTTTTTTTTTTAATTTCTATGTTATTGTATTGCCTTCGTTTCGTTTCGACCGTTGGAGGGTCCGGTGCGTGAATTTTGGGAAACCTGATTCCTGTGTTCTTGTAATATGAACTAGTGATTTGCACGTTAATGTCGACAGTTGTTGAGTAAATTAGCCTTAATGACAGCTTCGGTTTTTGGGACTTTATGTCATCTTTGTACGTGTTTGTGCGTCGCCCGTGATATTTATGTAAAAGAAATTTGTGTTAGGTTGAAAATTAATTGGGAAATTGTATTTGATGGGGGATTTAAGGGTCTGAGGCGTGGCAGACGATAATGACAGTGTGGAATAAGTTTGTCAGATTTAGCTTTTAAGTGAAATACTGATGAATTGATAAGCTAAAGCACAAATCTTTGATGGATTGTTGACTTGGCAAGAAACGAGAAAAATTGTAAAAACCTGTGACCATAAAAGTGAGAGGAATAAATTTACATATCCGTCAACTCAGTTAATGATATTTAGGTCTTATGGTATTGTAGACTGTGAAAAATCTATTCTGTAGATTTAACAAAATTATTGGTTTGATTCTACTTATGTTATTGTAGAATGTGAAAAATCTTATTCTGTAGGTTATTGGTTTGATTCTACTCTAGTTCTGTTCTATTAGATGTAATCCAAATTTATTCACCAAGTGAAACAATGAAGCAAAATTGAATGTCGGCAAAGTTTTGATGCTTGAGTGTAGTCATTGGTTTGCCCATCTGGCTGTACTTTTAAGATGGGACTTTTCTTTTTCCAAGGAGTTGTTTGCAAGAATGGTCTAGATAGTTTCCATCGTCTTTCTGAAACCACTTACACGAACATTTGGTCTAGTTTCACTGTATCTCCTTGTTGTTATGGACAATAATCATAATCCTAAGGATATTTTTTTTGGGGGATTATCACAAGCTTAAAGAAGATATTATCACATTTTGATTGAGTTATGATTTTTTTATCTGTCTGTACATTTAGTACTCTTTAACATAGATATGTTGTTCATATTTTAGATATTCTACAGCTTGGGATACTTGAAGGTTTACTGTGGGAAAAGTTATATTATTATGAATGCAAGGAGAAGAGTATCCATAAGTGATGGTTTATATGTTATGGACTCAGAAAGGATGTTTTAATATGAACAGATGGCTATGTGACTTCTGTATCTATATGTGGATATTGATGACAATGTATGTGCTACAAATTTTTTTTGTACATGTGAATTGCTTGTGTTGAGCTCAATAAAATCATGGTCCTCATACTGAGTGTCTTAGGGCATGGGCTAAATCTCGAGGAATCCATTTGTAATAGGTTCAACAATGAAGAGAGCCTCTCAGCCTATACCCTCCCTCTTATAATTTTTAAAAATATGACATTCAATAAATGTGTGATCTTCCTGATGCATTTTCATCTAATTTGTCTGTCATATAGATAGCAATAGAATTTTGGGGCATTGCCCATGTAGGTCGTATTTGGAGTATTCAGAAATTTCCCTCCAACTTTTTGCTCGAGCTTAAAATGAAACCAAGAACTGATCGGGTATCTAGGGGTCAGAAGGCCAAGAACATTCAGGGTGAGGGGCCAAATTGGATTCTTGTTGCAGGTGGTGCCTTGCTTAGTACATTATCAGTTCGCCTTGGTTACAAGCTGAAACAGGCACTTGACACAAAGCAGCAGACGAATGCTAATAGTGCTCTGAAAGGTCTTGTAAAGTTATATGTGTTGCATCACTAAGTTGTCCCAAACATGTGTCTTTTTCTAACTTAATGTTTTATGCAATTCAGGCAATGGAAAACTTTCTGATAGGAGGAGGTCACCAGGTCACCATTTGCAAACAAACATGTATTCCTTTATACAAGACAATGATGGTTGCTTTAACTGCATTTCAGGTGTGACAGTCATTTGTTTTCTTGTCATTTAAACTATACGCAGATTAAAGATAGCTAATATCAAACTTTATGGCAAATATTTGTTAATGCCTCCTTGATAACTCTCTAGATGTTAGTTCTTTCCATTTATTTATTATTTGGTAGGTTTTAGTTATTTCTATTAAGTGACTAGTGATTGTTAGGAGAATTTCAATTCTGTTGAGATTGAATGTATTCTGCGGCTTATTATGGATTTATCAGCAAAAGATTCCTTTAAATGAGGAGGAGCTGAAAACTTTAAATTTATAGTTTTGAGCTCTGCATTTTGCTGGATCCTCTGTGATTTGTTTGAAAGGCCCACCATAAAAGGTGGCTGCTTTTTGCAATACAGTGAACGGAAAACTAAAACTAAAATGTCTGTACATCTGCACCTAATGTTCTCCATTCATGACGGCTGAGAAATCTGTTTATGCGAAGTATATTCATAATGAATGCTAGTTATTGTGATCTGCTTTGCTTCTGTATGGTAGAATTTTTGGTGTTTCCTTACTATATTTGACTTTTAAGGTTCAAGGATTGGCTAGGTATTAGTTAGAGTTTTGATGGCTAGAGAAGAATAACTTATGATGGTTTTTTGGTATTGTGGCTAAGAACTTAAGTGCAAGTTCAAAAACATATTGGGTGTATATTAGGGTTTGATGATGGGCTTTGTATTGTTGGGTATGTATATAAAATATGGTTTAACCAGTGTAGTAAATTAACCATAAGTAGATCTGTGTATAAAATATTAAAGAAGAAAGAAAAGGAAGGAGAAGGACCAGGGAGTAGGCAATAATAACTAAACAAGAAGGTAGTTGCACCTTCATGACTAGCTATGAAGCTGGATGTTTTTATTTCATACTGAACTGGAGGAGTAAGTAACCATCTTTTAGACTTTTACAACTAGGGTAAGTATTCGGGATTGACTACCCTTGGACCTTTAAATGCCCCATCGACATCTGAAGATGCAGCACAAGATTCATGGACCGGTTCTAAGATCCATCTCCAAGAAAACCTGGAATCTACAAAAGTATCTTGACTCTTAGTAACATCCCAACTTAGGAAACATAAAATTAAGTTAACCAATTTTAATTCATGCAAATCACAAATTAAATCTTGGGCATTAGGATCAGATTTTCTTAGACTCTTGAACTCCAGTATCAGTTCCTTCCATCAATATTTCTCATTGCTTGTTATATATTCTTGCTTCTGTGGTACCTTGATGAATGATGGCTAGGATTTTTTGATCTTCCTGAGAGTAATTTCTCATCTTCCTGTTTCTGCATCTCGTATGAACTTAGCCATTTACTGATAGCTGCTTTATTAATGCTGCACAAGACTTTTCATTCACTGGCACGGCGTTTCTTCCATCTAGTCTTGGATACCTCGTGCATTACTTTGCATAATTGGTTGGTTAAGATAATACATTTTTGGTATTCTTATGACATTCTCTGGTTTCTTACAAAGTTTTTGAAACAGGAAATGAAGGCTTGTTGGAGATGAAGCATCCACCAAATGGCCAGATTTTGTCTGAAACTGATGTTCAACTTCCTCTGGTGACAGTTCCTGCTCCTGAGTTCAGCAAGGAGAATGGGGTTATTTGGGCCTCATCTCCTGATCGGCTTGAGTTGCCACCAAAGCCGTTCCACCATTCAAATTGCTCAGACTCACCATGCGTGTCAGAATCTGGATCTGATATCTTCAGCAAACGAGAAGTGATATACAAGCTAAGGCAACAATTGAAGAGAAGAGATGATATGATACTTGAGATGCAAGATCAGATAGTGGAGTTGCAGAAATCACTCAATGATCAGCTTGAACACTCTACTCATTCGCAGTCGCAGCTTGATTCTGCCAACAAAGACTTGTTTGATTCCAGGAGAGAAATTCAGAGACTGAGAAAAGCAATTGCAGATCATTGTATGGGACATGTGACTACCAATGACAAGCCCTCAATGCTCTCAGGTTGGCCAACTGAGGCAAGAAATGGCCACGCAAATGGGTACATTGATGGGAAGAACAATTTTGAATTTCTGGAAAGGGGAGATGGTGAAAAGATTGATATGCTGAGGATGGAAGTTGGAGAGTTGAAGGAAGTGATAGAAGGGAAAGACTATTTGCTGCAGAGCTACAAAGAGCAGAAGACAGAGTTGTCGATGAAGGTCAAGGAGCTGCAGCAGAGACTGGACTCTCAGGTCCCTAATATTTTGTAGGTACGTTTAGGATTTTGTGTATTCTTTGTTTACTTTTTCTTCCTTTTTTTCATCTGTCCGTGCTCAAAAAGAAAAAAGAAAAAACCACAAAAAGTCTAGGAGAAGCATAATTTTGTGCCTTTCTTTATATCGGTCTCTATCCTTAGTTGAGATTTGAGTTGGATGCACTGTTTCTGGGCTTGTGTTGGTGTGCATATAAGTTTTGAGTGATGAAGTGAAAGAGAAAGAGGCAAAAGCCAAAAGCAAAGCAGCTGGGTGATTACATTTACGTTGGATCTTTAATTGACCATGTGGCCGGGCAAATGCCCTGCTCGTCCTTGCACAAATTTTAGAGGTTTCACAGAGGTTGGCTTGTTATTTTCTTTATTTTATCTAATCTTTTTATTCATATAAATTGCTGCTTCATTCACCTACGGTCTCCGCTGCCAAAGCCAGAGTACTCTTGCTAACAGAAGTTAAGTTCACTGCAACATATGTGAATGAAAAAATGCGGTAATAATCCAACGGCATATCTCGCCGCTTGAATCCCGAGCCTTTCCTCCTTCTATCTCTGCGCCTATAAAACGCCGTCGTTTTCCCCCAGTATAAACTACCATGCGAATCAATCACCGTCTCTCCCTATTTCGTCATTTTCATTTTTCTTTTGTTACGAGTGAGGAAAAGAACCGCCCCCTGTCGGCGCGCGTTAAATTCAAATTCCAAAATCAAAGAACCGTTAACGCTGCTAATCATAGTCCCTATATTTCAGAGATTGAGCAAACACAGAATCACATTGTGTCTTAGAAATCTCTGAAGAGAGAAAACCAAGCGTTGTGATGTGTTTTTGTGATTTCTGAGATTTCTAAGGAGATAAAACCAAGCGTTCGGCGATTTCAGAGAAATCTATAGAGAAAGAAAACAGAGCAAATATCGATGGGTGGAGATAATAAGCGAAAGAGACAGACGGAGGGAATCGAGAACGATAACTGGTGTAATAAGAGACGTGAAGGTCTTTTTGAGGAGGCCCGTCAGTTTCTTGCTGATGCTTCGACTGTTGAGTCCTGCAGTCTTTGGCTGCAGCAATTGCTTGACGATTACGTTTCGTATAATTTCAGTAAGGAGGAAATGATCATGATGAATAGAGTGATTGAAATGGTTAAAGCCAAAGTGATTTCTATTTTGGCTGCTCTTCCAGTAGAGAATCTTCGAGTTTGAAAGATTTGAGGTATTTTATTTACTGATTTGATTTTTCAATTTGTTTTGTTGATTTTTATTGATGATTTACAATGGGTTTGGCGGCGGGGAGATACGTTATAAAGCAATGAAATTATGAGTGTATTAGATTGTTTACAAATAGGGTTTGTAGGAAAGCGCATTCTATGAAAGTATGTTTGAACAAAATGTGCTTTTTGTAACAGATTTCCTGTAGTTTACATTTTTTTTTTCCCGTAAACTTTTAAGCTTTTTAAATTGTAGAAACAAAATGTTGTTTTGATGTCATAAGAAAATTTCATTGTTTTATAGGTGTCATCTTCTTGTTGTGGCATGCTGGGAGACTCCTGATTAAGATTTAAACTATTCTTCTTTTTTGAAGGGTTATCAAGGCTTTAGTTTCTCAGTCTTTGGCTTTGGTTGCGGAAGTTAAGAAGTAAATATCACATAGGGATAGCACTTGTTAAGAAGTAAATATCACATAGAATTAACAAGTGTTATCGAATTTTCAACTGACAAATTGCAGAATTTATTAATAAGGTCTTGACTACTCTTTAAAATACATTGATCTTGTTGGTTGTCTAGTCTCAATGCTGCGACAGTCTCTTGTCACTCTGTTATGGTGGATGTCTTGATTTAGAGTTAGTTTGAACAAGTCTCTCTCTAATAGTAGATTTTGTGGCATGAAGTAGAGAAACAACTAGATATTGGGCAATTGTGGTGATTGTTATGTTCGCTTACATGGTTTTGCAAATCAAGCGCTTAGTTTTTAAAGGAATTTTGAATGGTCATTACATATATTTGTGTAGTGCTAGGACTTCTGGAGGTTCTTTTGGTCTCTGTAGCTGTATTCTGATGTATTGCTTTATCTATGGTGCTGATTTAAATACTACATTCAGTAAGCCAGAGCAGCTGATTTTGTGGCTGTGCAGTAAAACAAGTTGGTGTGTCCCGTGCTCCAGTGAGCTCTTATGATTGTCATTTTGCAAGAATCTGGTGGACAAATTGCTATGCGAATCTGCATTGTGCCTATTATGAATGTTAATTCTGCATACAATTTGGGGTGCTTTTGCACTGTTGAAGAGTTGTAAACCGGCTAGAAAACTTTTAACTATCACAAAACTTCTGGTTTTCTTATTTGATCTTGATAGCAGCATATTTGAGCTGGTGGACTATAGTTGTAACTGCTATATCTATACAGTTTTAAATGAGGGATTTCTTCTGGATGGATTTTGTAGCTGTTTGTCTGGAATTTCTTCCCCTAGTACACAGCAGTTCAGTAATGCAGCAGCAAGCAGTCAGCAGGTTCCACATGGATTGCTATGATGTTTGGTTTTAGCAGAGGAAATGCATTTATGCTTCGGTCTGGAGTGGCAGAATAAGAGTTGATCGTCAAAAACCTTTCTTCCTTGCATTTTCATCAACCGCGTGAGCCATAGCTGCTGTTATCCTATGCTCCTTTTGATGGTTTAGCTAACCAAACGTAGGTTTTTCTGCACCTATGCTCATTCTGGTTGTTTAGTTTCCTGAATGGAAGGCCTTGCTGCAGGTTTTGAGGGGCAGAGTTCGGACTGCAGCCACATTCAGGTTTTGCTGCGAGGGTTGTCACATTGCTTTAGTTATTTTATTTGATTTTTATACACGGTAAGATGTACCATCTCGTTGCCTTTGTTTTGGAGGTCTTGGATTTTAAGCTTTTGCACATTTTTCTTTCTTTAATGAAATAAAATTTGTACGTTCAAACTTGTTCAGTTCCTTCGTGTATTACTGTGGTTCTGAAAATGTTTCTTCTGTAGGTTTTTGAAAAATTTATACAAGATGTTGCTTGTAGAATGAATAGCTGAAAAAATGACACTAATTCTCAGCAAACATAGTATAGAAAGGAATTAAATACAAGGCAGACAGCAACAACTAAAGATAACATGCAATCTACTTGAACGAAAAACCACTTCACATAGCTTTGTTTATTGTCTCCCAAAAAGAAAAACGGATAAGATCTAATGAACATAGACCTCAGGCCATTAGGATGTTTATTATCAAGGATAGTCTTATCGTTCTCATGCAACCTCCTCACCTGGAGTTCAAATCAAATTCCCCAACTTCTCGCCACTCCTCCTGCATGCCCGTGTCTCCATTATCAGTTTCCTCATCATTCAAGAAATCTTCAGATGGTTCTTTCTCTTCTCTCTGTGCATTGGTTCCCCAGCCATTCATCATTTCATCCGGGTTCACGCCCTGTTCCTGCTCTCCCATATCATGCCCAAGCGGAACATTATTCCCTTGAGAAACTAGTGCGTTTGGTCTTATTGGGCCTCGGGCCAACAACTCATCGTGACCATGAGACTCAGCTCGAGCTTGCTCTGCCTGGACCATGGCTGCCATTCGCAACCTAGCTTCATGAGCCTCCCGGCCAGCCTTCTCTCTCGACTCAATTTCAGCCCTCAATTCCAACAAGGCTTGTTTCTCCTCTTGGAGGAGAGCCTGCTCAATCCTCAATCTCTCCTCAGATCGGAATTCGCCTATAGCTCGCTTGCGGGTTATTATGTTAAAAGCAAGGGCTTGTTTCTCAAATGTTCCTGTGAACTCCGCAACTTTGGCAGCAATGTTGTTATCCCACTGCTGGGAGCGTGAAGGCATCAGTCCGGTTGTGTCAGAATCAAGGATCCTATCATCTTCCTCTGCTTCATAGTCTGCTACAACATGGTAAGGTAGTAACCTACAAAGATAGAAATGTGAAAAAAGGAATGAGCAAAATATCTCCTAACATGAATATTGAAAATTATTCAAGTAAAACCTTAGATTTTAATTCAATACTTCCATAACATTGAAGTACTTCTTCAAATATCATGCATCACATGCAAGAAGGACTAGGCAGTATCCCAATTTCCCCCCTTTTTTAATTTCTTTTCCAGACAAAATGGAAAATATTCTGCCTGAACTTGCCAAACCTTCTTTCACTACATACATCTGTAAATACGCCTACCATAACTCTTAAACTCATAATACCAATGACAGCAAATTATTCTATTCTAACAATAAATCAAAACCTATCTCCCAGAGTGCAATTTTTAGAAGTTTCAAACAATTATAATTTCTCACAACTCCAATAAGCCTCATAGAAATTTGGGAATTTATGTCATAGAAAATTTACTAAAATGATAGGTACATAACTAACTTTGTTATGTTGAGAAAGAAAGTACATAAAAACAAAGAATTTATTTGTCCAACGATGCATGCACTTCTTCAAACTGTAGAAAGTTTAGTACATGACTAAAATACAAACTAATAAGACAAATATATGACAGGGCTTCACAAACTAAACATTACACTCAAACTAAAACCTTGCTACACAAAGTGTTTGGTGCCAAATGATGCATAACTCCAAACTCCGAAATCTCTAATTAGTTCATATCCGATGTCATCTCTTATCAATTGAGGAAATCATCTAAGAATTAATTTCCCCCACTCTTTAAATGCCAAATGTTTTGATATGTAAATATAAAATCTATAGGTCTTATTGGTTTTCTTCAAAAGATCAATTACCTTCACCCATATTGACAAGTGGTAATACATCATCAAGTTATTCCGTCTTTATGCATATTAATTCAAATTTGATCACAATCATATTACATACCTTCTTTTACAAATGCTGTGCATTTCTCTCAAGAACTCAACTAAAGTTTTCATGTAGTTTCAAGCATCAAAACTGTGCCAAACTTAATCAATCAATAATAATTCCCACATCTACCAGAAACTCTCCACTACTTAAGCGCCAATCATTTCAAGTCACATTAAATGTAAACTGGAAACGAGTTCAATTCATCAAAGCACATTAGTTAGATATCCATAAAAAATTTTAAGTTTTAAGAAGGAAAAACACAATAAAATGCAAAACCATTTATCATTGCCAATAGAATCTAACGCTTTTTCAGCATCCAAATAGTAAGGAACAAACAAACCTCTCACAAGCATCTTCCAGTGACGTGAAAGGTCGCTTAAAGTCCGGGTGGCAAACCCTCCACGCGTCCTGGTAAGCCATCTGGAGCTCCACCTGATTCAAAGGTCGCATTCCCTTCAGCAGCTGTTGCTGCTGCTGCTGCTGCTGCGGCTGTTGCTGTTGCTGTGGCTGTTGCTGCGGCTGTTGCTGCGGCTGTTGTGGGTTTTGTTTATTTTGTTGTTGTTGTTGTTGCAAATTAGAACTAGAACTAGGGTTAGGGTTAGAGTTAGGGCTAGAATTAGAATTAGGGTTTTTCTGTTGAAGAGAAATGGGACGATGGAGGCCAGGTGGGCGGAGATGTGCGTCGATGTTGGAAGGGAAGCGCGAGATTGCTGCCTGTTGTTGGGCTTGTTGCTGTAGTTGTTGTAAGAGAAGAAATTGTTGCGCTTGTTGCTGCTGCTGCTGCTGTTGTTGTTGCTGATTTTGTTGATTTTGTTGCGCTTGTTGTTGTTGTTGTTGAGCTTGTTGTTGTTGCTGGTGTTGTAAAAGCAATTGCTGCTGGTGCTGAGCTAAGGCCTTTGCTTCTTCCATTTTCCCTGAGATTCTCTTCAGAAATTGAGAGAATCTGCTTTTGAAACTCCTCTCTCCCTCTCAGATTCTCTGAGCTATTTTAATGGCGATCAATGAGACGGTTAAAGCGAAAAGATTACGACAATTTGGGCGAAGAAGCGAAGAGAGAGACCAAAATACTGGGCTTGTTCGGCCCATTGAGCCATCCCTGTGATATGAGCCCACTAACTTGGCCCAACAAATGTTATCCCAACACATAACTGCTGTGTCATATCTTGTCACCAATTTTGAAAAGTGAAATTCAACCTATGCAAGATTCATATGCTATTATTATATTGTTTTTATGTCTTTTCATTGTCTTTACTGAAATTATCTTATTACACCCTAAGGACTTGCTAAATACTTGTTTTAATCCATTAAGAAAAAAATAAAAAAAAAATAAAAAAAAAATAAAAAAAAGAACTAAATTGAGTATCATATTTCTATTTATTCAATTAAATTTACATTTTTTTTTTTAAATAAAAAGTTAAAATTCATTGATGGAATATTAATTATATAGAATGAAATCGTTAAGCTAGCAAGTGATGATGCAATGGAGATGAAGGAAATTAATAATTTTTTTTTTATTTATCATCAATTAAGTTGAAATTGGAGGGTCTGTATAGTTCTCACAATTATAATAGCATAATTATTACTGGCCAAGACAAACTCCATTGCCATTGTAGTTTTCAAGACATTTCTTGCCACAATCTTCAATAATGCAATTATTCAGTTTAATACACTGTAAAGTATCGTGTGTGTGAAAGAGACCATGGATTTGTGTTATAAACTCACAAACATTAAATATTAATTGCTCTCTGAAGCCCTTGTCTTCCAAACGAATAAAACCAATATATTTCCAATTTGAATGCTGTCCTGCTGTGCTAAATTTATCTGTAATGGAGAAAACATGGACTGAAGTTTAAAACACAATATCACGCTCTGGCTCCACCTCTCACTCTCGGCTCTTCTTTTGTGGAGTCCCTATGCGTCGTAGCTCTCACAAGCTTTTACGGTTAGTTAGTTAGTCCTCTTCTTTCCCCATTTTTTTGCTTGTACACTAACTATGAAACTTTATTCTCTTATTTTGGTATTGGATAAATGGTATGTTAGTATTTAAGTATTTGGCCCCCTTTTTTTTACCAATAATGTGTTAGAGTTTACTTCTTCGTTCAAGATGATTGATGTTGATGCTTCTTTTTTTTCCTTTGGTGCCTTGTAAAAAATGAAATAGAAAATCTACTTATATTACGGGCTATAAGTTTCTGGATTGCTAAAGCTATATGTATGTGAAACACTTTGGTGCTCTATCTTGACTACTGTATGTTCGTCTGGTATTGAAAAGGAAAAAAGAAAAAAGAAAAGGCGTTCAATCAGTGAGGGATAAACAATTTTATTTCCTGGGATTAATACTTAAATGAGTTTGACAATACTTAATAATCCAAAGAATTCACTGAAATGATTAATTATGATCTTAATGCCTCATCTATTATGTTTCTTTTACCAATTGGTGATATTTTAACTATGTTCTGTTATTCTTCACCACTGTTATCATTACTGTCATTGCTACCACCATATTGTACACACATCATTGTATTTTAATTTTAAATGTAAATTTAGCTAATGAAAAATTTTATATTTTAGATTATTATGTCTCAGACTTAATTGTCTGATCATCAACAAATTTGAATTTTTTTTTTTCATCTATAGAGTTTGGCATTATGATTTAAGTATGAATAATCTAATCCTTAAATTTTCAGCTTTAATTCCCAATTTTATCAAACAGCAATCGGCCATTATCTAAAGATTCGTTGGTACATGGCGGTGCTGTCTGCTTGCATGAGTAGTGCTATCAATGTTCGTTGTTGCAAGGAGAGAACTAATTATCTTCTTAGCTGGTAAGATTATCTTGCTTATGAGTAAAAAGTTTTCAATCAATCTTCTGACATATTCAGGTGGATCTTTCATTGTTTCTTCTGCCTTTTTTTTAAAAAAAAATTCAGTTCTGGATCAACTTAAACTCCATGTCAGATTTACAGCCATGACTCAAGAAGGATTAACTAATGTTTTCTTGCAGATCAAGATATATATGAGGTCTGCATTTATATCTCAATCATTTAATACATAATTTTGGTCAGATAGTTTTCTCTTTTGGACACGACTGCAATGCCTTTCTCTATTGTGGTAGCATCATTGCATACCATTCCTAGTTATAAAACCGTGGTTGGTTAGTTGCCCACTCAATTTCTCGAATGATCCTTTATTCCCAAAGCAAATGACTGCATAAACGCAATGGATAATGAATTATTATATGCAAGAGCTTCCAAAATTAGTTATTTTGGTTAGATATCGATTTATTGAGGCTTATGTTACTGGAATTAGGTTACTCAAGGCAAGAGTTATTAATTTGTAACATGCATATTTTTAGGATCACTTCCATTTGAAGATTCTGTCAGCTGATTGCTGATTGCAACATGAAGTACATTATGTAAACATTTGGATGTAAATTTAGTTATTAGGTTCTTCTGAACGGTAATGGTGATTTGATTATTATTATTATTTGGCATTTATTTCTCGTTGTGTGGGGTTTTAACGCTGTTAAAAATGGAACATCAAAGAAATAGTTGTGACATGTCATAGCCTTTTTGAAGTATAGAATTTTGAAACATAAACTAGGCTTTCATGTAGCATGATGATTAATTATGGGTAGCTATATTTTGTTCACATAATTTTCATACTGAGAAACATTTTATATTTAGGGAAAAAATGTAAAAGATTTGGGGCTATAGTTGTTTTTGAAGAATGGTATCTGAATACTTCAGTTTTAGGCTTCAGCATGAACTGAGTGTTGTATAATCAGTTTTGGATTTGACAGGAGAAGTCTCTGAAGTTATGAGTAATTGACAAGAGTGCTTGGCTGGACTTAGATAACAGCTCTGGTGGAGATTCATAGAATAATATAAGGTCAACTGGCTTGCAATTGCCTTTTGCAGGTTTATAATCTGTGAAACATTCTTTGAGTGGCACACTTGCATCCAATTTATGGTTCCAAAGCCTTTGTTACATATGCTATAACTGTAGGAATCAAACAGAGAATCTCATATTTAACTGTAGACATGCATTCAAATTATACCTAAATACTATTACAAGCACAGGGAACATGAAACTGTGAGAGAAAAACACAGCTTTTGACATGGATATATGGTCAAAACTAAGTTTACACTTTTTCTATTTATTTAAGAATAGGATTAATGTGCTTCTTTAAGACTTATGGTAAGGATATCTAGTGGTGCCGTAAGGTACAAAAAATAATATGAATACTTTCTACTGTATTGAAACACATATGTGAGCTGATATCTTTTTTACCCCTGTGCTACCACATAATACCTTTAACATGTGCCTTTCCAAGTGGGCTAATTGTCAACTCTTATCTTAGCCTGGGGCATATGTAAGCCTTCGATGGATTCTTCGTGAAAAAAGAAAACTGGTAAGTTTCTGATAAATCAACATCATCTCCATCCACAGCTTTCCACTCAAAACACCAAACCAGATTTACTGCAAAGTACTCCAAATGAAGCATAGCCAAACTAAGCCCAGGACAAATCCTCCTTCCAGCCCCAAATGGCATCATTTTAATCTCTCTACTTCCTGTTATATCAAACACTTTCTCACCACTGTTTTCATCACTCAGAATTCTCTCAGGAGTAAATTTCATTGGATTCTCCCATACCTTTGGGTTCCTTGCCATCTGCCCTAACATGAAAATCACAGTCCCATTCTTTGGCACAATATATTCGTCCAAACAATATCTTCAGATACTGCATGGGGCAACACAAAGAAACCTGGAGGGTGTCGTCTTGAACCTTCTAAGGCCACTGCTTTTAGATATGGCATCTTCTGCTGATTGTCTTCTCTCACTACATATGATAGGATATATTCATCTTTGTTCTGTTCTTCTTGAACTTTACTTAGCATACCTTCCTTCAACTGCTTTTGCTGTCTTATCAGAGGGGCCAGTACTTCTCTCAGTTGTTGTCGAGCTTGTAGTAGGTCTTTCCATCTTTTATGAAACAATCTTTGATAATCCTGACCAAGTATTTATTGTATTGACTCTACCAGAACAAATAAGTATGTGATGCGGAACATTTTTAATTTCGTTGATTTCTTTCTCTTTGAGCTTGTCTCCAAAACACATCAGGGCTAATAAGCTCAACACGGAGTGTAGAAAATGGTCTATCACATAGACCAGATCACCTGACTTGGGTTGGGATTTGAGTCGCTCCAGGAGATTTTGTAGCGCCCATTTGCATGCATGCAAGTAGGATCTTACATGAGAAGAATGAAGAATTCTTGTAGTGAGGTTATGCCGCAAGACACGCCAAGTAGGACCATAGAAGGCAAAGCTGATAAAACTATGGTTTTTACCATCATGTGCTGGGGGCCTGTCAGTGAAAATGGCACCCTTTTCTATCAAAGCTTGGTGAGCGAGGGAGTGGTCCGCAATGAAGATAGCTGGGCGGGAACCAAATTTGAGGGTAACGATAGGGCCTAGTTTGGCATGGAGGGATTGGAGGATTTGCTCAAGTTTGGCAACAGAGTTGTTGTGCTGGAGGAATTTGCCAGTGATGGACAAAGTAGGGGGGCCTGGAGGGAGTTTCTGGGAAGGATTTATGGTGGAAGAGATAAAATTGAAGATGGGTTTGATGAGAATACAAATGCAGATTGAGATGAGCATGATGCGCCAAGTTTCCATCTTGGCGTTGCAGTGGGCTGTTGATATTTTTGTTGGGGGTATGTTGATAACATAGTCTGTATGGTGGTAGTGGCTTGTATAGAGGAAATGGAAGTATATTGTTTGACTTTATGAGTTTTACTTGTTTTCCAAACTTTACTTTGTTGGAGGCTGCAAGTGTACCCTAATTACATTGCTATTAACAATTCATTATTTACCTTCAGGGAACAAAAAAAAAAAAAGTAGCCTAGAGAATGTTTTAAAAAATTGAAAATTTAAATGTCATAGCTAGAGGGGATTTATTTAAAGCATTGTAATATCCAATCTTGTTATGCTTAGAGGAGGACGAGAAATGGGAGGAAATTTTGGCTTCTTTTGGAGGCAGCAAGTATACTTTGATTCACATTGATTGTGACAATTTGTTGTTTGCGCTTTAGGGAAAAAGAAATTCAAATGCACAAAACGTTCTGCATGTTATATGAAAGTTATAAAAACATAGCAAATAAAGCGATTGATTGTAACGCATAAGGTACTGGTGTCTTATTTGTTTATAGTTTTATGAGATAGTCGTAATGGCCTTTAGAAGTCAAGAAATGCGAGGAAATTTCGTTATACTGCAATGTTCTTGTGCTTTCCTTTTGGAGTAATTTTTTTGGTTAGTATCTCATTGCCGGTCAGTTTGTTGTATTTGCACATTTGATATGCCTCTTAATTCTGTTTTTCTTTCCTGTTTCTATTTCAGAAACTATCAGCTTCTATAGAGATACCAAGACAATCTCAAAAGAATACAAATTTGATATGGTAACTTAAAAAGGAATTGAAATATGTGAGAGATTCTTCAGAGATGGAAATTGATAGGAAAGGATTGTTGCTGCATCTGTTGAAGTACAATAAAGCATTCTTGTTAGTGAATAATGAATCAGACTTATGAGCTCCGAAATAAATTCAGCTTTCATTATGCTTCCGGTAAATGAATTAGTTTCCAATCCTGAGATTAAGAAAACAGCACAGGGACTGACGGAAAATGATGGTGCTTTAGACAGTTGATATTGCTATGGGATGTTTGATTTTTCTGCAGACTGGAACTGAAATCTGTCCACGGCATTTCAAGTCCAGTGATGAAGCATTGTTCTGATGGATTATGTTATGTGCCTGAACATTTCATTTTTTTATTTCTCAAAACAAGGCAGCTCCTGAGCCACCATGAGCAGCCCGGAAAATTTCAGCCAGAATTGCCGATAAATCTTTCAATTTACAGATTCATTTTTTTGTCAATCTGGTTCTCATGTTTAGACAGAAAAATGATTTTCTTTTTACATACTCTTATTAATGGTAATAATCTTAACAAAATAGATTAGTAATAGGTTAGACTTTTCATGTTTATGTCTTATACCCAGCTTGTAAACATCTGCCTTCGAATAAGTTTTTGCATAGCCATAATCAATGTCTTTCATCCACCGTTTTCTTTTAATTGTTGAACTTATTACTGTTTCAAATCTGTATTGAAGATGGAATCTCAAGAACCAGCAGATAACCATCCATGAAAATTGTGAGAGTTAAAATATCACATATATAATCATGTTCTGTACCAATATCTTTTTGTGTTATATTGTGTGTAGGATTGTCTTGTCTTGATTTACGTATACATTGATCACAGCTGCGGCTATAAGCGATTAAAATTAAAAAATAATTAACCGGACAGAATCACTGGTGTCTATATACTTCCAAATTATTGGTGCCAATAAAGCATGCTTAGCTTATCTAGAAAATCTTATACAGAACAAAGCATCACCTCCACACTCTACTAAATCCTTTTTGCCCTTTTTCCATAATCAATTGAAACATGGAAACCTGGTTCATTATCCTTTCTTCGATCTTCATCTCTGTAATGTTCAGTCTCATCTTCAGGTTTGTATTTTCCAGAGAAAAACAAACTCACAGCCTCCCACCAGGGCCGCCGACTTTTCCTATACTTGGCAACTTTCTGTGGCTCTGCAAATCCATCTCAGAACTGGAACAAGTCATCAGAAATCTAACAGCAAAATTTGGCCCCGTGATCACTCTCCGTATCGGCTCTCGCCCCGCCATCTTTATAGCTGACCGTTCCTTGGCTCACAAGGCTTTGATCCAAAACGGTGCTATATTTGCAGACCGTCCACTAGCTCTCGAAACCGAGAAAATTGACAGTAGCAACCAGCATACTATCAACACTGCCTCTTATGGCCCTACTTGGCGTGTTCTTCGGCGTAACCTCACTGAAAAAATCCTTCACCCTTCGCGTGTGAAATCCTACTCACATGCTCGCAAATGGGTTTTGCGAATTCTCCTCGATTCCCTTAAGAAAAGCAAAATTGGTGAGCCTGTTCTGCTTTTGGAGCATTTCCGATCTGCAATGTTTTGCTTGTTAGTATTTATGTGTTTTGGAGACAAGCTTGAGGAGAAGCAAATCAAGGAAATCGAGGATGCTCATCATCTCTTGTTGTTGAATTATGACAGATTTGATATATTGGATTTCTGTCCGGTTGTTACAAAGATTTTGTTTCGAAAGAGATGGCATGAATTCTACCAGCTGCGACAATTCCAAGAAGACGTACTGATTCCTCTAATCAGAGCTCGTAAGAAGGTGAAGCAAGGGTGTTTAAGCAAAGCAGAAGAGAATCATAAAGAGGAGAAAAACGAGTATGTTTTATCCTACGTTGATACTTTGTTGGATCTGCTGCTCCCGGAGGAAAACAGAAACCTCGATGAAGGAGAAATTGTTAGTTTGTGCTCGGAATTTCTCAACGCAGGCACTGATACTACATCAACAGCACTGCAATGGATCATGGCGAATTTGGTGAAGTATCCTGATGTTCAAAAAAAGCTATTCATGGAGATTAAAGGGGCTATCAAATACGGAGAAGAAGAGGTGAAAGAAGATGATTTGCAGAAGCTGCCATATTTAAAAGCAGTGGTTTTAGAAGGTTTAAGGCGTCATCCACCAGCACATTTTGTGCTGCCTCATGCTGTGACAGAAGATGTAGTTTTGGATGGATTTTTTTTACCCAAAAACAGTAGCGTAAATTTCATGGTCGCAGATATGGGTTGGGACCCCAATGTTTGGAAAGATCCAATGGCTTTCAAACCTGAAAGATTTATAAATGGTGATGAAGTTGGAGGAGAAACGATTGATATAACAGGGAGCAGGGAGATAAAGATGATGCCATTTGGGGTTGGGAGAAGGATTTGTCCTGGCCTTAATTTGGCTATGCTTCATTTGGAGTATTTTGTTGCTAATTTGGTTTGGAGTTTCGATTGGAAAGCTGTGGATGGAGATGAAGTTGATTTATCAGAGAAGCAAGAGTTTACAATGGTGATGAAGAATCCATTGCAAGCCCAGTTGATTCCGAGGTTTGGGTGAAGGATAAAACTGAAGACTCTCTGTTTAAACTACATATATGTAGTTAATAAATACAAAGCAGCTATGTTATATATCTTTGATTAAAATAATATTTTTATTTTTAATTTAAAAAAATATTAATACGTAATATAATTAATAATTAATTATATTTTAATATATTTATAATTATTATTATTTTTTATTTACTTTCGTGTGAATTATTTTTATTTTTTAATTATTTTTTTATACTAATAATCTTAATTAGGTATTCACCAAAATTAGAATATTTATGTAAAATGTATTGCTGCGGCAGATTAAAACTATTTAATGAAGTCATAATTATGAGAACTGATTTCCTCAGGTTTTTCCTGGTTGATACAGTGAGCCACATCTTCCATTACAACAATATTGTCCAGAAAAGGCACAATCTTCTTGAAATCTACATTTTCTACCATTCCCTTGCGCCGGATGTAGTATAGACAACATCAGTTTCCCCAGCAATGAACTTAACTGGTACTTTCACTTGCAGCCCTGTCCATGCTCCTGTCAGCTCCTAATCTCTGCAGTTAACACAAGTTTACTGAATTTAGATACGTAAATGGTGAATTTGTTATTATTGTAATTATAGCTTGTAACTAAGTAGCTTACAAATCAATTGCTCGGTAGTAGTTTAGAGGCCTTGAGGAACCTTTCTGTTGGCATTTAGTTGCAAAATAATTAACATATTGTTTCTGAAAGCCAATTGGGCAATGCAGCTTGGAAGTCAGGAGGGCCAAAGGGGTATTCTTTAGGCATGATGGCAGGATCTGGCGTGCCATTTCCCAGCATTCTCGTAATTGTCTCTTTGGCACCAAGACGAGCAAGCTCTTCTTCCATTTTTGCAAGTTCCTAATTTGGCCAAAACTTACATATATATATATATATATATATGTGCCTTTGAATCTAACTCAGAGCTGAGAAGGAAATTTGTAGCATTTTCTTGTTTGTGTCTGTGTGGTGCAGGATTGTTGCTCGTGTGCGTTGTGAATTAGTGCCGAACTGAAAATTCACATTTTATAAATTTCAAAAATCTGCAGTGTGACAAGAACTCTCTATATATGCTAAGATTGAAAGACAGGAGGCATACCAAATGTCATGAAAAATTTTGAGGTAAAAATGCATGAAGACTTAAGAGGTTGTAGAAGTTATCTCCAAATTTATCTTTCAAGGTATCTACAGGCTTCACATCTTGGAAGATAAGGCATGCCAAGGCACACAAAAACCACGTCTTAGACGATAAGGCATGCCAAGGCACACAAAATCCTCGACTCTTTCAAGATGAAACAAGCACAAAAGGCTGGTGTACGTTGGCATTGCTGTTGGGAGTTTAAGACCGGGTGCAACGGCGTGGCATCCCAGCGAGTTTTTTGCAGGAATCTGATGGCTCCAGGAGTACCGAAGTTCAGGAAGCCGTGGAGGAATAGAACTGCTGGATTATTCTTCTTTTTTTTCTGTAATGTGCATTCTTATGCCATTAACATTCACAATCCCCTGTTTTATGCCCTCCATTTTCTTCTTGTTGGATCACTACTTTCTTTCCATTCAGCAAGTTGCTTAGACAAAGCAATGACATTTCCTGGCCGCCTGCCTTTCACATCTACTGACTTGGTCTAATTCAGTGCAATACACAGCCAGCCCAACTAGAAAACCAAGTCCATAGTCCATTATTTTCAAGTGTCATTACTAAAAGGAGCACCCCCGAACTCTCTAACCCTATGCCATGCCAACAGTAAAGCAACAAGACAAAGACAGGGGAAAAGAGAAATGCAATTGAAAGAGTTCAATAAACTATTAGGTGTGGCATTCTCATTGATGATTCTTTATATCTTCAACAAAAAGTTTGGAGATATGAACAAAAAAAAAAACATATAAATCAGGGAAAGAAAAACTGACTTGGATTTGAATGCCAAGCTGCGTTCAACCTGTTAAATTTGCTCAGTCCTATCAAAATTTTTCCTTCATTTGTTTGTCACAACCAATGAACTGAAATCTTCAAATTAACTGAAACTCACCACCAGAAACAACTCCTTTCTTTTATTGCTGATAATATGAAATTTAACTATCTTCGGACATTTGAAACATAACTTGAAGCTATATTTCAAACTCTTTCTCTTAACAGCATATTAATGATATGATGTTTATTTGTTTGTTTCTATTTTGGGTAACACATGGCAAGATTTACTACCCATTACTTGTCTTATTTATTATTGGTATTTTATATTGTTCAAGGTGAGCTGGTTTTGATAGTTAATTAGTTAGATTAACAACAAATTAGCTTTAGTTAACTACCATACTTTTAGCAGTTTTTTAACATATATTTATGAATAGAACTTAATTAGACTCACTGTACAAATATTGCATTGTATCATCATTCATCAATCAGTAAAAAGTATGGTTTCAACAACAGAAACCTTTCACTGAAGCACTGACTTTTTCCTTATCCTTAGCGAGGAACCTCCTCGGTGAAATGATCCTCGAAAACATTCAGAAGAGTACAGTAAGAGTGATTGAGAATGAATTTAAGTATTCTGTGATTGATTTTAATTTTTGTCGTCCACAGTCAGAATTCCCAACGATACAAGCTCCGCCTAATCATAACCACTTTGGAGCATGTGTGCTTGACACAGGGCCCACCATATCGTTGGCCCTAGCAAGTAGTTCGTGAAATTGGGGGCTAAGTCAATAATATGATGGTTGAGCCAAAAACGTTATTAGTAAAATGCCTATGAATACAATTTTAAAAGGAGAAGAGAAGATTCAGTTTTTCTCCTATCTATCGTATGCTGCAAAATAGTGTTGGAGATGATTTTCAAACTAATGCATGTATGTACAAGTATATATATACAAGTAAAGTTGTTCATACATTAATAGTTAAACATCCAAATCAAGCATGCATACATGTATGATTATATATACACAAATAATGTCAAAATCAATCATGCTTTAATAATGCCCAAGTTTTCAATTCATGCATATGTGGCCTTAATGTGCAAGTCAGTGACATGGGCATTGCAGCGCTAGGCTGCAGCATCGAACATGGTACTTGGCGCTGCGATGCTAGGCCATTGCAGCGTCTGACTCTCTGTTTTATATATTATATATAGTGCTATGGCTCTAGGTCACGATTTAGATTAAATAGACATGACTTTTTAATGTATTATTTCATATTTTTAATTTAATTTACACCCTAAATTAAAGTTAAATATGATCTAATGGCCATAAATAAAGGAAAGCCATAAATAGAAGTATTTTTATTAAGAGTTGTATGTACATCTATAAAAAGAAGGCATGAAATGAGATGATTTTGAGAGATAAAAAAGAACAACCAAAATTTCTCTTTACTTTAATATATTGTTTTATATTTTGATTTAATTTACACCCTAAATTAAATTTAAATACGATCTAATGGTCATAAATAAGGAGATACTATGAATAGAGTTATCTCTATCAAGATTTGTATTCACATCTATAAAAATAAGGTATGAGATGGCTTTGAGAGATAAGAAAGAACAACAAAATTTTTTTTTACTTTCTCCCACTATTTTTTAAAGGTTTTTACATTAAAATTCATATTCTTGTATCAAAACTCTAATATTTTATTTATCTGCAGTAACAAAATATTAATTCTCGGTAGGCTTGTAATATTCAAAAATATTTAGATTTGTTTTCGTCACTATACAATGCAGATAAACACAAATAGTTTATTTTATTTTAAAAACATATTTGCTTAACTCATGTACATTATTAAACTGGTAGAAATAAAATGATTAATTATTAAAAATATATATTTTATAAGTAACAAAAATTTAGTGAAAGAAATCTTTTATTCTTGAAAGATTTATTATCTGACTTAGGTAAACAAGAGCTTCGTAGTGACACAATACATATTCTCTAACTAGAAGTGAGAAAAATTTGAACACCAAGAGATTTTATTTGTTGGAATTAATTAGTGTCTATAACCGTATAGTAAAAGACACTACTGAAAGACATCTTTTACTTTTGACAAAAAAAAAAATCCAATTTTCTTCCCATCGAGATGTGGGTGGAGTTTGAATACCAAAAAATTGTACTAGTAAATTAATTGGCACCCACAAATCAAGATGTAATAGTCGATTATATTTACAAATAAATAAATAAATAAGTTGTCTCCCTCAATTCAGGTTAACAAATTTTTTTTAAAAAAAAAATCTTTAAGCTGCTAATGAAGCCTTTTTTTAATAATTTAAACCTCAATTGTGAAATTAACCAAATTTTAGAGAAAATTAAAAATAAATTATGACTATATAAAAATTCAGTTAATTAGACGTACATTAGTAATGTTTAAAAAAAAAATAATATAATAAATAAGAATCAATCATGTGATACTAATATAATATTTTTATATTTATTTTTGAGATTATATTTTATAATATATAAATAAATTTGTACAATTAATTTGCCGTGTAATAATTTAATAATTAAGCTCGTAATTATCGTTAGTGATTCTCTAATTGTCAAGTGGTTGATAAAGAAAAGATGATTTGATCAAATTTCTTGCCAACAAGGAAACAACATGCATTTATGTATATTGTGTTATAATATTAAAAGTATTATCATATAGATTTCAAACTGGTAGCGCACTTTTGATTTTGAACTTGATCCAAATTGACATGGATTATACAACATCTCATGGCACAATTCTTCTTTTATTGTTATACCGAGTATAATTTTATCATATATATATATATATATATGTATATATATTTAACATAAAATTAATTGATTATAATAGCAATGGAGAAATTTTTTTTAATATTTCATATAATTTTTTATGAAAATAATTTTATCTAAAACTTATTTCTATGTTATGTTTGACGTGAGACATGTAAGAGTTGTATAACTTACATCCAAAGCAAGTGATAAGTCAACACCAATCATTGCTCCACTCATTTAAGTCACAATCCTATCATCGATTCTTGGTTGCATTTATATGGAAACAATTCTTTATTTATCTTGTAATTATTTGCAATGTTCATCATTCCAGTGTGTGTAGATTTAGTTAATCTCTCGAATTAGTTTCTGTTTCTATTTTCAACAATTCACCTATAAAAAGCCCTGTACTTCTTAGAATGAAACAAGTTAATAATGCATCTATTTGCACTATCCTTTGCGGTATCAGAGCTCTAGATTTCTTCTTCATCTCAACTCAATATTCAACCATGACTTAATCAAACGAAGTCACGGTTATGTCTAGCAGTACAAATCCTTCTCCAATATCTTCACCCTTTAGGTTATCTCAATCAACATAGTCACACTTATTCGTCAAAAATTGTCCAAAGGGGGAAACTATTCCATGTGGAACTCATAGATGACAAATCTTCTCCTCGGATACGATCTTACGGGATTCGTGGATGGAACTCATCCATGCCCACAGACTAATGATACAAAATAGAAAATTCGGATTCGTTAAGATCGACTACTACTCCTAGCCATCCAAATTGCAGTCACATGACCAGCAGCGCCACTTGTGTCTTGATGCAAAAACGTTAAGGAGGCATGGCACAAACTCAAAATTGCTCTCGCCAATAAATCAAATACTTGGATGGTTGGTCTTATCTTCTCTCTCACCAAGGTTAATCAAGAAGGAAAGAACATATACGAGTACATGCAATCAGTTAAAACCATTATTGATGACTTTGCTGTAATTGGACATGATTTAAGTGATGGAAAAATCGTAGTTCTCATGCTTAGTGGTCTCACCAACGACTACAAACTCTGTTTAAACCACATATATGAAATTGATAAATACAAAACTATGTTATACATCCTTAAATAATATAGATTAAGATGATTTTTTTATTTTTTATTTAAATATATATTAATACATAACATAATTAATAATAATTTATATTTTAGTATATTTATAATTATCGTTACTTTTTATTTGTCTTATTGTGAATTATTTTTTTTTTATTTTTTATTTTCTGTACTGATAATCTTAATTAGGTATTCACCAAAACTAGAATATTTATGTAAAATGTATTGCTGCAGCAGATTAAAACTATTTAATGAAGTCATAAATATGAGAGCTGATTTCCTTAGGTTTTTCCTGGTTGATACAGTAAGGCACATCTTCCATTACAACAATATTGTCCAGAAAAGGCACAGTCTTCTTGAAATCTACATTTTCTGCACATTCCCTTACCCCGGATGTAGTATAGATAACATCAGTTTCCCCAACAATGAACTTAACTGGTACTTTCACTTGCACCCCTGTCCATGCTCCTGTCAGCTCTCAATCTCTGCAGTTAACACATAAGTTTACTGAATATGGATACATGAATGGTGATTTTGCTATTATTGTAATTATAGCTTGTAACTAAGTAGCTTACAAATCAATTGCTTGGCAGTAGTTTAGAGGCCCTGAAAAATAATCAATTTCTTGTTCTGAAAGCCAGTTGAGCAATGCAGCTTGGAAGTCAGGAGGGCCAAAGGCGTATTCTTTAGGCATGATGGCAGGATCCGGCGTGCCATTTCCCCGCATTCTCGTAATTGTCTCTTTGGCACCAACACAAGCAAGCTCTTCTTCCATCTTTGGAAGTTCTTAATTTAGCCAAAACTTAAATATAGATATGCCTTTGAATCTAAGTCAGAGCTGAGAAGCAAATTTGTAGCATTTTCTTGTTTGTGTCTGTGTGTGGTGCAGGATTGTCGCTTGTGTGCGTTGTGCACTAGTGCTGAACTGAAAATCCACGTTCTATAAATTTAGAAAATCGGCAGTAGACAAGAACTCTCCCTCTATATATGCTGGACTGAAAGAAAGGAGGCATACCATATGATAAATTTTACAGTAAAAATGCCTAAAGACTAAAGAGGTTTAGAAGTTATCTCCAAATTTATCTTTCAAGGTATCTACAGGCTTCATGTCTTGGAAATCTTTCACTGAAGCACTGACTTTTTCCTAATTTTTAGCGTGGAACCTCCTAGGTGAAATGATCCTCAAAACAATTCAGAAGAGTATAGTAAGAGTGATTGAGATTGAATTAAAGTATTCTGTGATTGATTTTAATTTTGGTCGTCCGCAGCCAGAATTCCCAACGATACAAGCTCCGCCTAATCACAGCCACTTGGGAGCATGCGTGTTGGCCAACCATATGGTTAGCCCTAGCAAGTAGTTCGTGAAATTGGGGGCTAAGTCAATAATGAGATGGTTGAGCCAAAAACGCCATTAGTAAAACGCCTATGAATACAATTTCAGAAGGAGAAGAGATGATTCAGTTTTTCTTCTTTTTATCGTATGCTGCCAAATAGTACTCAGATTTAAACTTCAGTAAAAACTTTCCAATCTTGTTTATTTTCGAAAAATACTTTTAAATATTTTCCATCTCATGTTGGAATTTCTAATTAGTATTTGTCTTGCAGTGAACTAATCCGAGGAGGCGCAAAAACTCCTTCATTAGATTCCATCCTGTAGAAGAACAAATTGCGGATGGACACCTGGAGAGGTTATTTATAATTGCAAAGATCATCTTGCTCGCATCTCTTGTTTGTATCCTGGTTTCATCATCCATTAATGTAGGGACAAGAATGTTTTCTTAAGTTCGGGTTTACAACCCACAATCTGAAAAGCTCCGAAAATTTGTATTTTGATTTGGTCTCCTCCTTCTGTTGCTTGGATAAAAGCTAACACGTATGATATGTCTGAAGGTAATCCGGGGTTGGCTGCTTGTGCTGGTGTTTTCATAGATTCATAAAAGGAAACTTCTCTCTGTGGTTTTGCTTCTCCCCAAGAGAAATCTGCTTTCTAAGTTGAGTTAATTGCAGTGATAATTGCAATCGACCAAGTTCATGCTCGTGGGTGGCGTAATCTTTGGATTGAAAGTGACTCCACGTTAACTGTTCTTCATTTGAGAATCATCGTCTTGCCTCTTCTAGGGGCCTTCAACGTCCCTGTAACAATTGCCTAGGCCTTATGAGCGATTTTGTTCATTTTATTATCACATCTTTCTTTCCTTACATATGTGTGTGTGTGTGTGTGTGTAAAGATGCCAATGGCTTCCCTGCCTATCGGTTTTGTTAATTTGCTTTTCCTTGTTTCAGCAAGCATTTACAATTTTTATTGTAGAGATTTATTTTCATATACTATTTAATAATTTTTGTATTACTCTAAAACTCCAAATATTAAAAGTGAGAGAAATTTAAGATTCATTCAATAGATTTTGTTTAAAAATTAAAGATCAAACTACATTTTAATTTAATTTAATCTTTTGGTATAGACCGTGAATTATTTAACAACGCCTAGTGATTCTTCAATTCTCTGATCATCGATATAATATTCAACTTGAAAGTCAGAAATTAAAAAAAAAAAAGGAAAAGAGAAAGATGGGCTTGATCAATAGCATATAATAAATGAATGATGTGACCTAGGCATTTTTAAATAAAGATTTTTCATAGTCTTTTGAACTTAAAAGGAAAATGAAATAGCAATTGAAGAATTGAAGAGACTGTTATTCCAATTGGATAGTTCCATACGACACAAATCATCAAAGATAACTGTAGGAAAGAAAGCTGGAACAAATTATTAATCATAAAGATGACAGAAACGCAAATTTTGACAATTAAAAGAAACGAGATTTGAGACCTCTTGTTTGTACCATTGAACAAGTTTTGCTCGTCCAATTTTTTAGTTTTAGTACCCCAACAAAGCTTAATTATGCAGCTGACTAAAACTTGTTAATGAAGTCAGAAATAAGAGAGTTGATTTCCTCAGGTCTTTCTTGGTTGATGCAATGAGCCACATTTTCCATTACAACAATGTCGTCCAGAAAAGGCACATTCTTCTTGAAATCTCCACTTTCTACATATTCCTTCACCCCCGGTGTAGTGTAGACAATATCGTTATCCCCAACAATGAACTTAAGTGGCACTTTCACTTGCATCCCAGTCCATGCTGCTGTCAGTTCCCAACTCCTGCGGTTTACATAGAGAAAATTATAGATTCTAGATATATGAACGGTGAAATTGTCAGAAGCAGTACTGTTTTCATTAGTATTATCATAGCTTACAAATCAACTGCTCGGTAGTAGTTCAAAGGCCCTGTGAAACCATTCTGTTCGTATTTGGTTGTATAATAATTAATATCTTGTTCTGAAAGCCAAATGGGCAACGGAGCATTGAAGCCAGGAGGGCCGAGTGGATCTTCTTTAGCCATGATGAGAGGACCTGGCGCGCGATTTCCTAGTATTCTTGTAATTGCCTCTTTGGTACCAATGCGAGCAAGTTCTTCTTCTATCTTTAGAGGTTCCTAAATAAACCAAAATTTAAGTTCAGATATGTCTTTGGTTATAACTTAGCGCTCAGAAAATATTACATGTATAGATTGCATAAGATAACTACCGCTAACAGTTTATAATTAAAAATCAAAAAGACTTGGAAGAGAATAAACCTGGAATCTGACTACATAGAAGTCATCTCCAAATTTAGCTCTCAAGCTATGTACGGGCTTCATGTTTGGATCCCTTGATAAATAAGGTATGCCAAGGCACACAAAAGCCTTGACTCTTTCGGGGCGAAACAAGCACAAATGCCATGCAATTATGGCACCCCAATCGTGTCCCACGACAAAAACTTGCTCAACGCCAAGAAAATCGATCAGTGCAATGAGGTCACCAACAATATGAAGGGTGGTGTAGCTGTTGGCATTGCTGCTGGGAGCTTCAGTGTCGCCGTAGCCGCGAAGATCGGGTGCAACGGCATGGTATCCCAGCGAGCTTATTGCAGGAATTTGGTGGCGCCAGGAGTACCAGAGTTCGGGAAAACCATGGAGGAAGAGGACTACTGGCCCTTCTCCTTTCTCTGCTATGTGCATTCTTATGCCATTAACATTCACGGTCCTGTGTTTTATTCCCTCCATTTTCTTTTTGTTTGTGCACTATTTTCTTTCTATATTTAGCTCTGTATGGGATTCATGATCATCATCGTCTTATACAGAGAGCAAGTTTCTTGGATAACGTAATGACAACTCAACATTGGCTGTTTTTAGTAATAAAATTAAAGTCTTTGCTAATTAACTAATCAGGGAAGAACAAATAAACAAATATTTAGTAATCTGACATGTTTGTTAATCTGATACGAACCAAAGAGCGACACTTCTAAAAATCTCAAAAGGTGCTGGAATCTTTAATTGTGAATGTCGTTAATGATTCTTTAATTGTCAAGTGGTGGACGAAGAATGGATGAATTGTTCAATCTTGTGACCAAGAAACAAATCAAATCTCTTGCAAAAATATAAAAAAAAACTTACAAAATTTGATTTGAGAATCACATGATCATCATGTTCTTCTATGGAGAGCAAGTTTCTTGGATAGTGTAATGACAACTCAGCGATAGCTATTTTTAGTAACAAAGTCACAGTCTTCCCTAAATAACTAATTAGCGTAGGACAAATTGCGTGCACATTTAATAATGTAAAATCTTTGTTAATCTGATACGAAATCTTATTTAAAATTTGTAAAATCTTCGCTACATCTACATTGGGAGATATCACCAAAACGTGTACACCTCAAAGCCATTAAATTCTTGAATTGTGATTATGGTTAATGACCGTCGAGTGGTAGGTAAAGAAAGGATCGCTTGGTCAACTTTCTTTCCAAGAAAGGAATAGCATGCACATAATTTAATACAATAACAGAAAGTATTATCCTGTAAATTTTAACTAACTTACTTTTTATATATATATTTAATAAAATTAAATTAATTGATTACAATTATAATGAAAGAAAATTAAATTTTATAGCACTTTAATATAATTCAGTTGTTGACTCTGATGTAAAAAGGCTGCACCACTTAGATATATGAACAATATAAGATAGAACGACATCTGCATAATCTTGATTGGCAACAGAAATATCAAGTTCTCTCTGATGAATGACAAACGTTGTGAGACGAAACAAGAAGTTCATTCGACAGATTCTGTTCAGCGAATTTTGGATCTAACTTGAAGTTAAGTCCCTTTCAAGTAGAATGGACATCCTTTATTTAACAAGGTATAATATAATTATCACAATTTTTTTTTCTAATTTTTTAATTCTTAACTTAAATATATATTAACACATAATTTAATTAATAATAAATAATTTAAATTATATTTTAATTTTTTATCATTTATATCGTAAAATATTAAATTAAGAATCACAATCTATTCTTAAATTTTTTCTATCCTTAATTGTTAAGTAAATATTGACATATAATATAATTAATATTAAATAATTTAAATTATCTTTTAATAAAATTTATAAAAATTAAAATATAATATGAATCATTCATTATTAATTAAATTATATGTTAACATCTATTTAAATTAAGTATAAAAAAACTCAAAAAAGAATTTAAATTATCAGTGTTAGAATTAAATTTGTAAGATATAAAAACCTAAGAAAGATTCTGATCCATAATTTAAATTATCAATGTTATTATTAAATTTGTAATAAGTAATTTGAAGTTAGTGTTGAAAGGAGTAAATTTTGATATTCTTAACTACGAAATTTTGTTTTTGTACTATTTCTATTTGGCTAAAAAAATAGTTATGAATTCATGCAGCTTTGTAATTATAACCGTGTGTACTTTAATTTTTAACATTTTCCTTGAAGGGTTTAGCTTGTTGTTGAAATTTGTGAAGTAAAATATGAAAGTTTCCTAGCATTTAGATTCTAAAACACTTGAAGGGATGAAAAGTATTTATGTAAAACAATAAAAATTAAAATTAACAAATCAAAACATATTAAAATTTATTATTTTTAGATTAATTAAAAAATAAATAAATTTTTAACTAATCAACCTAAATTTATCATAAACAAATCTTAATAATAAATTTAATCAATAATTAATAAATAATAAAAATAAATCAAACATAAAAATTTGTTATACGAACATCAATAAATATTTCAAAAGTAAATCTCTAGTTAGAATAAATTAAAGTCATACAAAAAATTTCGTAATAGCGAGTTCAAGACATATTAATTAATAATTTATATTTATATCGGTTTAAAATTTTGATATATTATGAATCCTTATTTTATTAGAATTGGATAATAAAAAAATATTACTCTCATGATACGCACAATTTAAATGGATTCAATGAAATATTTTTTTATTATGGTTCCTGAATTATAATACATTATTAGATATTAATCATAATTATTTAACTTTTGAAGTATTCGAATTCGAAGAATTCGAAATTAGTTCACGGCTAATCTACAATGAACTTATATGATCATACCAATAATATAATGCATTGAGAGATATTAAAGAGAGAGAAAATATTATCTACGATTAATACATTCTAAAATAATATAATGGTCGAAGAAAATATATATATATATATACAAGTATTATATATATTTACGGTTCTTTAAAATATTTGAAAATTTTGTATAATTTTATATTTTCATGTAATTTAGTATAAATTACATGATATATTAATAATAAAGATTATCAAAGGATTTAAATGTAAATTTTTAAAAATTATTTTAATGATTGATAATTATTGAATAATTATCATTAAATTTTTGAAAATATATTTAATTATTTACTTTATAGTTAAGTAAAAGTAATTATATACAAGTATAGGCACTAAAGTACAATAAATAATAATTATTATTTTGTCCTTAATTCACATTTATTCATTAATTTATTTAATTATTAAGTTCAAAATTATAGATAAGGATTAAGTAATAAATAAAGATATTTATTGGATAAATATCTTAATTTTTTAAATCAAAATCAAAGAAAAATATAAAAAGGGCATATTTTTGAGATGAAAAAGTAAGTAACTTATCCATAACTAGCATTATACATATATATTTGACATATGTTAAATTTATGTATGAAATCCTTATGGCGTTGGCAAAATTTATGAATTTGATATATATTTAAGCTATAATATCCTTTCAAGTTCATAGCATACCCCATGCATTCCCATTGGCGATCCTTGAGATATCTCAAAGAAACCACTAAATTTGGACTTGAGTTTCATAACTTCACAGGTGAAAATTAGGGTTGTAATGTTGATGATAGAATGTTTTTAAGTGGATATTGTATATGTCTTGATAAGAACCTAGTGATTTAGGGCTCAAAGAAGTAGCATGTAGTGGCCAAAAAGTGTTGAGTATGAATATAGTGCCTTGGCCCAAGGTTGTGCTAAAATAACCTTGATAACTTGTGTTATTAAGAAGCTAAATGTTCAACATTAAACACTCCAGTAATTTGGTGCAATAGCCTACGCGTTGCTGCAGTCGCCTCCAATCCAGTCTTCCTCACAAGGATCAAACACATTGAGATAGACCTCCACTTTGTACAAGATAAAGTAAACTCTTGCTAGCTGGAGATAAGGTACATTTTTGAAGAACTAGTTGTAAATTGTCTTACTAAATCCTTAATGAAAAATTTTGCTTATTTCGAAATAAGCTTAAGAGTTCTACCAAAAACTTTGAAATTGAGTGGGGACGTTGACACTAGTTATTCAGTAGACTTTGAGCCTAATTCAAGTGCTAATATGATAGTTTTAAATGAGTTGGAAGATGAGCCAGTAAACACCTAGCATCAATTTGATGCAAACCACAAACCTCTTGGATGGTGATCTCCACACCACAATATACTCAAATAATTATTGTGAGCGTCAACACGAAGAACAATTCTGGTGTAATAGAATTGAATCCAATGGCTTATGTAATTTTCACTTTATAAACCTATATGGAGATGCAATTAGTGACTTACGTGCACTCCAATTTTTACTTGTATATTATATATGTACCTTATTCCTCTTTTCTCAATAATCAAGAAGAATATAAAGAAAATGTCAAAGAAATTCCATTCTTCTTCTTCCTGACTTTACGTAAACGCATTTAAGTTTCGTTTATTACTGAGGTTTGATGGCTTTTAAGTTAAATCTGTTATAAGATGAAGCACTAATGCAATATATTAGTGTTATAATATGTGGGTTCCTCTAAATGTTAGTGTTATCAAATTATTTTTCATCTTTGTGTTCAAAATAAATAGAATCACTTGAATACCAGAAACAAATGTTATATAACATTTGTTTCTGGTATTCCAGTGATTCTATTTATTTACTTTAAATACAAAGATGAACATATATATGTATGTATGTATGTATGTATAGTTTAGTTAGTTCTTATATGTTTAAGATTTTTAGAATTGACATTTTCTGGAAACATATTTTTTGTTGCACGTTTTTGTTGTAATAAACTGAACAATACTTAACCCACACCTGTATTCAAATTCCCTCTTACTCTTAGAAAACATCGAATTGAACCACTGGTTTTTCATAGAGCTCTCTTGTCCTTATTTACATGAAAATACAATAAATGAATGGTCAATTGAAAGAAATCATTCTCCTTTGTGAGACCCCAGACTATCATTTCATTATATATGATCTTTTTCAATTCGAAATAGTGGTCGCCATCATTTTGTGTAAAACTCGCATAGAAAAAAAAACATTTGCACAAATATGAAGAATTTTTTCGTAAAATCTCATCTATTAATATAACAAATTTGTATTCCAACACGGAACGAAAAGGACAATATACAAGATGGATAGAAGAAGTTGTGATACTTAGGCTTGATCCATGACGAAACTGCAAGATAGAAAAGAATACACCAATCCTAAGAGCCCCTATGATTAATTGTGGACCGAACACAACAATATAAAGAGTTGTGTTTAGTCCTATATGTTGTATTTAAGATCTTGTATATTTAGATAAATATGTAGCTATCCAAAATATATACAATAGAATCATTGGGTTCGGCTCAATCCTTTTAGTAAAAGATTGGGCAGATTGGGCAGATTGGACCGAGTTTAATTGAAATTCAACCAAATATTAATTACTGCAGCACAAAGTATCCATTACTAGGAATTCAAGTTTGATCTCCTTCCATACTTCACAAGCAGCAGCCAGCTCAGGACTCTATTTGCTAGCCTCACGGATAATTTCCTTATACATCCGAATTTTATTTTTCATGTGTAAGAAATTAAAGTTTACTAATTATGTTAAGCACAATATGAACTTTAAATATAACTAAAAAATTTATTGAATTTTATTCTTTACATTTAAAAAATTCAAGTTTACTAATTATTTTAGATGAATTATAAACTTCAAATATAATTAAAAAATTTAAGTTGACAATTTTATAACTTAAAAGAAAGAAAATTTATATGAAAATAAATATTTAATTAGAAGAGATTTCTTTCTATTTAAAAAGAATTATTTATTTTAGATTTAGAAAATAAAAACTTTCGTTAAAAAAATTAGAGTTTCACCATAAATATGTATTTATTTTCCTAATAAAAGTAAATCTGGAAGACGCTAAAATTAAGGACTTTTGAGTGTGATTTTTATTCTTTTCTTGTTTTATTTTTTCAAATTATTTATATTTTCTTTTATATGAAAATAACTTAATAAAAATTATGAGTTTGTAATTTTTATTTTAATAAACTTAGAGATTGAATTCCTAATTATTTTAAGATATTTTTGATATTATTATTCAATAGATGAACAAGATTTTTTTGAGAGAATAATTTCTACTAGTTGAAAGAGTTCAAAGGTATTAAGTAAGGGGATCTTACTAAATTTGTTGAAGAGATTTTGACATGAAATGTAAGGAATTTGTTGAAGAGATTTTGACATGAAATGTAAGAAGGTCTTGTTAAATAAAACCACAAAAAAAATTCAACACAACAATAACATTATAAAGAGAGAGTTTTTAATTTTGTTTGAATATATAAATATTTATAATCATTTAATTTTTTAGTGGATTATTTTCTCTAAATTTAATCTTGTGAAGTTGATAAATATTTACTAAAATGAATTTTTCATTGGATATAAATATTATATCCCTATGACTAACTATTTTCTAGTTATTTAAATTTTTATTAAAGTAACAAGGAAGAATGTCAAAACATGCCGGCTTGTATTAATTTGAAATCAGAATCTAATTATAAAAGTGCAATTTATCATCAGACATCAGTTTAATTAGATCTGCAACTTAAATCATAAAATTTTTCCAACATGAAATCAATTAAAGAAAATTTACAAAAGCTGTAACTATTCCAAATAAAAGAGTTTTACAAAGGGGGAAATTTAAAAGCAGTAGACAAATCATTGATTATTTTCAATCAGATTCTTACTTTGATCTAGGATATATGTGAGCCTGCAATGGATGTTTCATCACAATTGTAAATTCTTGCTTCTCTTCCAAACTAACTTCATCTCCTTCCACAGCTTTCCACTCATAATTCCAAATCAAATTGGCCACAAAATATTCCAAATGAAGCATAGCCAACCCAAGTCCAGGACAAATCCTTCTTCCAACCCCAAATGGCATCATTTTTATCTCCCTTCTCCCTGCAATATCAAACACATCTCCTCTGTTTTCTTCACCAGTAATTTCGAACCTTTCAGGCTTAAGAACCATCGGATCATCCCATACCTTGGAATCCCATCCCATTTCCGCTAACACCAAATTTATGGAAGCATTTTTTGGAAACAAAAACCCATTAAAAACTATGTCTTCTGTCACAGCATGTGGCGCAATGATGTGCACAGGAGGATGGCGCCTTAAACTTTCCAAAATCACTGCTTTCAGATATGGCATCTTCTGTAAATCATCATCTTTCACTTCTACCCCTGAATCTCCAACAACTCCTTTAATCTCCGCGAATAGTTTTTCTTGAATATATGGATACTTAACCAAATTTGCCATGACCCATTGCAGTGCTGTTGATGTTGTATCCGTGCCAGCACCCAGAAACTCTGAGCACAAACTGATAATTTCCTTCTCCTCAAGCTTTCTTTTCTCCTCTGGAAGTTCCAGATCAAACAGCGTATCAACATATGCTAAGACATACTCGTTTTTGCCCTCTGCGGGTTTGCTCAATCTCTCTGCTTTCATCTTCCTCCGCTCTCTTATCAATGGCATCAACACGCCTTCTTGCTGTTTCCGAATTTGTAAGAACTCATCCCATAGTTTACGGAACACAACCTTTGTCACTCTTGGCCAAACATTCAGTACATTAAATCGTCTTAAATTCAGCATCATCAAACGCTGAACATCCTCAACTTCCTTAATCTTCTTCTCGTCAAGCTTGTCGCCGAAACACATCAGAACTAATAAACAAAACATAGCAAATTGAAAATGGTCAACGACCTGAACTGCATCGCCGGTTTTCCCCCGAGAGTCGAGACAATCAAAGAGGATTTGCAAAACCCACTTCCGTGCATGCGAGTAGGATTTCACACGCGAAGGATGAAGTATCTCCGCCGTCAAGTTACGCCGCAGAAGGCGCCAAGTAGGGCCATAAGCGGAAGAGTTGATGTTATGTTGGTTACTACTAGTAACTTTTGCGATGGCACCAGCAGGAGGCCGGTCAGCAAAAACAGCGCCTTTCTGAATCAAGACCTGGTGAGCCAGGGAGCGATCAGCTATGAAAATGGTAGGTCTAGAGCCGATTTGGAGGGTGATTACGGGGCCAAATTTTTGGTGAAGAGCTCGGAGGATTTGTTTAAGTTGGATTGAAGATTTTCGGGCCAAGAGAAAGTTTCCAACAACGGGAAAAGAAAAAGGAGCAGGAGGAAGCCTGTAACTGTGAGTTTTGGAAGAGTATAGAAGACGGATGAAAGATCTAATGATTGCAGAGATACAGAGGGAGACAACAACGAGGAACCATGTTTCCATGTTAGCAAATTTCTGAACTGAGGGAGAAGTTTGTGGGAAGGAATGAGCTTAACGGCAACCAAATATATAAAAAGATGAAAGAATAAAGAGAGAGCTTTAAAGATTATTTAATTAATAAAATAATAAAAATATATTTATTAAATTTGAATTAAAAAAATTAATAAAAATTTTATATATTTTTTTACTATATTAACTTAATTATAAGATGTTTATTAATTTTTTAATTTAAATTTAATAAATATATTTTTATTATTTTATTAATTAAATAATTTTATCAAATTAATAATATTTATATGATTATTTTATTTAAAACTATTTTAAAAATAAATAAAGATGTTGATATATTAAAATTTAAATTATTATTATAATATTGTCTTGGTTGAATCCGTGAATTACGTGAAGGACTTGTGTTTGAAACATTTGTTTTGGAGTGTAATTGGATTTGCAAATTGGCCAATTTCTGTGGTGATGAAAGAGTTTGTCGGAAAACCAGAAGAGGTCAATAGGAAGGAAACATATAAGAAGACAAAAAGGTAACGCGCATGGGTTTTGATGTTTTGTGTGCAAGGCTTCGAATTCGATAACGACAATGCATCTTGTTGTATTAAAATATGTTTTTATTTTCTTGCTTTGCTTTGCAAGAAAATATGTTATGAAAATGAATCTTGTTGAATGTTTTGCCATCAAGATAAGCATGGCATATGCTAAAAAAAAAAAAAAAAGGATCTCTTTCTAGTTTTTTGTTTTTTCTTCTTTTCTTTAATTTTTAATATAATAAATATTTAATATTATATTTTAATAAAATTTATAAATTAATTTTATATTTTATAATATAAATTAAAAAATTTAAAATATAATTTAAACGTATTATTATTTTGTTAAATTAAAAAAAATTAAGAATAAATTTAAATTTATACAAAAATTAATTATTTTTAGAATACAAATTTTCTCTCTTAATCTAATTTATATTGATATTAATCATATTTTCATGCTAATTAAAAATTTAATAATTAAAATTATAAATTTTTATTAATTTATCTTTTATTTATTATTGTTGCTCATATTTTAAAATATGAAATTAATTGATAAATTTTATTAAAATATAATTTAAAATTTACCATCATCTTACTCAATTCTTTGTTTATCTTAAAAAAAAAAATAAAGGTAAAAAAATCATTGCACAATCATTGTCCTGTAAACTATTACAGATAAAAATATTACATAATAATTAAGCCAAATTCTTATATAATTCGTGGAGAAATCTGAGCCTGCAAAGGATTCTTCATCACCACTGTATACTCTTGCTTCTCTGATAAATCAATTTGGCGTGAAGGTTTTTGAGAATCGGTTCGATTTCTGAGAAGGATCTGCCAAGCCATTGAAGATTGCCAATGACAGGGAAATTAACAGGGCCTGGAGGAAGATTGTGTGACATTTTGTCGGGAACGAGACGGTTGACAAAAACTTTGAAAGGGCAGCAATGGAGATGGAGATTAGGATTATGAACCAGAATTCCATGGACAGTATTGAAGATCGAGTTGCTAGCAATTACACAGATTCAAATACAATTGTAACTTGCTTTAAGGAGCTTGAGTAGGGTATTCGTTATATCCAGTTTGTATGAAACTACGACAGTACCACTGTGTTAAGTAGTGAAATGAATGCAAAGTTTACTTGAACTAGCAGCTATCCTCCGACAATAAGGATCATAATTGGTACAATATTCTCATGATTTCCATTTGTGAATGCGATAGGGATCATGATAACAACCGAAGACCGAGAAGAGAATATTCATTGATGTGAGGACCAAGAAAATTATTGAGGAGCACATCTAAATCAAATAGGATTCATTCACAGTGAAAGAATTATGATACTTACTTTAGCCATATCCAAATTTGAGTAGATTTTTCAAATCGTACGTCTAAATCAAGCAAAAATTTTAAGAATAATTACATTCATTTAATTAAAATATTTATTAACTTTCAAATAAGAGTATCAATTTAAATTATTATATCGTATTTGTATCATATCAAATTAAAGTCAACTCAAATTCGATCTATTTAATAATTATATTAAGAATTAAAAATTTTAATTCAATAAAATTAATAAACAATTAAGTAGATAATAATTGAGTTATCCATTTAACATATTTTTTTATATATATTATAATATATTTTTATAACAATTACGATAC
>CP135555.1:4898234-4920549 GCA_032402905.1 Khaya senegalensis | reverse complement strand
TATATAAAATTAGAAGTTAAAATATAAAAAATAATTTTTAAAAATACTTTTTATTAATTTTTAAAATTTTAAGAAAAGTATATGAAAAATATTACTAATATATAAAATTATATATAAAGTTATTTTAATTAATCAATTAATAATTAAATATAAAAATTTTACTATTAAGAAGTTGTTAACTTTTAAATTTTATATTTATGTGTGATTCAACCAAATTTTATTAGAAGTATTTAAAAATAATTCTTTAAATTTATAATTTAAATGAAATCAAACTACAAATTTTTTAACTATTATAAAAAAGTATTATGGATTGAACTAATCAACACTTGTTGTCAGTAGATTATATTAGTACTAAACATATTCATATTCATGGTCAAACTCCTCATAAGATGTTACAATTTTAAGGTTTTCTTGCAATTTTATAATCCGAACGTAAGATATGGGATTAAATTTATCACAGATGATCCTATCCCAATCCCTTCCTTATCCGCCAAACCATACGGAGCCTCCTCCAAGTCTCTGTTATCCTCAGGCGTAAACGGGCTGTGGGTCGGCCCAACCCAATATCCGCAGGTGACAGATATGAAAATATGTAGAAAAATAAGGGCAAAGACGACATAAAGAAATAGGTGTATAAATACCAAGAACCAAAGCCCCTAACTGTGAAACAAAATCCAAAATTGAAAATCTCACAGAGTATGGCATCATCCTCATCAAAGGACATGAAAGGTTTCTACAGGCAGAAGAAGAAAACTGGAGGCGTCACGAAGAAAACTCCAAGCAGAAGGTCCACGAAAAAGGCCGCAACTTTCGGCTCCGATGTTATTCAGCCGTCGGCACTGATTTCTCACGGTTCTCTCGATCTAAAAGTTTTTTTTTTTTTTTGCTTTTTCTTTTAGTTTCCGTTCTTGATTGTTTAATTTTTGTTTATTTCGGGCTATTGTGTTTTTGAATGTAGATTCATTGTGTTTACTGGTGAAGTTTGGACCTTTAGGTTTCAGGCTTGTTACAGAATGCGGTTCTAACCCTTTTTTTTTTTTAAGTATATTCTTGTTAGATGTTTATTTATTTATTTATTTATTCTGAATTTGGAAGATTTCTTGTAGTCTGATTAGTAGTGATCTTGACATCACCGAAAGCACTTGCAACAACTTGGAAGTGCTTTTACATCAATTTTGTTATGTTTAGTCGAAGTGATTTTTATGATCGAAAAGCCCTTTGAATAAATTTTGACGCAGCACTTGATATAAGAAAGAAAGAAAGAACACTTGTTTAAGAAAACTACTGGAAATGCTGTCCAGAAAATTACTTAGAAGGCAAAAACACTCGGAAGCACACTCTTATTCCTGTTGGAGTGAGTTTTCGCTAAAACAAGTAAACAGACAAACAGACAAAGGAGCAACATGGAAACAAATTAAGTTAAATTGCATTTTATTATGAAATAGGATTTTAAAGTTTGTATGCATAGGAGGTTCGGCTCCCTCTCATCTTGGAAATATTACAATTTCTTTGGTATAGATATTCTATTTTTCATGGAAACTAGAGTGGAAGTAGCAAAGAAAGAACTGTCTCCATTGGTACATTAGTGATTGAATAGTGCTTTAAAAATACTGGCTTCTTTTCTGTGATCGTAGCCAAAATGATGAAGATTTTTGGAGAACTTGCCCGGCATTTTGAAGGCTCAATGTGTTTGGAATGCTGAAATACTTATTATGTTTAAGCTAATATCTAATTTCATACTCTGCGTTTGTGATGTTTAGTTGTATGGAATAGACAACATGGCTAATGCATTTATTCATAATTTTTTTGGCAGATGATTATAATAAGAATGAGGATGTCTTGAGGCAGTTTGATATGAACATGGCATATGGACCATGCATAGGGATGAGCAGACTCGCTCGATGGGAGCGCGCCAATCGTCTAGGCTTGAACCCTCCCAAAGAAATTGAAGTACTGTTGAAAACTGGAAAGGTCCAATCTGAGTGTTTGTGGAAAGATCGCATTTAGAAAGCAAAATCTGCTTTGTATATCAAACTCTAATGTATGTTGGTTTCTGCTTTTAGATGAATGTTCAGCCTCTGGCTGCACTCTCAGTTTGTATGTTCTGATAAAGAACTTTGCTGATTTTTATTGAGATGCAGCTTTAGTCAAACAACAAATTGCATATTGTGAACATGTGTGTGGTTGGCAATTGTGGTTGTGGATAAAACATTACTCTTGGAACCAATTTTATTCAACTTTGAAATAACAACATTGCAATGTATAGCAGTATGAATATGTCATGTCATGAGAAGACAGTCAAACAATCTCTACATTTTTATTATTAACTGATGTGTGGAAGCAATGATATAAAAGAAATTAAAATATATAAATAAAAGTACCTAATCTATTTGATCTTAGACTTTTGAAAGGATTCTGCAGAAGCTACTATTCTTTCTTCTTGCTGGTTTTAGACTTCATATCATCAGGGATAAAATATGACCAATAAAGTGGCAAGAATGTGCATACTGCTTGTATTAGAAGGGCATTGGGAAACCCAGAAAAATCTTCTCCAGTGACGCCAGTGTATGACGCTAGAGCAACACCAAGGTATCCGCTTACTATGAATGCAAGGGCTATAGCAGACATGACAAATGCCACTACGGATCCCTCACATCCTGGCGGGCAGACCTTTGCTATGAAAACACTGAATGGAAGAATCTTGAAAAAGAACATAACCTCTAATACACCAGAGAATATCACGACATACAATGAGTCTGGCACCCCCATCTCTCGATAAAACCCTTTCACAAACAAGACATCCGAAATCATCAAGACTGCCATCATTGCTTGAATGGCTGAAATAACTTTTCTAGGAGAAACCGACTTTAAGTGACTATTGTAGATGACACCCCATAAAAGCATTGCAGCCTGGCCAAATACCTTCGAAATCCCCAACACAGATGAAGGAATCTTTAAGTATTGCGTTTGGTAAAAGAACATAGTTCCTGTAAGAGCTGGTATTGTGGCATAAGATGCTGCAAACCAAGCTACCGAGTAAGCAATCTCAGGTTTATGCAATGCAGCTGAGAGCTCTGACAGCTGTTTTCTAATCCCAACATTTGATGGACTTTTGGGAAGCTTAAGAGAGCTTTCACGAACAGTTATGGTTATGAAGAACTGGAGAGCAACAAGAAGACCAAAAAACAGGAACATAAATGGCGAGGAGAATCTCTCAACAGCAAAACCACCCAGTAGGTTCCCCAGGACTCCGCCAGCAGAGGATGCCATCCAAACATATGATTGTAGTTCACCTGAAGAAGATGATTGAGCCTTCTTAGATGAGGCTGTGGGTTGTTTTGCTGTCTCTGCAACAATGGCATCATTTGCAACCTCTGCTATTGAGGCACCAAGGTTACTGAGGAGAAGAAATAGGGACATGGTAAAGATTGAGATGCTTGATTGTGAAAGGATTGCTATGGCTAACCATGATACTGCCTGTAAGAGAGCTGCAATAACAGATGAAAAAATAATTAGGAGATAAGCATAAAATTGAAAGACAAGGAAAAATAAAAGATGAAATGGATTAATCAAATTAGCAGAGATATGTCTCAAGGAAGCATTTTTACTTCCCATACCGCAGGTAATACTGAACAAGTTATAAAAAACTAATGAAACACATCTAACAACCAAATTATGCAGTGTGAAAGACTTCTGTCTATTAGACATTCCACCTTGCAAAATTATCTCTCTCATGCAGTTCAATGAGTTTCCAATCAATTATTGACAATATATCTTCCAAAATTTCAGTTAATCTTATTCCTAATTGTATTTCAAGACAAGTTATTTAATTTACAAGAACGTACCATATCACTATTTTGTAATAGCAATAGTAATCTGGCTCTCCAAAATGTTCCAGGAACTTTCAATTCACACAATGTTTCCAGAGAAATTTTGAAACTGCTTTTCCATTAGACCA
The DNA here is from genome assembly GCA_032402905.1 of Khaya senegalensis. NCBI lineage: Eukaryota > Viridiplantae > Streptophyta > Magnoliopsida > Sapindales > Meliaceae > Khaya > Khaya senegalensis. The sequence continues at coordinate 4,916,591 of CP135555.1, read as the reverse complement.
TCTAAGACGTACAAAGTGAAAAGTGCACCTGCCGATTAAACATATAAAGTACTCTACTTTCACATTCAAGACAGGACTACAAGCCTTGCATCACTTAAAATACTCTTTAAAGGTAGGTAATCTTTTCCTACAAAACATCTGTATTATTCCTCTTCCTGATTAAAAAATTGCTCCAAATATAAACTTCAGTTTCTCATAAACTCCAGTGTGGCAGTCCAAAAGCTAAAAGCACAATAACATAAAACTCTTCTCATAAGAAACTCTATTGCTATATTTATGTAAATCAAAAGATCCATCCCACAAAAACAAATAGACAAAAGGCTAGGAGAACTGTAACCGCACAACGCATGACACATAACTTGTTAGGCACTAAATCATTGCACCTTATTAGCTTAAGATAAAGTAAAATTAACTTTCCACTAAAAATAAAAACAAAAGAGTGGGGAGCAAGAGCTAAAGAGAACTGCAGCACTTTACCCCTTGATTTAATCAACCGACCTCAAGGCATGTTTGAATCAATTTACTCTCCCTTCTTTTTCTTTTTGAATCAATTTATTCTCCTTCGTTTTCTTTTTGAGGAGAAAAGAAAATACGAAAGAAAATTATTACTAGGACAGAATTAATTAAACTAATTTGCACTCACTTTTTTTTCTTCTTTTAAATATTGCAGAGCGCACCCAGAATTAATTTCCTTAAACTTTCTCTCCACCGATATAAGCCATAAAAATTAAACACAATTAATCATCTAATTGTATTCCCATTTTACATTTCCTAAGGAACAAAAAATCTGGAACTTCATGTACGGACAAAACATCTTCACAGCTTAGAGAGATCATATTGGAAACAAAAGAAAATGAAGTAAAAATATTCCCAGAACCAGCAAAGTTATTTTCTAACTAAAGTCTCAACAACAGGAGTAACAATTTTCTTCCTTTTTTTTTTTTTCTTGTAAAAAAAATGTGCAATATGAAGAGAGAGTTTCATTTTGAAGGTTTGCATACCGCCGATAGCGATGTAAGGGACGCGGTGCTGGCCGAAGATGTAAACGGCATCAGAAACGACGCCATAGATAGGCTTACCGACCATGGGGAGATTGGCGGAATTCTGCAAGAACTGGAGGGTTGAGGGGTCCACATTAAGACCGTCTTTTAAGAAAAAGTTAACAGCCAACCAAGGAAAGCACCGGAATCCCTGCACCCAGAATCCCAACCCGAGCAAGCTCCGGATCGGATTCGAACTCCGATCCGATGACGACGACACCATCCTATTGAAGAAGTGAGACAGAGAGAGCAGCAGCAGGAGTGAAATCTAATGCAGAGTTTCCGGTTTTTCAAAAAAATTTCAGAAGGCAGTGAGATTTTGGGTTTTGGTGTGGCTGGTTTGGTTTTTAAAATGTGGCCTGCTCGGTCTCGGTGATGCTTTAGTGGACACGTGGGTTTCATTTTCTTTTCTTTTCTTTTTTAGAATATTTAATTCAGTTTTATCAAAGAATCATGGAATATCCTGCCACAGTTTTACAATAAAAAAATATAAGGAGGGAAAGAGGACATGTCAGGAACATACAAGATCAAATTAAGAAACTCGTTACAATTTCAGAGCTCTAGTAAGAGGGCATCTTTTTTTTTTTAATTATTTTTCTTTCTTTTGGGTAGAAAACAAACAACTTTGCCGAAAGTGCAAGAAAATAAAGGGGTGAGGACAGCTGTGATAATCTGAATCCCAAGTTGCTTAGATTTCTAGAAAACTGTGAGGCCAAGATTCCAGAACAACACCTATCAACACATGTCATGGCTCATCAATTTATGTTGTGTGCCACAACATGAAAAGTGCCAGATCAAATTGCTATCAATCTTTCTGCTGGGAAGGTGATACAGAAATGTAAATTGTAGAACAGATGATCCTACTGTCATGGTACATGGTAAGCTGAGGAGTTTCATAAATGCCACTAATACAGACACCATTTAAAGAAGGGGACCAGGTGAGAAAATTGAATGAAAAAATAGTGACGGGATAGGATAGGCAGCTTGTAATCTCTTGGGGTGGTACAAGATTCGTGTAATATTAAAAAAGTGAGGAAAAAAAAAAAATAAGGGATACATTTATTGTCCTCTGTTTGTATGACCATCTCCTTCAACTGCAGTCTTACAGAGAGAACTGCCCTCATAAAAACTTGATACTGGTGAGTCAACTTTCATTTTATTTGAAGAAGAAACTGTGTATACTCTTAAGGAAGCTGAATGTAATGCTTCCTTTTATCTGATCTGAAACCTAATGACGAAAAAGTCAATCACAATGGTATTTGAGAGTGACAAAGATAGTTAAAATGCCTACCACAAAAAATGACAGCTAATCCTATGATCACAAAATTTTAATTTTCCGGTCTTGCAAATGAATATTCAAAACTAATAAGTGAAAAATTACATAGAAACCTGTAATGCACAACAATCATAGCAGGTATTTCTCCACAACTGTCCGCCCAAACTTCTCTTGAACATCCTTTGGGCTTTCAATCTGGGAAAATGAAAACAGTAAGCATTGAAATTCCGAGAACAGAAAAAAAAAACAGTGTCCATCAAATCAGCAGATTAGGCTACTTACAGCATTCAGAGCTTTGAAAAGTGCCTTAACAGTGTTATGAGGATTCCTTGAGCCAACAACCTAAAAGGAGAGTTGAGATTAAAATGACTACTTGAATTGTGTGAATGGCCAGAGTGACACATATTCAGTTTGGGCAACTCATTACCTTAGATTTGACATTTTTGAAACCAGTTAAATGCAAAATTGTTTAGACAGTTCTTCCTGCTTTCATACCCGTTGCAGCTGGTGCAGACCATAAATAAACCTAGAATAATATGCAGAGTTAAATTAAATAAAAAAGATAGAACAAAGAAAATGGTAGACTAAAAATTTGAAAGGTTTCACTGAAGCAGGGTGGTGAGAATTCCTTAAGAACCTTAGTTTTCTTGTATTCTGTTTGTATTGCATGTGCAATCGTATGCTCCTTATGTCGTTCCATATAGTGGAGATTCTGAAAGCATTTCTCATAAGCCTGCCTTTGGTCTTAATATCATCAGTAGATGATAAACAAACACATTATATCGTCAGTAGATGATAAACAAACACATTATGATTGTCAAGCATACAGAAAACATAACATATTATAGTATTTGCATTCCATGGAGGAGAGAGTACCCAGTGTCAGTTGTCACAAGATAGAATAGGAATTATACACAAGAGTTCAAGTTATAACAAGCACAACAAAATTTGAATATGGTGGTGGTAGTGGTGGTGGAGGGGGTGTGGGTTGGGTTTGTGGTAGTAGAATCTCTCACATGGTTGAATTAATACTTTTTACACTTGAGGCATGACACTGGGAGTGTTGAGGACCTGAGAAGGCAAAAGGAGCGCGAGCGTCAATGGAAGTATCAAAAGCAGCGAAAAGCAGCACGTGTAGCCACGGAGACTAACATGTGCGAGGAAATGGGCTCACAAGGCACCACACAGGCCCACGATCCAACCCACGAGGAAGCCCACACAGAGCTTGGCCTTATCCGCAAAGGCATAAGGAATTCACATCAAACAAGAATGTCAACAACAACAGGAAACTTCGCTAATCAGGAAGTTTGACACCAATTAAGCATCTGCAAGCAATTCCTTTATTAGTCTTTCTTGTTTAGTTAAATAGGAAGTTTCTNGCATACCATTACTGATCACCGACGCCCCTAAACCGCGAAAAAGTTTGAGACAGAAATTTGGTCGCCAACAGGGAGAGTGAGAAGGCAGACAAGAAAAATACAATCTTAAAGTGGGCAAACATAAAATGAGGATATTGGGAAGAGTCAAGAAGCACACAAAGAAAAGCTAGTTATATACTCAAGGAGAAGACCAAAGAAAATGATTTGCAAAAATAATGAAACTAAAATAACTTTTCATCTCTCATTAATTAGTTCATTTATCAGAACTATTCAAGTTGTTGCAAACCAAGAAGTGTTAACTTTAGAATTCTGGAGCAATAATTCCCATGGAAGCACATTTATTCTTTTCCTTTGGAAGTATAAGAAATGTTATTTTCAATTCATGATAAGAGGAAAACCTAGAAGAGGCCAACAGTTGCTTTTATATAGGCTTACTTGCAAACTCCAAAACACTAAAGAACCCGAACCTACTCAATCCAAGGAAAATTCTGAAATTACAGAACATTACCCCAAAGATATTCAAAGGTAGAAACTACACACACTTACCTAAACAAAAGAATTCATTAAAGGAAATAAAATCCTGGCAAATCTTCTTCTTACTTTTATTCTATTCTTTCCTCCTTTTACTATATATATATATACATCACGCGCGTGCATGAAGCATAAGAAGATTATTTCTCTTCTATCCTCTTGAAATATTACCTCTATTGGTTAAAATGATAATTTACAATACCATAACAATAAACTGAACTGCATCAGCATCACACAGCAAATATATGCAGATAGGCTTTTGCTATAATCATCATCATCAACAACAAAACAATAAAAAAATAAAAGCACCAAGAAGTTACCTTCTGAAGAGCGACAGGGACTGCCGAGCCTTTGGCTTTTGCAAAATCAACAACACCATGATTGTTCCCACATGCTAACATGGCAGTGTATTTGACCATTCGCACACCCCCACCCCCCCCCCCCCCACACTAGAACATAAAAGATGAAAAACTTAACAACGATTATATAGAGATTACTCTAGGATCAATGACTAAAGATGAGATGATAATATCTTTGTAACTTTACAAGTTCTATTCACATCTATCAATTTAACATCAAACCCCTGCCAAAATTTGATAACAAGCTAGTAAACAACATAAAACTGATTGAAAGTAGAAAACCATGTGCACAAATACCCATACAGCAAATATAGACATTCAAATATGCACGAATAAAGGATTGAAGTAGAGACAAAGTTTACCAAGAAAACATTTAATTAAGAATGACAGACATGATATCAGAAAAGGCAAAAAGGCGATAAAATAAATAACTGGAAAATCAGCCTAAACCTTCAAGGAAACTATATCATATAATGCAATCAAATATGAGTAAGACTCTCCTGGTAGAGAAAACAGCTTCAATATAAACACCTTAAATCACAATTCCTTCACTCTGTTTAGTTTCCTTTCTCAAATCAAACTCATCAGAATACATGGAACAAGGCATGTAGGCAAGCCGTATATAGTAGAGAAGGACCTCTAATGAATTGCATATCCAAAACCACCATACTTCTCAAAGTTCAACATTCAGGTTGAGGAATCAAATAACCCAAGATTACAATCTCACATCCCCAAAGTCCATGTTCTATGGGAAAATTGATTCCAAAACAAATACATAAGCTTCAAAAATCTGAGTGTCTCTTGATTTGCACCCAAAGAAAAGGTCAAACCAAAATAGAAAAATAAAATTCGTAAACTGAGTTAGAAAATTTCCTTAAAAATTATTTATTCTAAGGGTCCTATATGCTGTTGAACACTGTGATCATTCCGCACCCATTACATCTCAAACACATAAACTTTGTCAGACTGTACATTTTCTTCCTTAAAAAATATTTTTTAGCACAGAATCTACAAGATTTATCTTAGATCTACATGGAAGTCATACACGAGAGTTGGTAACTTCAACTCTAGAAATCCATCATTCTAAATAAACCAATATTAAGCCTCATCAAATATATAATCATCCATCAAACAAAAATAAGGAGCCTCAAAAGGATTAAGGTCAAAATGTCATACAAGGTATACTCTAAGACATGGACCATATCTTTCCTCACTGACTTTTGGAATCAATTGCACAGAATGCAAGAAGTCTCAAATGAAGTCCAACTATCAAAAATTTCAACTTAAAAAATTGGATCAAATGTGAAACTAAATGAAAGCACATTACAATTTACTATATCATAACCCATTTGCCAATAGCAAAAAGTACATGACTACTCAAGACATCGTCTTATGATCATTTTCCACCATAAGCAGCTTAAAATTCTTACTCACTACTACTGATATTTTAATAGGTACTTCATGTTTACTATCATAAGCTATTTAAATATTTCTCAGTCATCATTAAATACCCAACAGACAACAAAATCACACAGTTAGATTAATAAAACAGAGAAAAGAAAGAAAATAATAACTTCATGAATACTTCCTGTTCAATACTACAACCAAATAACATTAACCAGTTCTTGTTGGAAGAAATGAACAATGGAAGGAAATCAGAAGAAGAGATATAATTACAAGTGTTAGTTCAAGGGGTGCAGGACTCAAAAGTTATTTCACATAAAGAAACAAAAGAAGCATCCATTAGTTAGAACATTTCTTCAACCCTTTAGTTAATATTTAAACAGAATAATCATTGGCCTCACATTATATGTTGGTTTCAAAAGAAACCTGGCAGAATGATGCAGGAACTTACTTTCCTGTAAAGAGGTCTTCTTTTCTTCTCTGTTAAAGCATTTCTCTCCTCTGCAAGATCTTTGATCTCCTCCTCAAGAAGCTTTCCCTTTTTCCCAAATGTATGGTCCAACTCAGCTAGCTTCTCTTCAAGTTTCTTGTCAATGGCATTGAGCTGCTCTAACACTATATCATCCCTCTCTTTCATATCATTAAACTCCTCTTCATTGTCATCGTCAATTCCCCCTTGTATCATTTGCTTCTCTTGCTCAAATCCAGTATTTTGTAGGGCATCAACATTGGGTCCCATCTGCTCATGATGTATGACTCCATAATTCACAGGATTATTAGGATCATATGCGTCTTTCCACTCCACCAACCTCATAGCTCTATCAAGCTTCTGTTGAAGAATGAACTTATCTTTGCCTTCAGCTACTTTCAGTCGATTTATCAACTCACCAATGACCCTGTATTCGGGGTGAAGGAAGAAATGTTTCTGCTCAAACTTGTCAATTTTCTTCATCCACTTGAAAGCTTCATCAAGTGTCTCTGTCAAGACATGCAAAAGGAAATCTCTCTTCATCTCATGGATAAATTACTAAGAAAAGAGTCACAAGTCAATTTACATATGCATTCAATCAAACATAGCATCATTTCAACCCTAAAGCAAAATGAAAATTGTAAGGTTGAAATTTAAAATCTTCAAAAGCACGCCATGTATTGCTAAAAAGGACAAATAAAATAATAGTTCTAATAAAAAGTTTCACACTCAAAACTTGGTTCTCGTCAACACTTCCCTCACCAACCAAAAATTCAACAGCTGAAATAACTTAAATTTATTTACTGAAGAACTAAAATGTTGAAGATGAACATCTAAATCAGCTCCAAAAATTTGATTTTGCATATTCTTGTTAACATTGTTAATAAAAAGAAGCTTCCAAGTGGCAAAATAAAGCACATAGATTAGCAGGTAATTAGAATCAATTTAATTTCTTTGTGCACATGTCAACAAACAATAACACTATCACCTAACTCTCCCACTTAAGAATGCAAAACAAAAACCAAGTCATTCTCATATACAGGCTTAAACACAAATATCATTAAAACTACGTGCATGTCAATCATAGAAAGAAATTTATATACCAGCCTCAGTGAAGTTCTTGAGCAACTCCGCATGCCTTTTAAATTTCTTCTCAAACAAATCAAATCTTTTCTTCACTGCGTCTCTCGAAAACCGCACATCATCGTCGTCGCTATGCGAATCCGTATATTCTTCTATCAAGTTCAAGTCCCCAGCATCCTTCAATTTCTTCTCAATCTTTTCTTCCTCTCTATCAGTGGCTCAACGCCCATGTAATCTTCCTCATCTTCTTGATCAATGTCTTTTCTATCCAATCCTGCCCTCTTCCCCACCTCTCTTTATCTCTCCTTTTCGCGCTCCAGCTCTGCCAGGAGGTTTTGAACTACTCTGGAAGATGCAGAATCTGTGCAGAAATGTCTTTCTGTCAAAAGTAAAGGTTTTGATGTTTGGTTGTTGGGAAAATGGGGGGAAGTTGAGATTTTCCGGGAAACTGAGAGTGGGATTTTAATAGGGTTTGTGGGGGGTTTGGCTGAGAAGCAGACGAGACCATAAAAATGGACGGGATTCGTTGGTCATCGTTGTCAGTAGAGATGCTATTGATTCATTGAATGAATTGGGAACAAAAACTGACTGAGAGGAAGTAATGGAGGGCAGAGAGAATTTTAAACAGACTAGGATTTTATTTTCAGAGTGGCTTTTGAGCCCATACTTTGCAGTATTAGGGCCTGGCCCAAATCTGGTAAAACGCGGTAGAACTCTAACACAGAGAAAGTGAACTACTACTACTTGTATGCTTCCTCTGTTTCGTGTTCTTCCGGTTGAGAGCCATCGAAGCTCTGTAATAATAAATCAAAATCCGTTCTTTACGACAACACTAAGAGATTGTCGTACAATACAGCACAGTTATGATAAAGCACTTGAATAAGCAAAAAAAAGTCCTTTTACCATCTTACTTTCTCCCAAAATCCCTCACTTTCTCATCAACCAATCAACCCCACAGCCCCCGTAGCATACTCACAGAAAACCCACCTCTCAAAAAAAATCCACCTCGTCATAATATTTACACAAATGCCACCGCCATCTCCGGACCGAAAACCCATTTTTACGCTTATTTCTTCCGCACTCTTATACATCTTTACTTAACCTGCGGCAGGTTCTCAGATGCAACGGAAACATTATTTACAATGAAAAACTTCAATATTGTTCCCACGCTGCCCCTATGGAACAAGCTTATTTACCATCTCAATGCATCTGGCTTGGTCTCTCAGGTATGCGTTGTTTACTCACACATGGTCTCGTGTGGTGTTTCGCCTAATGTTTTCACCATCAATGTGTTGGTACACTCTTTTTGTAAGGTGGGTAACTTGAGTTTTGCTTTGGATTTTCTTAGAAATGTTGATATGGATGTTGATAATGTAACATATAATACTGTTATTTGGGGGTTTTGTGAACAAGGATTAGCTAATGAGGCATTTGGGTTGCTGTCAATAATGGTAAAGAATGGTGTTTCTATTGACTCTTTTACTTGTAATATATTAGTTAAGGGATTTTGTAGAATTGGAATGGTTAAGTATGGAGAGTGGGTTATGGATAACATAGTGAATGGTGGGATTTGTAGAGACGTTATAGGGTTTAACATATTGATTGATGGCTATTGTGAAAGTGGAGAAATGAGTTATGCCCTTGAATTGATGAAGAGAATGAAGAGAGAGGGTGTTATTCCTGATATTGTTAGTTATAATACATTAATTAAAGGGTTTTGCAAAAGGGGTGATTTTTTTAAGGCTAAGAGTTTGATCAATGAGATTTTAGGGTCTCTGAGGAAAAAAGATGCTGATATGTCTAAAATTGATGATGTTGACAATGAAAATGGGAGTGTGGATGTGGAACCGAATCTCATTACACATTCTACACTTATAAGTGCATACTGTAAGCAGCAAGCGCTCGAAGAAGCACTTGCTTTGTATGAGGAAATGGTTATGGATGGATTCTTGCCTGATGTAGTTACTTATAGCTCCATAATAACTGGTCTATGCAAGCATGGGAGGTTGACTGAAGCAAAACTGCTTCTTAGAGAGATGGAGAAGATGGGTGTGGATCCAAATCATGTGTCTTATGCTACTCTTATTGATTCTTTGTTTAAAGCAGCAAGTCCCAGGGAAGCTTTTGCTCTTCAATGCCAAATGGTAGTTCGTGGCATTGCATTTGATGTGGTTGTATACACTACTTTGATGGATGGGCTTTATAAGGCTGGAAAGCCTGCTGAGGCAGAGGACACGTTCAGGATGATTTTGAAGCACAATTTAGCTCCAAATCATGTCACCTACTCAGCATTGATTGATGGCTGCTGCAAGTTAGGGGACATGACAACTGCAGAATCTATACTGCTTGAAATGGAGGAGAACCATGCTGTTCCAAATGTCATTACTTATACCTCCATCATAAACGGTTATATTAAAAAAGGAATGCTTGATGAAGCAGCAAGCATTATGAGAAAGATGGTGAGTCAAAATATCACGCCAAACGTTTTCATTTTTGCTACACTAATTGACGGCTATTTCAAAGTAGGTAAACAAGAAATTGCTCTGAATCTCTATAATGAAATGAAACTGGTAGGAATAGAGGAAAACAACTTTATACTTGATATTTTTGTGAACAACTTAAAAAGAGATGGAAAAATGGAGGAAGCCAGGGGATTAGTTATAGATATGGTGTCCAAGGGCTTGGTGCCTGACCATGTTAACTACACATCTTTGATGGATGGCTTCTTCAAAATCGGAAAGGAGTCAGCCGCTCTGAACATAGCCCAAGAAATGACAGAAAAAAATATTCCATTTGATGTGACTGCATACAATGTCTTAATTAACGGTCTCCTGAGACATGGAAAATATGAAGCACAATCTGTTTATTCTGGAATGAAAGAGATGGGTTTAACTCCGGATCATGCTACATACAACACCATGATTAATGCAAGCTGCAAACAGGGGAAATTGGAAAATGCTTTCAAACTTTGGAATGAGATGAAGAGTAATGGGATAATGCCGAATTCAATCACTTGTAACATTCTGGTTGGAGGACTTTGTGGAGTTGGTGAGATTGAAAAAGCTTTGGATGTTTTGAATAAAATGTTGGTTTGGGGGTTTTGCCCAACGTCAACCAATATTAAGATTCTGCTTGATGCATCTTCGAAGAGTAGAAGGGGTGATGTAATTCTCCAAATGCATGAGCGACTTGTAGGCATGGGAATTAAATTGAACCAAGCATATTATAACACTCTCATCACAACTTTATGCAGGCTAGGGATGACCAAAAAAGCTACTTTGGTATTAGAAGATATGAGAGAAAGAGGAATAACAGTGAATACTATCACTTACAATGCCCTCATACATGGATATTGTGTTGGTAGCCATGTAGACAGGGCTTTAGCTACATATTCTCAGATGATAAATGAAGGAGTTGCCCCAAATACTGCAACCTATAATCTCCTTATAGGTGTTCTTTTGGCTGCTGGTTCAGTGAAAGAGATAGACAATTTATTTGGCGAAATGAAGAAAAGTGGCTTGTACCCTGATGCTTCCACATATGATACTTTGATTTCTGGCCATGCTAAGATTGGAAACAAGAAGGAATCTATTCGAATTTATTGTGAAATGATTACCAAAGGCTTTGTTCCCAAAACTAGCACTTATAATGTGCTTATCAGTGATTTTGCCAAGGTGGGAAAGATGCGCCAGGCTAGGGAGCTTATGCAGGAGATGCAAGTGAGAGGGAGACCCCCTAACTCTTCAACTTACGACATACTTATCTGCGGCTGGTGTGAACTATCTAATCAGCCTGAGCTGGATAGAGCAACAATACTATCATACCGTGCTGAGGCAAAAAAATTATTTACGGAGATGAATGAGAAAGGGTTTGTCCCCTGTGAACACACTCTTTCATGTTTCAGTTCTACCTTTGCTAGACCGGGAAAGAAGGTTGATGCCCAGAGGTTGTTGAGAGGACTGTACAAGAGAAAGAACATTTAATAGATTCATAAAGACAGAAGTATGTGAAACCTTGTTGTCCACTCCAGCACTTTGACCATATATTTTACTGCATAATTGATGGCTCTTCATTGCTATGCATACGGTATGCATCCTTACTGCATTCATATTTATGGTAATCACTGTAGTTTATAATGCATGCTATTCGCTTTTGGCAATTATTACTGAATGTTTTTTTAGCTTGTGATTTCTATGTGAAGACAGAAGAAGAAAATTTTAGACTCTGGTTTTCATCTTTCTTTTTGTCCTTTTTGGCTACTTATGTACTCTCAATTCTGCAAAAGCATGAACCTCCTCTTGTTGCCTTTTTTCTCCTGTTATAACTCACACATACTGATGTGATTTTGATAATATTATATTTTCTTTATGATATATGATTTTCATTATGCTTCTTAAGAGATGTTTTATTTCCCCTTCATATTGTGCGTGTGAACTGAAATTTCAATAGGAAGTAATGTTGGGTTGCTAATAAATTTCTTCCTTGATATGCCTCTGTGAACTGAAATTGTACAAAAAATCCATCACAGACAAATGATCTATGTCCAAGAATATTGTCAATGCTCTTATTTAATGTATTTAATGGGTCCTACAGACTTGCTAAATAAATTCTTCTCAAACATTTTTAAGCTGCAACTGTGTTTATCATTTTAATGATATTCTTCTTTATAATAATTTTATAGATCTCCACCATTCTTCCCCATGTTAATCTCTGATATCAATGGCATCTCTGTCTAAATGTTGGGCAATGAAGCGCAAGAAAAAAGAGTTGCCCCACCGGTAAAAGCAGGTCATCTGGCTGGGGAGTTGAGCTTTCAGTTGAAGAAAAAGTGCTTCATTGCTGCTTGATAAGACCATGTGCTGCCTGCACTTCTTTTTGGATGTTGATCTGAGTGATTGCCTTAGCAGACAGTTTACTTAGAAGGTATAGTCATAAAAGACTTTGATACTATATACTTCATAGCCAGCATCTTTCAACTGTTCATCTTCTGCTGTGGAAACTTTCGTTATTGTTGTACTGGAATGCGAGACCTATTATAAGGCTGTAAATTTACTGGTTTGGGTATCATCTTTTCAGTTTGGGCGCCTTTTGTTCTCAAAGAGATGTCCAAGAATATGTCGGTTTCTCCAGATGAGGCTTTAATCTTTCCCGTCCAAGATGCAGCTTATACAGGTCAGAGATATAGTCTTTTCATTCTTCAAAATGTTTGCCAGTGTTTCTTGGTTAAAAATGTTTTCATAGATATGGAACATGTATTTACTTCCTCTAATATTATATATATATATATATATAATATTTGTATCTTAGTTCATTCAAGAAGGCATGCTTAGTAATGCTGAATTAAATTCAGTCATTTGATATTAAGGTAATTCCACTTAACTTTGGAAGCAAAGCTAAAAAGAGTGTTTGATAACACCCATTTTTTTCACTAAATTTTAGCATTTAGTGCTTCCACTCCATAACAACTGTGACCTAAAAGCCACCATACTTTAATACTAAACATACTTAAACTGATACATATTTTTTAAGAATGAATGAAATAAACAATTATTAGCCATGCTTTATTGTGAAAACAATTATTCTCTTCAGGACTTTTTCGAGCTCAAAAGCTGACCATTGGCAGTATCTGCATTTATTCTAGGATTTCTATTCTCAGTATTACTGGCGCTACTATAAAGATATCCGGTGGCCTTTCTCCGTTGCGGTGAATCTTAACCTTGAGCCTCAAAGCTCTGGTATGCAGGTCAGAAATAAAGCAACTCAAACTGATTTTGCCATGACAATATTTCCATCTTATTGCCCAGACTTGTCAAGATCTTACTATTTCCTTGTTTGTGTTCAGTTACTGTATTGGCATTTGCTGCATTAACTGTTTTGTACAACATTCTTGGTGACATCTCCAGGTTTGCTTGAGGTAATAGAGCCGGGAGAACAAGTTGGCTGGGGGTACACCAATTTTAGATAATGTATTCAATACAAGTGTTGTTCGTATGTCCTGAAATTTCAGTATTTACTTATTGCATGTTTTGCCATCCCAGAAAAATTTAATGCTCTCTTTCAGTATTACATAGCATTTCTAAGTGAAATACAATCCTTCTGGCTGAAGCAGTGCACTCAAATTTACCTTTTACATTTCAGATGTAAATTATGTGTTTTAAATTGCAGAAGTCTCGCGCTTCCTCTAGTATGCGACATGCTAAAAAAAGTTCTAATAGTAGTACCATGTCGACATATTAAAATCCCACGAATTTCTTGGTTATCAAGGTAGCAGATTTCGGAGTAGTCCTCGAATTAAGACAAATATTACTCTTCTTGTTTTTCGAACTGTATAGACAAATTACTTCTATTCAACAGGAAAAACAGCTGAAATCCCCAAAAATAAAAAACATGAAACTTAAGAATATAACGGGCGAAAAAAAAAAAAACAAAATATTTTTCAAGGTGGGGAACACAGGAGTTGGACAATTTTAATGGCGAGGAATTATTTCGCCTCATGTCTATATAACTACAATGTGGCTCCAGAAAAGACTTCGTGCTGTAGTCCATTCTCATATTATTACTTTTAAGGATTACAACATAATTTGTTCTAATTTTCTCTGCCATGAAGATCAATGTTAATTACCTTACAGCTTGTTATCTAACTGTAAGTTCCATAGTCGGAGAACGGATTTATTGATCTCAGTGAGGCACTTGTATCTCAGCATCAGAACCATGATTTCCATCTGTCACGCTTAAGTGTTAAGATCAAACAACCAGATTGTATGCATAGCAATTTTAGTCCAAGGCAGCATCATACTGCACGTCAGGTTATTGCCCAAAAACCAACTCTTTCAAAGATCTAACAGGCGAGCTGTATCCATACACTACGGTGTCTCTCCACAAAGCCATACCTGTTACACAGGATTATTCAGAATCTCCTTTATGCCTAACATTTTCATCAGCCAAAGTAGTTAACTTTTGTTTATGTTATACAGCTTATGTATCAGCATGTCATTCCCTAGAAGATGCAGCACTACAGAGGGATATATACGGACCTATCCAGGAAAATAAACCAGCTGTTGCTGCTAAAAAGAATTCCCTGCCGATAACATTGAAACTGAGATCACAACAAAAAGTTTTTGACTAAGGTTAGACGAACTCCTGTACAGAAAGCAATGGAAAATTAGAATTGTAAACAAGATTCAAAAATAAAAAATTTCTTACCAGTACAGGCAAACGATATTCCCATACCCATAAAATATAGCCGCCCAAGTAGAACCAGTGAACCTGCAATCATAGTAGAATGTACAAGTTATTGATATTTACACAGTTGTATTTTAGTTCATCAATCAAGCACATATTAAATAAGGCCAAGAATTACAAGGTTTCAGTTTGAGGTTAGGAAATGACTACAAGGGCTAGTTGAAACAGATAATTTGAGGTTTAACAAAATTCTTTTGAAATTGCATAATTTAACCATATAACTATGTTATATAACACTAAGAGAAAAGGGTCATTTAGGGAAGAGCATTACCACATCAAATCACGAATAAAGAGTGCACGAGGGATCATAAGTCCATTTCCTATCATACCAAGTAACATTGAAACTGCTGATAAGCCTTTGATGTTATCAGGGTTCAGGAAATTTGTCCACTAAACAGGCAGCAACAACTTTGGTCAGAGAGGCACATAAGTAACTAGCTTGGATGACCTGTCAAGATTTAAAGCTGTAGCATACACAATTATTACCATTTGTGAAACTGGCATCCACATAAAGAGAAGTGTTGCTGTCCATCCAGAAATTCCTCCAACAAACTTGACACCTTTCTTTGAAAGTTTTCCCATTCTTGCCTGCAAAATTAGCAGTAACAAAATTTAAAGGTTGCTGAATCTGACTGCTTACCCATCTATTGATTTGAAGAGAAAAGGAAATGATGACTCAATAAAACTTTGTCCAAACAAAATCAATTTTCTAAAACATCTCAAGGTCTTTTATGACATTAAAATGAGAATCTTTCCACATGGTTCTCATCAGTTTAAAATTAAGGCTTTGATAAGAGATAATCCCTTTGCCTACAATTGAAACCTAAAAGCACTATTCTCTACGTCAAAGGAATCCCTCCTACTACATATCGCCATCTAGAAAACCTAATGATCAATGGCTTTATATTTTTTTATACTTTTTGGTGTTATGTCTTGCATTACTGTAACCAGAGGCAGCATCATATCCATATGTAATATAAAGCTTACCATAACAACAGCTGCCACACCTGCAATGAAAGCTATAGTCCC
Source organism: Khaya senegalensis (assembly GCA_032402905.1). Taxonomy (NCBI): domain Eukaryota; kingdom Viridiplantae; phylum Streptophyta; class Magnoliopsida; order Sapindales; family Meliaceae; genus Khaya; species Khaya senegalensis. Next base: position 4,900,779 of record CP135555.1, on the reverse strand, counting down.
AGGTAAGATACTATTTGGTATATAGGGTACAAATGTAGACCATATAACCTGCAGTCAAATTCATATGTAAAAAGGTAAAATTTAGAGAATTAAACTAGATCAACATCTTCATTTTCTGATGGCAAGATGAAAATGTTGAATACGAGATCTTTATAAATGAATATGTGTCTATGTGTTTGGTATGAGAGAGAGAGAGAGAGAGAGAGATTGCCTGGGGAAGGGCTGTTAGCCCACCAACAGTTATGAAATCTTCCCAGAATCGCCAAATTCCATCACTTAACATGTTAAAGTAATACAGGAAGTTTAAAATAAGACCAGTTGCCACTACTAATGAAGTAATAACAAAGTGAGGCAGAGGCATTGCTTCTCCCATTGCAAGCTGTGTAAGGACAACATATATTGAAACAACGCCCAAGGTTTGAACTAGTATTGCTTCTTTCTCCCTCTTCTTAGCAAAATAAGAGAGGAGTGACAGATTCCCAAGCAAACCGGTTAGCATGCCCTGTATTAACAGCGTCCTCTTATATTCCAATAATCAAAAGTTTCTATTTAGTCAATGAGAGAATGGCAGAATAGACAACGGAAATTTTAAATTGTATACTTTTACAACACAGAACCTAATGTCATTGAAACATTTGTCAATTATGTTATCGCCCTTCTCCAAATGTTTAAGCTATTATAGTTATAGCAATAAATTCAGCAACCTCAACTCAATTGTTTGTAACAAAATGAAGTCCTTGTGATAAAATAAAGTTTTCAATTCACTAAAGTGGGGTAAGAACACAAACATATATACAAAATGGTAAAACCTGTGGAACTTGGCATGTTGACATTTACATATTTACCCAAGTTTTCTAAGCAGCAAAAGAGAAGCTAGTAGGACAACAAGAGCAAGAACATCAAAAAAGAATACAATCAAACATTACAAAATCGCTGCAATTTACTTACCAGCCATGGAACTGCTAAAAGGGCAGTTTTATTTCCCGCTAAAAGATTGCGTGCGTTTAGGATGATCTGAGGTAGCTGCAGTATCATAAATGGGATATTTGCTGCTCCTGAGAACTTGGCTGTCAATGAATTCCATTCCTCCAGTTTCTTGTTGCTCCATCCCTTCATAACATTTCCACCAAAATAAATAATAAGCACAATTAAACTGATTTTTTATCAAGGTTGTTCACAAAATTCTGCTCAATCAGTTAGGTCATTTGTTTCTATGTTAAAGAACTAATCTACTAGAGAACATGAAAGGCAAGATTTCAAACTTCTTCACTATCCCCAGAATTCTGATGACCAAACATTAGAATCAACAAATACATAACGGATCAATCAATTTCATTCAACCAATGTAGGTTCGTTGACAAGGTCCAGCAGCTGGGGCAAAAAAAAAAAGAGAAAAAGAAAAAGGATAAAACTAAAAAGAAATCACACGTGAAAAAAATCGGTCATGTTTCTTTGCAGTTACAAACTTGGCATTACACTCCGACTTGTTTAATGTTTCCAAGCTCATTTTCCATTGCAATTCCCCAGCAACCAATCAGACAAACCAACATCAATATGAAATATCATCCAATAAACCGGCTGCTAGTTGCTATCACGAGCTATTGCTAAAATAAGCAGATATGCCCAGAAAAGTGTATGACCGAGAAACTACTTCGTATTATTTCATTTTCCTTCATCAAATTTTCTCAGCAACGAATTCCTTCATCAAATTTTCTCAGCAACGAAACATATCATTTTTCAGAACCCATAAAGAAAAACTTGAATTTCTTTTTAAATAAACAAATATATATATATATATGTATTGTCTGTTTGTACCTGGTGAAGAGAGCGAGGCCCATCCGAGTCAACGGCAGGAACGGGACTGAGTCGGCGGTGAGGAGATGCGAGCGTATAACGACTAATGAACAGCACATTGTTAAGATTGTTAACGGGTTTGCATACAGGCAAGGACTTAAGTGGAAAAGCGAAAGACGTGGAAGGGCAATCTGGGTATTGAGAAAACAGATCACTGGGAGCTTTACCAGCTGAGAAGTGAACCGCCAAAGCTTTAGTAGCGGCCATTAAATCCAAAGCAAGGTTTCCCGTTTGTCAGTTAACGAGAAGAAGGGAAGAAAGAAGGTATGACCGTGACAGCAGAAGTAGAAAAGTTTCCGGTGTTGACTGGGCAGAGTGTCAGCCAGCGGATCTACAAGGGACACGTGGCGGAAAGTTTAGATATTGGGGGCTTTATTACGGCGAGGTATCTCGGGATACGGAGTGACTAGTGGACTAGATATTTAATGTAACATGGAAGCTGCGGCTGATCGGATCTTGTCTCGCGGCCCCTCGGTTGGCTCGTTACATCGCGGTTAGCCTTATTTATCGTGCAAGTAAAATATCGATACGATACTGTTAATAGAATGATCTTCTTTTTATTATTTATACTGACATAATAATATTATTTTATTTAAAATTTTATTATAAAATAATATTATATTTTATTCATATAAATATATTAAAAAAATTATTTTAATTTTTATTAATTTAATAATTATATCAAAAATTA
>CP135555.1:4875357-4893332 GCA_032402905.1 Khaya senegalensis | reverse complement strand
GCATACACATGGACTCCCTAAATCAGATGGTGTATGCCCAGAAGGTGGAAGGATGGACTCCTGTAACACTCGACACACTGCTGAAGATGCATAATAATTCTTCTGTAAGGAAACACTGAAGTTACAGCATGCTCAAGAGCTGTTGCGGGAAAGATTGCAGGCAATCCATTTTGTCACATGCTGTCTTGACTTGAATCATCTTACTGTAAATAAAAATCTGCCCCGGCTCTTTTGCCGATGAACAGTACTAAAACTTTAATGATTTGTTTCCCCCCAATACCATAATAACAGTGGTGTTATATGTGTGTGAGAAGAATTGGAGGAAACCAAATAATTTTGTGATATGTGTAACAAAAATATCATAAATACTTCTGTCATAGTAAAATTGATTCAGATGTAAAGACTACCATAAACTAATTTCCAATGCCCATCAAATTTATTACTAAATAATTTCATAACTAATTTTCCCATGGTTTGTTGTAAACAAATACAAAAAAAACAAGAACAAAAGGCTGCCATAAAAGCTTATGGGTTCATCATCGTGGCAAATACAAAAATCATATTCTCATCAAGAGAGTCTTTTCCAAACATTCAATACATGAAAAATTTTTGCTACAACTTACAAACTCTTAAACCAATGTGTTTTACCTCTTCTACAGAGAGTTTTGAGTCGTAGGCCGATTTCAGGCCTTCTGCAATTAACCTGATTTCCGAAAAAAAATAAATTGAAGGTACAGATTTTTCTTTCTGTATGAATATATACAGTAATTTACTCAATCAACCATGTCTGTAATGAAACATACTAAACTAATGTTTCAGAAGCATGGCCTCCATGTTCTTCTTCCTCGCAGCATGTTTTAGTTTCTCTAGCGCCACAAGTCCAACTTGTCTAACTCTTTCTCTGGACAAACCTATACTGAAGAATTGCAACAATAGCATTGTTAAATCAACTGCAGATTAAAACCAAAATGTGGATTTATGCATGCAAAAGATCAAAAACTATGCATAAGGTTAACTTAGTATGAAGATACAACTTTCTTTCTCAAGACCTCTTGTATCCTCTTGTACTGCTCAAGAGTGCATGGCATCCTAAGCAATATTGTGCATGGTGTTTGATTTGTGTTCAATATCTGAGAAATCAGCTATACTGTTTATCTGTTACTCACCGTTTACTTATATCCTCCCATGTAAGACATTCTTTATCAAGACCATAGTAAAGACTTATGATCTCTCTCTCCCGTTCTCTCAGTGTTACAGTGATAAGCCTGTTTACTTCATCCTGTAAATGTATCATCATTAATGTCAATGTTCTCTTCGCCTGGGTAAAACATAAATAGTCATCAAAATGATTTGTTTACTCGACCATTCCTTTTACCTTGAGTGCCCAATCATCTACTCCATGCCACGGGTTATTCTCCACGCGATTATCAGCAATGTACTGAAATGATAAAGAAAAGGTTAAGCATATACAACAGAGAAGAAACAAGCTAGGTGTGAGCTAAAACCTTCCCATGAGGGACTAGCAGAAGCTTTGTAGCACACTTACACTATGGTGGGTTTCTCCTGGAAGACCATTTAAGGAGGGGAATGCTTCCCTATCAAGCGAGAAAACCTTACTGACTGCCTACATTTAGTAAAATTGTACAGTGAGTAACAGAGAATATTTTCAATAATATCTGGAAAACAGAAAGAACTCGTACACAGTTAGTACCTCTGTAGCATTCCTGACTTTCTTCTGGGACATGTTTAAGTATTCTGCAAGTCTCTGAAAGTGTGGTAGGCAAGAAGAAAGTAAAAAGAAGGAAAAGAAAAAATTATGTGGTAGGCAAGAAGCAAGTAAAAAGAAGGAAAAGAAAAAATTATGTCATAGAAACTAATAGAATTCCTTCTTTTGATCAGAGTTTAACAATCAACTTACATCAACTGACGGTGTTACCCCTTTTTCTTCTAGCCTCATCTTTGCATTCCGGATTAAACCTAACCTTTCATGCAGATGATTCGGCAATCTTAAAGTTCTTGAATTCTCAACCAATGCTCTAGAAATACCCTAGCAGCAGATCATAATGTGAGACAGCATTAGCTTTGCACAATTACTTAAATTGGAATAAAAGAGACTAATAGATTGAAAATTTGTCAAACATCACTTTAACATATCACAGTGCTGAGAAAATAGAAATTAGCTTCTGTGTAGGAACAAAGAGGACAATAAAATGGTAATAGTCATAACAAACTACAGAATATGGATGGTTAAAGAATCCCTATGGAAATGGTTATACTCCTAATGCGAGAATTTGGCATCTTTGTATATTATTTCTAGTAGGCGAAGACCCAAATGTACCACATGAGCAGCTCATTGTTTCAGTTCGGAGAGATTGAACTCGAAGAGCATCAATATGGTCAGTAAAATTTTAATCTTTCTGAAGGTAATGATGACCACATAGAATTTTTGTTGGTTTTCAAATGTTGCGTCGGATCTTTAACCATGCAACAAATTGTTATGAAGTGCAAATGATTGTTAGCCTTACCTGGCGTATCCACCAATACACATAAGTTGAAATTTTGAAACCCTTTGAAGAATCAAATTTCTCAATGCCACGCAATAATCCAATCAAACCACCCTACATGAGAAATACAGAACATGCTCCATGTGAGAAATAGAAGGACTATATCTCAGATACATCAATTTGGTTAAGAGTATATTGGCATTTATTTCTAGTCCAGAAATAAAAAATCACCTGAACAAGGTCAGCCATGTCAGCACCCATGTTATCATATCTTTGAGCTATAGACATGACCAAACGAACATTGCTCATCACCAGCTTCTCTCTTGCCAAAGAACACTCCATCAATATTGATTGTAACTCAGAACGAGAAATCCTCAAGGAAGCTGCAAGTTGTTCCATTGACGGCTCACATCCCAACCTCTCCTTCAACCTAAATAACCAAAAAAGAGTAAAAACATATCCAATAAATAAAATTTAGAGAAAGTAGTTTTGCTGGAGATACAAAACTTGAAGGATATGAAAAAACATTCAGAATGACAACTAACAAAGAAACTGGTAAAATATAGAAAAGTCAGAAACATACAGCCTCCTTTTCTGCCACCTTTTTGTAAGTATAACTTTTAAATGGTTTATCAGAAGATGGTTATATACAAGCCAAAATAAAGATAGAATACATTAAGAAATCTAAATCTTTAACAACCACCAGAACCGAAATCTTGACAGAAGAAATGTATAAACATTTTGAAAAATGTAATCCATTGAAGGGGCAACAGAAAATGAAATTTACTAATTACCTCAATTTGTGATCCTCCAAGGAAAGGCCAGTTTTAATTTTCTTTGACAGATGCACAACTTCTGCATGGGTGAGCAGTTCTTCACTCACTACACCCTTCACATAGCCCTTTAAACGATTCTGAATCAGCTCTGGACTAATCATTGATCTTAGCTGCTTGGAACCATTATGTTGCACCACTGATTTAGTCTGGCCCAATATTTTCTTTTTAGAATTCATTCTTCGCTGCCGAGCAGATATTCCAGAACAAGTGACTGGTACCTTTTTGTGAGTTTTCTTACATGGTGAATCAGTTAAAACTGTCCTCTCAAAAGAGAGATTCCACTGCTTTTCAAGCATAGACTTCTGCAGCAAAAGAAGGGCTTCCACTGAGTAGTTGAGTTCGGAGCTTTCCTCTTCTAAGTCATTGGATGTCTGAAACCATGGCTCGGCAGTCGAAGCAAAATTAGTATCCACGTGCTCTTTGACAGCCTTAATGGATTGTGTTTGTCGGTTGGATGACTGAATACTTGGACTATAATTCGATGACTTTTTGGCAGCTACCACATTCTTTGTTGAACCAACTTGAGAGTTTGCAGATCCGAGATCATTAATATATGAGAGCTTTTCCGAGAGATCAGAATAGTAATATGAGGAACTCAAGAGCCTCTTTCCTGCACTAAGTCCTATAACAGCAGCTGTGGCCATCATATGGCTTCTGCTCTTGCAGGCACAATTAGCATCACACGACTTCAAAAAACTTTTGGAATCAAAACCACATCATACAGTCTTCCAGGACTTGATTCACTGGGCTCAGTGCAATAGTTTTTTAGTATTCTAAATCTCCCCAAGAAGACTCTATTATCCTTCTGACACCAAGAAAAAGAAAGTTAAAAGGACAGCAATCAGAATCTTACATAAACATGTCGTCAATACAAAATGTACCCAGTTCATTAAAATTCTATATGAGAAAACAAAAGAACTTGTTTATCACAGCAATTTATGCAAAATATAAACTATAACACAGTAAGTCACACAAGCTGGAGACTGGGATCCAACAACCACGTGCACGCACAACTCATTCAACAGAAGATCTAGCAAGCAATTGATTCTCTAAGAAGTATATAAAAAAGAAAAACAACAGAGAAACAGGAAAAAAAAAAATTAAGCTCATTTCCCAGTTGGGTTTACTCTCTCATGTCTCAAAAAACATCACGGCGTCCAAATTTCGGGCAATCCATTTTAGTTTTCCTCATTGTTTTTTATCAGATTGAATAAGTGATCATATAAGTGATTTTACTCCTATTGTTATGTTAGAATATTTATTTTCAAATTAAGTAATAAATTTTCAGCATGAACACTACTCAAATTTTCAGAACAAACATGATTTTGATTGTCGCAAACTGTCTTCCCTACATCAAGCTCATGAAATACAAGAAGAAAATGCATAGAAGAAAACCAAAAAAGAGTATCGTAGACCAAATATCTAGCAGCTGAAGCAAATAATTATAAGAAATAAATAAAGAAGTATCAAATTTTCAAGAAAAATAACGAAAGTAGAGTCTCTTGCTCTCTTATTCTGTCAAAGAATGGCATACCTGAAGAAAACGTTAGCTGAGCCAAACAAAGAAGATGAAAAAGAAGAAGAAGAAGAAGAAGGGACGTTAATTCCAAAGTAAACAGAATGACAACAGCCAACGGGTGAAAATTCTAAGGAAGAGATTTGGAACAGAACAGAACAGAACAGAACAGGAGAACCTCTTGTTTCAAAGCTTGTAATAACAATATTGTATGATGATTATTTTTCTTTTTAATTTTCTATTTTGTTAAATGATAATATTATTGTTATTATTATTATTATTATTATTGAAGAAAATGGATGAAGAAAATCCAGAAATAAGTCCAAAAGGGTAAGAGATATGGAAGTAAGAGATGGCATTGGCAGAAACAGATATTGTGTCCATCCTTGAGTGGCCTTCATTTTGCCTCTCTTCCTCTCTCCCTTTTCTTTTTCTATAGATTTTTATTATTTGTTTTTTGTTTTGAGGTAATAAAATCTGGTCCCTCAGTTTTTATGTTCTTTCAAAGAATGGACAAAGTTTGTCCATCTAACATATATAAGCCACTAAATAAACTTCAAATTTTCATTTAAGAAATAAATAAACTTATATTATTTGAGAAAATACAAAAGAAGGGGGACCTTAATGTTATTAAACATTTTCCTGAAAATTGAATAATTGATGATATTTAGTAAATTCGGTCACCACAAAACTACCACACCAAAAATCGATGAAGTTGTGGGACCCAGATGACACGTCATTGCCGAACTAAATTGTATGCTTCACACGTGGACATCATGCAGCGGAATGATCCAACGAATCCTGTGTTCCATCCACGTCCGATTAAAACTACATGAAATAATAATTATTAAAGACCAGAACTGTGTTTGGTTACCGACAGCGTTCGTTCATTCAGTTGTGAAAAACGGCTTCCATACAGCAGTTGTATAATATATTCATCAACTCTGTAAAATAAAAAATAAATAATATTTAAAATATAAATAAAAAATTAAAATATATAAATATAAAATTTAAAATACGTAATAAATAATATTTAAAATAACAACATAAAATGTTAAAAAATGACTTAATCAATACAACAGACCATACCATAACCAATCCCGGCATCCATTTTAACAAATACAAACATAAACAACATGCAATTTGTAGCTCTATCTTCAGAAAAAATTTCTATAAAACAAGTAAAGTTCATATCACAAGAGTACAGGAGAGTAAAGAAAGATTGTAATGACAAGCCATAAACATAAAATGATAGCAGAGCTTGTTTGACTTGGACATATAACAAAACAGGAAACCACGCGAGTTCTGCATGAAAGCTTTAAGCAATAATCTCCAGGAAAGAACATTGCAAAATCACTTAGGGTGTACATGGAGAGATAAGTCTTCATACAATAAATACAAGGGTCAATTTGCCATTATCAACCATCAGAAGACCATGAAACTTTTCTTTTTCTTGTCTGATCTCCCATTGGCAAGAATTCTGAGTCACATGAAGATTCTTCGACGTAATATTAAAAATGAAAAATCTATTTTCGACCTGCTATAAATACAAAGTATCTGAAATGTTTTGGCAAATAGGACACTGAAAATGTACCAAAATAAGGGAAAACAAAAAAAAAATTTATTTTGGTTCTCAAGTGGAGAATATGTTCGATTTACAGCTTCCGGTGACAAAGTAAATGAAAAACTATAAGACTTATAAGAAACTCCAGCCACCGCCTTGAACATGTAACTCCATGTTGGTATTTCTTTTGGCGACTGCAATATTAACCTCAATCACCAAGTTAGTTTCCTTCAAACAGAGTAAAAAGTATCCCAAAAGATCAGAGCAATATGCAAATTAATTTTCGAAAAAGATGCTGCAAGACCATTGAAGCATCATAATCAAAAGAATCTCAATTTCATGCAATATTACCAGATGACAAAAGAAACAATACCCATAAATTATATTTATGCAAAGCACAAAGAATGAACATGTTTTGATGAGGCATTGCTTTAGCCCACAAGGCATGTGAACTACTACTACACATTACAACATCCTTGCCAGCCCCAGTACATAATCCCTTCATGATAAAATCAAGGTGATTCCAACATCAGACAATCCTCCCATAATCTTTTCTTCCACGAGATGCTGGTGCAATGTTTGAGACAGGATGACTGGTCCTATGTCCTACAATAGAATGACAGAATCAAGTAAAATACTATTAGCTCATTCTATTTCCTATCATCCCTGTTTTTGCTCATCTGTAATAGAAAAGGTAAAAGCAGAAGGTTTCAGCAACTTGATGGTGTCAAGTCTCAGTAAATACCCCATGCCATGCCATTGTTGAATGAGCTACTTCCAGGGGAACGTGGGCCTCCAGAGTTAAAGCTGGAAGGAGGAGGCTGAACCTTGAATTGATTCCATTCACTACCCTGAAGAGAGGAAGGTCTAATATAATTGTACCGTTGAACAGGTGGCTGTCGTAATCGGCTGGGAGAATTTTGTGAGCTAAGAGGCATTAAATGAGAAGGCTTTGACATGAAATGGGAATATCCAGCCAGTGGGTCATGAGCTGAAGGAGGGCTGCCCACCTCTACCTGTGAAAATGACTGAATGGGCCCATTTTGTCTGAAAAATACAAAAAAATATAAATGTTATGAGATGAAAAACAATGGAAAAGTATTACTATAAAAAAAAAAAGAGGAAATAAAAGAAAAAAAAAAAAGAGAGAGAGAACCTCACAACTCCCACCCCAACACCCTTGGAAAATTCCCTGCAGGAAGAAATATCAGAAAGAGAAAAGGAATAAAAAGGGTAACAGATGCATCAATTTAACCATCCTTTTACTAGTGTGAGTTCACTCCAATCAAGATATTTTTATCATCAAAAAATGAAACCTGCACATAACCAACAGTTCACCTTTTATTTTTATTGAATGTTCACTTCACACGATATTGCTGATGATTATTCACATGATATTGCTGATGATTATGGTGCATATGCATATATTTGAGTCATCTCAGACTACAACACTTGTGTAAAGTGTAAACCCATATTTGCAGTTCGAAAAGAAAACACAAAGACATTCACATAAACAATAGACATAATTCCCAGAAAGAAACTAAATGAATCTACCCCAAGGAATACACAATCCACCTTTGAATGGGTATATTTGACTGCATGCCTGAGGTAAGGTTAAATCTTCCAACTCCACTTGATGATTCAGCTGAACTAAGATGCATAGCTTTGCTGAACTCAGTCGTTATACAGCTCTCATCTGAACCATCCTCTTGCAGAAGAAGTTCATCACTGAAACAGGAATAAGTAGAAGCCATGTTGAAATTAAACAAGCAATTGATTCAGATGATACAAACCAACTCGTAGCATGTTCTCTTTCACTTTACAATAAGTCTGGTTATCCACTTTCCACCTCAAGAACTTGTTGCATTTGCCTAATCGATATCTACGTTAAAGGTGGACAAGATTACAAACCACAGAAAGAATCAAACGTAAACAACTACAAATTAAGCAAAAAACTGTAGATAGTTTGTGTGCATCAAAAAGGAAATATGATTGCTAGTGGGTACAGACACCAGTGGGCAGGATAACAGTCTATGGAAAGCTGATTTCTAGTTGGTACAGATGCCAGTAGCGTAGGTAAAAGTCAAAGAAAAGCTGGTTGCCATCGGCCAACAAGCAGCTACAGCCTAGACAATGGTCCTTGCCTCTTGCAGTTTGCTGCTTATCCTTAAGACTTGGCTGCTCAATAAACCCTGAAAAGGGTAAATATGACCAAAAGCTAAAAGATTCTTTACTAAGAAGCACAACAATCAGAGTCCGTTGTTATCAGCATAAGATGCATAGGAAAGGTGGTTGTTTGAATGTCTGACAGATGAATGTTTATTTTTTAAATAACACATGCACAAACACATCCAGAACCAATTTGTCATAAAATTCAACTTAGATAACCTTAGATTGCAGTTTGAAAATTCTTGTCTGCTTACCTATAATTGGGATCCCAATCTCCAGGATCTGGCAGTGATAGGCTTGCCTCAGGCTTGTCATGAGCAGCTTCTGGATTTGCAACACAAAGTGTTAAGGAGCTTGGCATATTTTGCATGGCAGAAGAACTAGTAGTGATTCCAGAACCCCGTTGTTGCTGCTTCGAACTGGTAGCATTAGAATTTGGTAGCACATATGAGGGTGAACCACTAAATACTTGAGCATTCCAGTCAGCTTGACCAGAACTGGTGCCATCAAGAAATTGTCCTTGACAATGATGAGACGATGAACTCTCTTGAGATTGAGAGTTTCCGGAATATCCCAAACTTTTTCTTCTATTGTAATGGGTAGATGCAGCCATTTTTCCTAAAGGAGAACCATGGCAACTACTCCTTGCTGGAGAGGTAGGACCATATTGACCAGGAGAGCCGGCTGAAATTTGGCCATAGGAGCCTGGAGGAGTGAATTGTGAAGGACTAGTGCCAAGTGGAAGAGGTACAAACATTCCTGCTGATTGGCTCACAGCAAGTCCATTTCCTTGAGAATATTGAATAAACCTCCTTCTTGCATCAGGGCTACTTCCACAGACTGACAAGCCACTCTGTGGGTGCATGTTCATCCCTGATGGACCCACAGGTGAAAAATATGCAAATGTATTGCCACTATCCCCATAACTCCCGTAGCTACTTCCAAAACCAGTACCATCATTATAGCTACCATTACTTCCCACACTACCAAAACTATTAGCATACCTGTAGGGCACCGTCTGAAAATGTGGGCCATTAAGCATGGAAAAATTGCTCCTGCCAGAAATCTGTATGGAAAGTGAACTATAATTCGACCATTTTCTACAGGTTGCTATTACAAAAATCGACATCAGTAAAGCTAAAAATCTGGTAAAAATAATGATCATTATTGTACACGACCTCCAGTGACAAAAATAATAGATTATTAAAAGGGAGACTGAGCTCACATTGGGAGAAAGACCAGCAGCAAACCAATGGCCTGCACCTGGGTGATGATCCACCTTAAAATTTTGAGTGACAGGCTGAAAAAAACAATTACAAGAACAAATAAGGGAGAACACGTAGGAAAGAATGTATGATATTGGCTAAGAACAAATATTTTTTTTCTTTTTCTTGCAATAAGAAACATATATGTTATCTCCAAAACACTTGAAATCCTAAAAAAAATGTGCAACATTGTTAGCTGAGTCCAATGTGAATATTAGTTTTATAATTTTTAATCCACCAGCTTGGTTATTTGGGTATCTGAAAGCTCCCCTGCATATTTGGTTCCAAACATTAAGAAAAACAGTGGGACAGGTTCACATTGTTTCTGTGATACTTGGGTTAGAAATAGTAAAATAACATGGGCTAGAGAATCACCATACACAGATTCACTCACCAGGCAGGATATCTCTGGGGGAGGTATGTAAGGGCATGTGAAAGGTTCTCCAGTTACAAAAGGATGTTTTGAAGCCTGCAGGCAGATCAATTCAGACAATAACAATTCACATCTAGACAATTGTTTTACATAACAGCACAAATCAAGTTTCAGCTGTAAACATAGATGCAGTCAACCAGGAGAATATAGTTACCTGGAAAGGTGACCACCGTTTTGCTGGATCGAACTCAACAAGTCCCTTGAGGAAATCAACCAAAGCCAATCGTATTTGACTTTCTGTTAAGGTTTGTTATATTAAGGAAGTTAAAGACATCTCAAAATGTGTTAGTGACCCTCAGGAATAAAACACATCTTAATTGCCTTCTATGCTTCAAATATAAAAATATTGAAGCTAACCTTTGTTAATATCTTCCATAGATAAGTTCTTTCTGTACGGGTACTTTGTAACAATTTCTTCAAGGTTCTTATGATTAAAATATTCTTTTCCAATCAGTGGTTTTTTCAACTCCCTCTGAACAGAAAACCTCGAATGTGTCCATAAGGCAAAGAAAAATTCATCACAAAAACTTGTATAAAACTCTAAATTGTTAAAAAAAGACTAATTTACCAGAGATGTAAGAATACCTATTCATATTACATTTTTGAAAACTTATCAATATTCCTCTATACAGCCAGAAACTATAAATTAAATACTTACAGCTTCATACTCTATTTCTGTTAATGATTGATAAGCACTTCTTCCGCCCATGGAAACTTCACCATTCTCAATATTGTGCACACTCCCAATGCACTTAAAGAATTTACTTGTATTTTTGGCCTCTTTTAGTACATAATCAGGGGGCTGGCCTCTATAAAATTTCAACCATGTATTAAAAACAACTATTCAAAAATTTGCAAAGAATACAACTAACAGGTAAGAACTACCAATATTGTAAAAACTACCAGTTGAGAATTTTACTTGGTGCAATATCTTATATATATGTGTGTGTCATGCAAAGCAGACAAGAAAGTAGTAGTCAAAATGAGAAGGGATTGATTTTTCATATACTATTATTTATCTAATTAAAATTCATGCCAAACTGGATATCAAAGAAAGAGAGAGAAGAAAGAATGATTCTTGAATCCAAAAATTGAGATGTTCATCCAAATAAAAACTTCAGCCAGCAGGCATACAGGATTAATTCACGAGGGTCGGCTAATCAGCTGCCTCCCACCACCATGCACAGTTCTAGACTTCCATTATATTTCAACTTTAGGAAAATTAGTACACTTCTATAATTCATTTGATATTAACAGATTCCTAATACATATGTGTTCTCCATTTTAGGTGCAAAGGGTTAGAAAGCAACTCTCCCAAGGAGAATTAATATCCTTTCTCTATCAGCATAGTTGTTAACAGAAGCTACGTATTTCTTTATTGAATGAACACTAAATCCAATAGCTTAAACTTTTATGTTGGGGATCAACAATCTATTTTCCCAGTAATTTTCTATTTGGATGTATGCACAATTACTTTGCTTCAACCTTCCCAATAGGTCTCTTAAATTAAAATAAAATAAATTACAATGTTAGATGAAACCGGAGTAAAAGTTTCATTTTTCCTTTTGAAAAAAGAAAAAAAAAGGAGTACAAACTTCAATTTAGGGTGAGCATGCTACGCTGGCATAGACCATCTACTTATAACAAACACTCCAACAAACAGCATGGGTTTTACCCCCCATGGAGTTCCCAAAAAGAAAGTTGGTCCATTTCACTATCTCTGATTATTGTTATATTATTATTATTGTTATTTTACACTCTTACGGTATTAAACTATTTTACATCTTAAAAACCATGCTAGGCAAGTTCATCTTCCGAAACTTCTAGCTACAATGCATTGGCATCTGTGGAATCACTTGGAGGATTGCAGAGGATGTTGGTAAGAAAAGTTATTTTGAACTAACAGAATATAAGTGCCTGTAATAAATTCACATCAACAATATAAATATTACAGCTAGGTACCAGAACAGTGTCCTGACTTTATTTAAAAGAAATATTTTTTATTAGATTTCAGGCCGGTAACATTACTATCTATGTTTAAGGATTTATAATATTCAAAGTTTATACCATGTTTGGAATGAAATAATAAGCTTTTGCTAGAAATAAACAATTAAAAGACCATTGGAACTCTATTTTAAAGGCAGACAATAACTGTTCCCCCTACATTAGTGTATATTATGGAAAAGCATAAGCTACCTCTAACTGACAGCATGAAATTTTTTCTTTTCTCCAAAAGAAGAAACCAACAGCATTTCTCCAATGCAATCAATTACTAGCATCTTGTTTTTCTTATTTTTTCCAAGTGAGGATATCACTAAATCCAAGACAATGTTAAATCATGCACAAAAAAGTGATTCACAAAACATGACAATACAATCTGCTCCCATTTACAAACACAAAAAGGAGAGACATACCCAAGTATTCTGACCATTCGTCTCAGAAGGTCAAATTCTGAAGCTCCGGGGAATAAAGGCAGCCCTAGAAACAATTCTGCAACTATGCAACCAAAGGACCACATGTCAATAGCCATAGTATATCTAGAATAGGGTTAAGGTCCAAAACTCATGATTGTTGAACAAATTATAAGTAAAGAATTTGAGATCATGATTAAAATCTATAATGGACAAAATACCATAGAGGACAGCACTTGAAGGGTCCAGCTAACTTTAACCAGTAGAAATTATCATATATACAATTGAAACCTGCCTTCACCACAGATGAGAACAGTCCATACTTTTAATTTTGAACTGAACTAGTTAATGAACAAGAAGAGATAATGGACCACATTCTGTCATTATTTCAAACAAAATGAGTTTTTCAATCATTATTCAACAGAAAACATATCCAACAACTGAAGCATAAGGTTCTGGCTAACTATATTCATAATTAAGTATAAAGTTCAATTCAGAGTTTCTGCTTGTAACTCTACTTATTGTTAACGAATCTAGCTTGTTTCCTAGCAAAATAATAACAAAAAAAAGGATGTAAGTTCTAGGTTAGGTTAAGATAAGATAAGGCAAACAAGTCATTTAAAAAAAATTAATCCAAAACAAGATCCTTTCTGATAATAACATTCCATATCTAACTCTGTATATAATGAACTAAGTTAGAATCAGTCATCCAGAACTTGGAATTAGTTCAACTAATTCCAACAAAGTTGTAAAGCAGAAACCAAGTTAAGTGTGAAAAGATAACAAGCAGAAAACCAACAAAATCACAAGCATATAGGACACAAAAGCATTACCTCATGGGAAAAGGCAAGAGATCCCAAAGAATAAAGCTATAATTTCATTTAAAAGGATACTGATATCCAAGAAGAACTTCTGGAGATCTATAATAACGACTCTGCAGCAAAAACAGGAATATGGAGTGATAAAATGGTCATGAACATGATAACATTAAAACAGAAGTCTAGCAATAACCATTTGTGCAAACCTGAATGTAGGAGTATACAGTGCGATCTTCCATGCATGCTGATCCAAAGTCAATTATTTTAATTTCTGCTGGTTTTACACTGTGATATTCAAGATAAAAGTTCATGTTCAACAGGAAAAAGATCTAACACACTGTTTGCATATCAGACATACCAAATAATATTTTACCTTGCGCACAGAAGAATGTTTTCAGGCTTTAGATCACAGTGAATTATCCCGGCATCTTTCAACAGAGCAAGTCCACATAAAATCTGTATGGGAATATATATAGATAGAAAAACAAGTGAAACATAAGAACGACCATCATAGAACCCAAAGAAAATAATGTACAGAACCAAATTGAATTCTGAGCTAAAATACCTACCTGTTTGGAGAACAATTGAACAATGCTCAATGACAACCCCCTAAAATGATTAATCTTGATAAGCTCATACCTGAATAGATATAAAATGTTAAAACATACAAAAAGGTAAAACATTAAATAATTAGGGGTGCAACGTCACAACAAATGCATTCTTGGAACACAGATTCATGTAGGTTTTGTCACTTACAGATTTGTGTCTAGCAGCTCAAAGCAAATGCACAAATGACGTTGATGTACAAAGTAATCGTAAATACGAACAATATGATGCTTATCCTCGGGATCATACTTTCTATTTAACTGCAAAAGGAAAACAGAGGAGCAAACACAAGTTCAAAGACTTATAATCACTAGAAGCAAGAAATATACAGTTACAGTTGAACTCGAGTACCGTTGTCAAAATAGATACTTCAACCAGTGACTGCTGATAGTATGCCGGTTGATTTTTTATTATCTTCACAGCAACAAAACTATTAGTTTCTGCGTCCCAGCATTTAGCAACTTGCCCAAAAGTCCCATGGCCAAGAACATCTTTGACAATGTATCTGCAAATTATAAAAAAGACAACATGACTAAATAGAAATCCTTGATTAAAATAATATTGAGCCACAAATGATATACTGAGGTGCATCTTAAAAATTCATGTATATACACTAAGGAGTGGTGCCTAATTCTCATACATATGATGAAACACATGACAGGTAAACAAATGAAAGCAAACTTGATTATACAAGGGCAAAGAACTACAAACGGCACTGCTGCTTTGAACAGAGTTGAAATCATTTCACTGCAATAAATGTGTCCATGCCAGGCAAAAACCAAAAAATATATATTAACATGAAAGGTTCAAAATTGCATTGCACAGACATAGGTCATCTACTAAGGCAGCTAACAGCTGCATGAATGAAAAACAGCATATACTTTTGGTCGATTATCATTCTGCAACACCAAAATTTAAGTTACAACTCTATTTCAGCCAACTAGTTGTCATTAACCCAGTAGAATTATTATACTAGTAGAACAAAGACAATTGTCTTCGATGCTTTCTATACCCGCCAAACAAACACACAAGAATTCAATGCCTATCAAATGTGAAGCACTACAAGGAAGGAAAATAAGAATTTCAAAAGCAACAGGCAAATACTAGGAAAATGATGAGTAATGAAACAAACCTTCGTTGCAACTCTGAATTGACCAAGGCAAAGTTCACAGTGAGAATAAGATCAGAGTTCACATTATCATAGCCATCATTGAGAACCCCAACCGATGGGCTGGTCAAATATCGTTTTGGATTTAGTTCTTCTGAATACCTAAACTGTGGATTGCATATTTGGTATGTTTCAACTATATCCTTTGTTAGTCTAGCCAGCAACTGCATAATTAAAAGTGACTGTCAGAATAAACGTTTGCTTCCTAACACTTGCGAGTTCTCTAACCATTATAACAAGTATATGAATCACGTTGAAAAATACAAATGGAAGTTCAAATTTATTTCTGCAAGAAGACAACAAAGCGGCAAGTCATAGAGTAGAAAAGCTTGAGAGTACAGCAGTTACGGGTGAATTAATTCAATGCATTCAATGATAATCTGTATCTATGCTGCCTTTCAATGACCTATATCCACATAAATATCGCCATGCAACATTTTTATCTGATGATTCCAATATTCTTCCAATCTTAGCCTTCATATGAAAATAACTCAGTGATACAATGATCAGAATCTCACAGAAACACATTACAAGATGTTTAAAATAATGCAACATAACAAACAATTTATTTTTCGAGTAATTTCCCAAAACCAAATATCCCAATGGGTACAAGTCCACAGCGAAAGCTGCTCAAAAGATTTCCAGCTTTTCCATTATTATAACATATTTGTACCAGAACAAGCTATCTGGTTACCTATTTGATCAGGTATCATGTCTGCCAATAACAACCTGTAACTGGATTGGCTTGGATATGTAGGCCTACACGGGTCCAAAAATACCTTCATACTAGTTCCTTAGCCCCTTTGGGATTTATAAGAAAACTATAATCAACCAGACTGGTTAATCTTACTGCAACACACTACTCTACTTGCAAAGCAGCCATGTATAAAGCTCTTATTCGTTGTTGTTCGGCACTGGCACACAATAAAGCATGCATCCTTCTATACTATATAGAATATATCTTAAACAATTTGCATTACGGCGTATATTTCTATGCAACAATATCACACTTTGCGCAAAACATATATAATACTGCTTAATACCAATCAAGGACTACGACATTTCAAAATCCAGAAATGCTCAAAATTTAACAAGCAAACAAAACCCCACAAACATTTGAACTAGAGATAATCAATAAATCAATAAAAAGCCACGCGGAAAAATAAACAAAAATCACTTACAGGCTTCCTAATGACAACACGTAAAGCCTTGGCTTCCTTCTGCGCCAAATATGGCCCAAAATCCAGCTCCTTTGGCCTCCACATGGCACCCAATACTTGACCACCATAGCTAGGGCTGCCTTCATCCATTGACCCACCGCCAAAAACCCAAAATCAAGCTCCTATCCACAGATTGAGCACGCCCACTAGCTCCATTAATCGCATCATCAAGTCAAAAAAACACGAAAAGACAAAAGATTGATCGATCAACGTTGAATTTCCTGAACTCGCTTTCCTTTTGCTGATGATAAATTGATAACCATATTCTCACAAACCCGCCAACGGATTCCAAACCCATATCTCATTCATTCACATAAACCCTCTCAAACTCACGACTCCAACATTCAACAGATCCATTCACGATCAAAACCAATGTCGCACGTATAAAATTCGAGCGAAAAAGATTGGATTTTGACCATGCAAATGACAAAAACAAAACTGACTCGGATGACTTGCAGATAACAAATTAAATTATAATTCGTAAATAATATAGAACAACAGAGACGAATCAATAGATGCAGACGAGCAAGCGGAAAGACGCAGAGAATAGAGAGAGAATTAAAACTTCCCAACAAGCACCGTGATTCTTTCTCTGTTACTGTTGTTGTTTTCAAGATTTTGCCTTGTAAATTAACGGGAACTAAAAGCAAAAGCAAGAGTTTGTGTTTTATGTTTTTTTTATATTTTTAATGTTTTTGTTTTTTATGTTTCTTGTAGTATTTGTTTATTTTATTTTATTTTAACGTAAATTATTTTTATTTGTTCGATAATCACAATTTTTAATATTATATTATAAATTATGAATATTTAAATATATATTTATTTATTTATTTTAAAATTTTAGTTATAAATAATTGCACAATAAATTCTTAATAATGCATCAATAATTCATTAACATTTTTTCCTGTGATATTTGCTATACATGAATAATGGCATCATGCATACATGTCTATGTCCTTTTTGGATTAGCAATATTTATATTTTCACAAATAAAAATAGATTTTTTTTGCTTATATTTAAGAAAAAAAAAAAAAAAGAAAAAAGAAAAGAAGACATAATATACCTTTCAAAAGCAAGAATCAGGAATAATTTTATTTCTAAATTTGAGAATGGACCAAGATAAGAATGTATCCCATTGCCAATTACAAAGTGGGGTGGGGATGGCGACGGAGACAAGGACAGTCCCCAATTCTCACATTTACTTTCCTGTTTTATATTATTAATATATTTAAAATTAAATATAAAATTAATGTATATGATTAAATTTATTTTTTTTTTTATCAATTATAATTTTATTAAAATAAAAATATAATAATTAATTTGTATTAAATTAAATTAAATGTTTAATTATAAGTATTGAGTTAAATTTTAGTATATAAGAAAAAAAAAACTTTTAAAATTTTATTTTTTATTTATTAAATAAAATATTTTTTCTATAAAAATAATTAAAAATTTAATTTTTTTT
>CP135555.1:4766963-4870663 GCA_032402905.1 Khaya senegalensis | reverse complement strand
TTTTTAAAATTTTATAATATAATTATTATGACATAAAAATATTTTAAATAATAAAAATTAAAATAATTTAATATTATTACTAATTAATATTATTTAATTATTTGTATAATTAATTATTTTTAGCATAAATTATAAATTTTATATAATATAAATTATTAATTTTATATGAAATATTAATAATTTTTAATTAATTTATTAAAAATATATATATATATATATACACGTACATGTATGTACGTATATATATACATAAATTAAAAAATAAATAAATATATATAAAAATATTTTTAATAAAATATTATTTTTATTTGTTTTAAAAATAATGTTCTTAAATTTAAAAATTAAATAAATTCGTATTTTATTTATAAAAATAAATAAATTAATATATTTTTTAATTAATTGGGTAGAAAAAAATAAATATATTTTTTAACAAAATTTGGTCACAAAGAGCCGAGGGAGAGTATGCGATATAATCCAATTAGGGAATCTCCTAAACAAGCAGCCAGGCAGAACAAATTTCAATTGGCAAAAGCACTACACCATAAACTTCAGCAATGGCCAAGACACTGATATCGCATCCGTACATTTTCTCGTCGTCTTCGAGAACCTTCTGTTGTTTCTTCCTTCAATCCAGGAGACCCTTTGTTTCTCAAACCAGGGTTTTGCTTAACGGGAGTAAAACACATACAAGCTCGTCGTTGTTGTCTTGCAACGATGGCAACAAAACCAAGCTCCCAATCCGAAGCGACGGTCAACTAATGCTGAACTTAAGGTTTGGTCATGTCGGTCGTTGTAGATTCACTACCAGAGCCACCCATGTCAACGATGCTGGCTCTATTGACTCACCTCTCATGCAATCGATGGAGAAAAGGGTTTTTTTTTTTCGTTCCTTTTAGTGAAATTTGATACTGGGTTTATTGGTTTCGGTAAATTTAGGTTGTATATTTATTTAATCAGGTTTCTTTCAATGAAATTTAATGTTTGCACTTGTGGTTTCGTTCAATAAAGCGAAGTGCTTGGTTGCAGTGAGCTGAGAGATTGTTTTTAGTTGAGGCAAGTTCTATTACTTTTATTAAAGTCGTGATGAACATGAAAAGAATTCATAGTAGAAAAAAAATAGAACTTTCGAAATTTGAATGGTTTGTTATTGGTTAGATACATATTTTAACCTTAAGATTTGAAATCTAATTGGTAAACTAAAAATAATCTGAATGTGTGGTAATGCTGGATGAATAGGCTCTGAGCTTATGATCGAATTTAAGGTGATGTGCAGACAGTTCACATTTTGCAACTTGTCAGTGAACAACAAAACATAGTTTTTAGTCCATGTAGATGCATTCAACATTTCATTATTAGTAATTGTACATTGTTGTTAATAGATCTTGTTAATAAAGCTATTTTCCATATGCATTTATACCCTACAAATGATTTTGCTTGGAGAACAAAAATTCCTGTCTAGGCAATTGGCATAGCTTATCAAACAACATAAAACATTTAGGTTTAGTTTTGGACTGTTGTGTTTCTATTGATAGCCACCAACTTTTATTGGAGACTACTTACTTTTTCACTAATATTTTACATTTAGTGATTTCATCCCACGTCAATGTAGCTTCAAAGCCACAACACATCATTCCACACCAAACATTAAATGAAGTTGGTAGAGAACCAATGCAGCAATGTAAGGTTGAGCTCCTAAAATCAGTTCTAAGTTTCACCACTAAATCAGGGAGGAAGCCTCAATCATTTAATCCTCACTGTTTTAGTTTGTTTCTCATTTGGTCGACTCACTCAATCTGACCTTTAACAAAGTAACTGAACAAGATAGGACTTTGACCGTTTGTCATAATGGAGATGTAAATATGATTTTTATATTTGCTCATTTTCTTGATTAGATAGAGAATATTATTTTGTTCAAGTAAGTATAAGCTTTTAGTGAACTAAATGGATTCTATTCATTCACGGTATATTTGTTCAGCAAGATTGGGAATATTCCTGTCAACATTATATTATTGGAGTTAAAACTTTCTTGTCAATACTTCAGGAAACACCCTTATCAGTTGTCTATCGTCTTTTTAACTTTTACCTTGCAATTTGCTTTAACAGATCAAGGAGCATCTAAATGCAGAATCAGTATCCGTAAGAGATGCTTATGGGGATGGTCGGCATGTTAGGTGAGCACATAATTTTTTTCTTGCTGGGATTTTTGTTCCATGAAAAAGATAATGAAATGCATACTGCGTTTTAGGTTGTTTATGATACTTTTGTCATTTTAGCTGTGCTGCTTCCTTCCTTAATTATCAATAAGAATAGGCCAAATAAAATGTTCAATGTAGGTTTTCATTTATTATTTTCTCTATTCATCGTATATTGTGGGTGCTTTTGGAAAAATTCTTTTAGCATATTGGCCTTGTAGTAATGCATGTGCTTTCTGCATTTTCTAAATTTACCACCAACTAGGCGTCAACAAAAGCAAGCCATAATTGATTCTACAATAAAATAAATTTTAAATGGGAAAACAATGACGCAATTCAATTACACAGCAGATACCAAAACCTTAACTTTAAATTCTAGAGAAGGAAGTCAGAAAAATAGTTACAAACTCTTAGTTTTAAATTGATTTTGAGAAAAATTAGTGAATATATCTTTATTTTTATTACTCATGATTTTGTTTCGGGCAGATGGGCTATTATTATTATTTTTTTTTGGTTTAATTAGGTTGAGATTTGGGTGTAATGAACTGTGTTGTTGTGTATTTTTATTAAATAAAAAGGCAATAGCAACGTTGACATTAATATTTTAGCTTATTGTCCCACTTGTCTTGAATTCTGGTGATAATGGCATAATCCGACATCCATTGCCGATCAACACGAAGCCCTGTACCCACTTTCATTTACCACAGCATTCATGTTCTTGGCCCCTTGTAATCCTAATTGTCATGATTTCTCTCATTTGAATCCTTCAAAGAGATGTAACATAGTGAGTTTTTGTGAGTTAATAAAGGTAATCATCCTTATTAAATGTTATGTATGGCTTAGGTATCTTGGGGCATTAGTAGGTGGAATAATTTTTGAGCCATTAATATGAGCTGGTTTTTAATTGGTTAAGATATGGATTTCTTTTATTTTTGTGTGGTTGCACTTGTTGCTGTTATTCTTTTTGACCGATTCATGTGCATTTTGGATCTGTAAATGCAGCACCCTTCTCTCTAAACCATGAAAAGTCTTCTGATGGTATTTGGGATCTTTCTGGACTTCTGGGTCATACCAATAAATATCTTGCCACATGTTTAGTGCTAAACACATCCATTTGCTATTCTAGGTCTGCCTTGTGGTTCTGTAAATATTGGTTCTTGATTGAGACATTCTTTCTTCCATGTGTATTCAGCATTGATGTTATTGCTTCGGTCTTTGAGGGACAATCTGCTGTGAATAGGCAAAGGATGGTGTACAAAGCCATATGGGAGGAGCTTCAAAGCACAGTACATGCGGTTGACCAGATGACTACCAAAACTCCTGCTGAAGCAGAAGCCCAGAAATGATTAAGCAGATCAAACAGTCAATAAAAAGGCAAACTCGCTCTTTATATTCCTTGTTCTATGTCTTGTGACTTTTCTTCATGGAATCTTGTTATCGCCATTTGTCTGAATGGTTTTCTTGAACATAACCTATTGCTTGGTTATACCTGAAGAAAATGAAACACATTTTCCCACTTACTCCCAATAACAGTTTACCATTTTCTGTTCTCCATTAAGCTTGGTTTGTAGGAAACTGGGTTGGGAAATTTCTTTTCCATTTTTCTTATCTCATTTTCTTTCTTATATTCTTCCTTTGGCCATGGTTAAGCAACATGATTGATGGTGTCTAGAAAGTAAAAAGTTTAAAACAATAACACAACAGTGGTAATGTTACATTGACCAAATTTTTACACTCTTAAAATTTTTCTAGTAAATTTGCCGAATTTTAGGTTGTATTTTCAGGTTCTTTAAAAAGTTAAAAATATAACTCACAAGTTAAGAAATTGAATAAATCATTTTGGTAAGTGTAATATAAAGTTCATGACAGTGCATTTTGGTTGTTTAAGCATTTTTGGAAATTTATTCATTTGCCTTGCTTGCTTACAACTCTCTTAGCATTGATTGATTGACTGAAGATGAATCAATAATGTGGGTTGGTTATGTCCCAAAAAGAAAATGGAAAATAAAAATCAAATTTGGTTGTGCCATTTTAAGAAGCTTTGATTTCTTAACTTGGTTATTTTTCTACCAAATATAGATCATAGACATGCACGTATCATCATTTCCCTGCTGGCAACCACCACTAGTGTACCCATCCCTTGTACAAAACACAACTTACAATATACATATGTGCTGTATCTATCTATCTATCTATCCCTTCCCTTTTTCTGTGAAGGGTATGTTTCAATATAATTTTAAAGTGTAATTATTGAAATGTTTGATAAATATTTTAATTTTATTTATAAATTAATATTTATTATTTAATAAGGAATGATTTTGTCTTACAATAGCGTTATATATGCAAACTTTTCTATAAGTTCATTCATGTAAAATTTATAAAAATTAATGTCATTGACACATGTACTATATTTTTTTATGAGAGGAAGAAAAATTTAAATGAAAAAAAAGAAACATAAATTATATAGAATATGCGGTAATAATATAATTTCACACATATAAGTTTGTAACAAAGTTGTATTCTTAATATTAATCCTTTGTCTTATAATATTTTTTAAATATCTTATAATATATTTTTTAATACAGTAATTGAAGTTTTTTGTTGATAAATATGAAGATAGGGGTAGTATGTTTATTTCATTGGTTCTACATAATTAATAGACAATAATTATTTTTTTTTCTACAGTCAATGTTATACTCGTTGATATATATGTCCACAACCTTTATTTTTAATATAATTTCTATAAAGGAAAATATTATCCAAAACTAAGGAAAAAAAATTGAATTATTAACTTTTAATTAATCAACTTTCAAAAGCAAAATAATAATGATAATAAATACATTATAATTGACATCAAGGCTTGAGAATTTTTTTTAAAAATTTTTTTTGAAGACATAATCTTTAATGCATAATGTGAAGGAAATTCGATTTCAAACTTTTTGTATATTATTTAAAGAATTTATAACATTAATTACTATATATATTATTAAATCATGCTTACCCATATGAATACAAAATCATTGAAATATTCCATCCTAACCTTTCTAGCAAACAAAGATGAAATCTTGATTAGAACTGCAATTCTATCAATTCATATACAAGAAAAAAAGATGCTCTAACACAGTCATATCATGAAATTAATAAGGGTTAATTAAGAGAAGTACATAATGATGATAAAATTAGATGAAGACAAGATATCATGTCTTCCTATTTGCATGCAATAACAAGCTGATAAACAGACTGCACCTACAATTTTTTTTTTTTTACTTCACCACCCACTCTTATATATTTCCTCTGTGTTTAGTGTCATGGCTCAACTTTAGCACCATCCGTGGCGGAGCCAGTCTGGTGGGCCCCGCGGTGTGCTTGTTGTGTCTCCCTGAAGGTCTTGAGGGTGGAACTGGTGTGCCTTTGGGGAGAAACTCAGAGTTGTCAGATTAAAGCCACCTTTCTTATGCTTCTTTTTGCTGCCAAGGCTTGAACCATGGCATCTGTATATTGATGCATGGCAAGTAGCAAGAAGAAGCAGAAGGGAGAGAAACAAGAGAGAAATGACCACGTTCTGTTTTAGAGCTATGAAGGAAAAGAAACTTCAAGATTATCCAATGTGGGTGTTTTCTGTTTTGGTTTTGTGTCTTGAGCTTTGCTACTGCTTTGGTTTTTATATACTTCTTGTAAGTAGTGGTCAGCATCTTCAGTTGGGTTTGGTCTAGGTCACGATCTAAAATTGTCAGTTTTAATTTGGCTCAAACCGATCCAAATTAATACTAAATGATAAATCGAACCACATTAAAATGAGGAGTATCATTTCGGTTTGATTTATTGATTAAAAAATGTCCACCTATAATTGTACGTCTACTGCACACACCGTTTTTAGTTGGTATAACCGAAGAAATATTTTTGTTTATAATACCAAGTTGGAAAGGAGTTTAGTTTTATGTTATTTATACGTAGGAAGTCAAAAGAGAGATTGTCTCTTGGGTGATTTGGGTTTGATTTAGAGAGTAGAAGAAAGGAAAAAGCAAAGGTGAAAAGGGCAAAGACATCTAAGAGTGGAATAATGGAGGGAAGAAAATGTCAAAGTTGGAAATGTAATGGATGGTGAAAGGGAAAAGGGAAAGGGATAAAGAAAGGAGTAGAATTAAATGAGATGTTAATTCTGGCAATAAGAGACAAATTGATGTATTAATGAAAGTAGAAATGGGTTTTGCCATACCACCAGTTTACAAGCAGTAGCAAAGGAGAAAAACTCTTCTCCTATTAATGGCTTTTGTTACTTTATTGATTTGAACAAGAACAAGCAAGTGCATATGTATGTATGTATACGTATGTATTATACATGAATGTATGTGTTATGTTAATGAGTGTGATTGATCATTGAAAAAGTCACCTGCTTGTAAACTCTTATACTAAAGTCTTCTTGTCTGGGTATGTCAAAAGGTCAAGCTCCTTTTGCCTTCAGATTTTGATGGGAGGGATAATGCTGTGATGTGAAGGGCAGAATTGAATTTATACCTAACCAAAAATGAGCTTTACTTCTTTTGAATGTAATAATTAGGCAGGATATGATTTTATATTATATCAATATCATATATGTGATTGATAGTGTACTATTTCAATCATATTATAGTAAAAATTAACTACTAAATATAATTCATAGTTTCACATTACCTGGTTTGGTGTTCATATTCCCTGTTTATATTACCACTTATACAATTTTACCAATATGAGTATTTGAATTTGCTTTTAAAATTGTTGTAACATGCAAAAATGCATTTCCTTACAAGTGAAATTGTTCCAGGAGTTTCCTGATCTAGAGGATGTTAATAGTTCTGTGATGCTTACATATCTGGGTTTGCTTTCTTATAGTATTAATTCAGTTCAACCAAATCAATGCGTTCATGCAGGTCTAAAGAGAGCAAAAGGTTGGAAAGATTATCTGGAACGGTTTACACTTGTTATTGGAATCGATTCTAGATTTAGCTTGGAATATGCTTTGGAATTAAGAAAAGAGAGCACAGTTTCTAATCTAATCCACAACTGCTGTGAAATGAAAGCACTAGCTATTAAAGTATAGGTAGGTGAGTGAGAAGCATTGCCTGCTTGGTAAACACAAGTGTTTTCCAGACACCTTTACCATTGTGCTTCGAGTACCAAGCACAAGCACAAGCACAAGCACAATTGTTACAAAGATGTTGATTTGAAAAAGGATAATGAAAGTTTATGAGAAGCATTAACAAATACAGCCCTTGGCGACTACCCAAAAATGGAATAAAACAAAAAATGTAAAGCAGCGTGACAGGAACCGAAACCTGAATCCTTATACATCATCTGAATTTTAGAAAGGCAATTTTTGGCCGCAGATAATGACAGCTTGAAGTTTTGGAACACGTAGAGAGTGCCACTACAACATCCATGGAAATTTTCAATAAAACAATAACTTAAGGTTAGCATAAATTATAACTGCAATAATTTTTTTGTTTCATTTGTACTGTGTACAATTTATAAAGCCATAATCTGTGTTTTTTATATACAAATTTCTAAATGATTGTAAATGCAATTACTAACAATTTTTTCAGTTGAAAAAAATGAAAGGCTGGCTGTACATAATGTGATGCGGAAGCAGATACCAAGAAGAAAAGAGGACCAGTATCTAAATTGCTGAAATCCTCCCAAACAATCATCTCTTAAGAAAGAAATAGAAGGTACCACCTTAGTCTGCTCGCTCACTGTCAACTGATTGACGCAGCATTGGGTTCATGGCAAGTCCAGATCCCCCAAATGTGCCAGGTTCAACATGCTTTACCCGACCAAAATATCGGATATGACGCAAGAGTCTGGCCAGGAAGGTATTGTGGCATATTGTCGAGCTATCGCAAACAACTGCTACATGTTTGCGCGCCCTTGTTATGGCAACATTCATTCGCCTACTGTCCCCAAGAAATCCAACAGCTCCCAAAGTGTTTGACCGGACCTAAAAAGAGAAAGAAATATGCACCACGTATTGTTAATTGTTACGCATACGAGTGCTGAAATTTCAATTAAAGGTGAGCAGAATGATAGATTTACCCATTTTTGCAACAGAATTTACTGGCACTAACAGTGTTACTGACTGTAATTTAGATCTCCTTTTAAAATATTTGAGGATCTGTTGACATTACCAAATGAAAATCAAGACTCATGGCTTCAGAAAATAAAGTCTCTCACATCATACTAAAACATGTTCCACGTAACTATTAATTATCAAAAGGGTGAATTCAACAACATAAGTTCCTTGGTCATGCACTCTAGGAATCAACTTAGCGAGCAATTTAGTGTCCTGTGTTTCCAATTTCTCTGTTTATTTGTTTCAACCAGATAAGCCAGTTTTCTCATGGATTCATCAGCCAAAGCTAAAGAGCAAGAATTACTAAGTTCACCAAAAGTTAAAAAGTGCCGGCACAACTTTAGACCTAGTGTTGAAACATACCATTGATATAATCACTGCATCAGCCTCCCGGCCTTGAAAGCTATCAATAGTTGCTACCTCAACACCTACAGCCTCTGGAAGCTCATCAAGCCTGTCCCTCAAGAGTTGTACCTGAGCAACATAAGGTGATTGCACAGCAATTGCTGATGGGCGAACACCTGCATAATGGATATGAGAGACAAATATGATTTATTGACTTTTCCCATTGATTGATTCAGTACACACATTAAAATTCCAAAATCCAACATATTTAAAATATACAGCTTGTGCGTCTAATTTGGTTCATCACTTGGTTTAGTTTTAGGACAAAAATGAAAATTTAGTTTTTAGGACAAAAATGAAAATTCAGAATAAAATAACACATAATAAATATCTACCAGCATAAATCAAGGAAAAAACATGCTGCACAACAATTTCTGCTTCCCCTTCGTTATAAAATGAACCTGTGCCTGCAGGATCTAGATGCTCTTCACAACCAACTGATAAACTTCCATATGGCATTCTTGTATCAAGCAATAACAATGGGCATTGTGTTATCCATGTGGGCTGCAATGATGAGTGGAAATTTATCAAATGATGCTTAGACAATCTCAAGTAAGAAGATTATCACATTGTAAGAACAGTATTCAAATGGAAGGTAATATACATTTTAAACCTTGCTTTAGGCAAAATAATAAATTCATTTGGTGGTTTTTGATTTAGGAATCTCTAACTGCCCACAGAACAGTTGACATTGTGATTGCACATTCCTAACATTTTCGAGACTCACACTGTAAATTTTTCGTCGGTTGGCAGTGTGTTAATGCGTCCAAATCAATGGAGTTCATAAATCAATGATTTTGCAGAAGTAATGGAAAGGTAGAAGTGCTAGGTGGTTGAGGACTGCCCGAAAAAGAAAGAAGCAATCTTTGCAGAAAAGTAAGATTCTTAAAAGTAGATAAAGATTTCCCTGATTTTATTTTATACTTCATCAACCTTATTCTATCAATATCAAAACTGTTCTTTGTTCAGTTCTTTTTTTATTTTTTATTATTTATAGACCAGAATGTCCATCATCATCAAACAAAAGGGTAGGAGAGAGAGCGAGAAAAATAAAGGACAAGTTCATTGATATTTACAACACATGAGTAACCAGCATATGATGGCAACAGCTAAAACGATAACAAATATAAAAAAGGACCATGAATGATGTTGAACAGATAACAACCCAGAAATTTAGCACACACATGAAAAACGTAAAAGAAATCTAGATTCTTTACATCAAGAATGGATGATTCAGAGATGGGTTATCATACCTTGACAAATGGAGAATCCATAAGAAGATGAGCAGCAACAGTTGAAGAGGAGTCTAATGATCCACCATACATCTCCTTCGAGGCCCAACTGGCTATTGCATCATTCATACGGTACTGAGTTGTTAACTTGGTAGCTAGAACCCCTTCATGCAAACATGCAGCTCTCTCCAGGAGGGATACTCCAAGACCGCCTTCTAAAGCTTTTCTAGATAGAATCACTGGAGCAAGTTGGCATTGGTCCCCAGCAAGAATACAGCGCTTTCCCTGCAATATTGGGATCCAGCAAGAAGGTTCAATTGCCTGCCCTGCTTCATCAATAACAACTAGGTCAAATGTCTCTAGCCTTCGTATCAATGGATCAGCTGCTCCAGTGTTGGTGGCTAGCACCACCTGCGCATTTGATAGTACTTCTTTTACAGTCTCCTTCTCCTTCTTCTTTAATGTCTTTCCAAGTTGTTTTAAAAGTTGGCGTATTCCAGCAGCTAATGAATCATCCTTCAAACAGTGTCTCAGGTCTTTTCTAAGATCTGACTTCTTCCTTTCAAACTCTGTGAGAAAACTTGCAAGCTTTGAGTAAACAATTTCACCTAAAGACTTTGAGGCTACAGTTGGAGATATTCGTGCTGGATTTCCAACCCGCACAATGTTTAATCCAACATCCGAAAGTTTTTCAACCATGTTGTCAACAGCTGCATTTGTAGGAGCTGTTACAAGCACCCTTTCACCTTGTCGGACAGCGAGAGCTATAAGTTCCTTAAGTAAACCTGTCTTTCCAGTACCAGGAGGCCCTTGGATTATCATCACTGGCCGCTTCTTGTTTAAACCCAAGGCAATTGCCTTTTTCTGGGAATCATCAAAAGTTTCACTCACCGACACTCCATCCAATTTCACTTCAGCCAAATCTGCCAAATCATTCTCTTGTAGCCAAGCAACATCTTCCTTATCCCCAAATAGTGTAGCCACCACAGCAATTGAAGGATTTTTTTTATGCAAACCATTCTTTTGAAGAAGCATTAAGGCTTCACAGTTGCGCTGCAGAAGAGAAAGACAAGAAGTTATTAATTATGTAATTAAACTGCAAAGATACTATCAAAGGAAATCCCAAATTGCAGCCACTAGGAAACATTTGTCTGTAGTTCCTACACCTTTATATCAAGTGGCATAAGGGTACAATAGCCACCTATAACCTTGTATACCCCAATAAAGTAGGAACTTGATCCAAATGGACATTTTTTAACCAAGCCAAGGAATTTCATCTGTATTCCACCACTTTTATTGAGTTTTCTTTCAAATTTTATTATTATTACTATTTTTCCCATTCAACAGAAAGTGGACTATGTACCTCACTTACCTTTTTACCTCGAACACTACACTAGTCTCATCAATATTATGGCTTTCTGTTTTGAAGATCATTCATGACTTTTCTTGCCTCTGAGATTTGCATTTCATCTTGAAATACAAATGAATATAATAATTGAAAATTGTGGATACAATTTCTGGATTTCCAGTCACTAAAGTAGGGTGGCTTCAGCTTTATTGCAATTCAACAAAACCCCACCAACCTTTACAGGACAAGGTGGATGTGGTGATTTAGTAAGGTGAATCCAGATACTGTTGAAGTAAACTGGGGGAAGGGGATAAGGAAGTCCAAACAAGGATAAAGTATTACCTGCAACAAGAGAAATTAATAAATGAAGAGGAAGAATAAACTTGCTGCAGTATCTTTAAAAGGTCCAGCTCTTGTAAATTGATAGAATATTAAGAATCTATATTTTGATCAACTGTTACAAGTTTGAAAGGTTGAACAGGTTGTCGCAAGTGAACAGAAGAAATTAGGATAGGCCACTTGATTTAAGTGACAGAAGACAAAAATTCAGAATTAAAATGGGAAACTCAATCATAGTCATGAAGAAAATATGTGGAGTATTCTCAGATGAAGAGCATCAGTGGTATGATTGAACAAAATAATGACCATTTCGGCCATCTTTCATCCCATTGCATTCTATACTAGAAGTGAATACCGCAGGAATTTCATAGCATTCTTAATACAAACATAAGAAGTTCCCAGGCTGTAACAATAAAATACATCTCCAAATAATT
The DNA here is from genome assembly GCA_032402905.1 of Khaya senegalensis. Taxonomy (NCBI): domain Eukaryota; kingdom Viridiplantae; phylum Streptophyta; class Magnoliopsida; order Sapindales; family Meliaceae; genus Khaya; species Khaya senegalensis. Next base: position 4,858,607 of record CP135555.1, on the reverse strand, counting down.
TAAAAACCAATTATAACTGTAAAGAATTTATACCTCATAAGTAAGTGCATCAGCCAATCCTTGGATACGGTCAATGCGTACACTCTTCCCAAAGAGCTTAGAGAAGGTGGGATCACCATGACGGGATTCCAGAGCTACACTGATGCTACAACCATCCTCCCCAAGATTGTGAACAAAACCCTGCATGCAAGAAGTGGCTCCAGCACCCCTACTATCGCAAATCCTCACACAAACCATGTCTCCCGGTGAAAGGGTTGTAGGTGGTAGTCGATGATTTCCTTCAACCCTAAATGACACCAAATGCATTCCTCCTAGTCCTGTGTACCCATTCCAATCTCCAATACATTACTAAACCAAATTGGAATATTGGATGGCAACTCACAATACACAAACACACAAATGAAATCCAAAATAATCAAAAGCCTAATCAACATCACATTGAAGAAACTATTGGTCAAGGTAGAGATAAATTACTTACCTGTAGATGTGCTAACAGCATACAAATTGCAGATGGTGTCACAGAGTTCTTGTGGAGCCCTGCCATGGCTAACCAAATACTCAATCGGTTTTGATGAATCAGAATTCTCATCAGGAGTTGGAACGGCATTCAACTCCTCCTGTGTAAATTCCAGTTCAGCATCTCTCTCTATACGAAGCAGTTCCGACATCCGCTTTGTAAACTCATCAATCCTCTCCTGTATAGTCTTGGCCCTCTCCAAATCCATTCCTAAAACACCTTGCACAGGCTTTGGTTGCGTAACCTTCCGCACAATAGCTCTATGCTGAGCTGCAAATGCACCACAATTGAACTACAAATTGGTTAACGTATACTTAAGCAAACAATAAATGTGGTCTTTAACACAGTTTCACCAAAAGGACACGAGCTGTCTTAGTGAACAAAATTTCTAATCATACACAAGATGAATTTTCTGTTTTTTTTTTTTTAAGTTATTAAAGCATTAATGGGCGTTACACAGTTATTGGTCCCCAACAATTAAATGAAAGGCGTAGTGTCAACAAGAGAGAAAAACCTGAATTAGCAAGCTCTTTGAGCAATTTCCATGACTCAGTCTCGTGCCAATTTTGAACCACTGCTTTCTGCTGCAATTCCTGTAGAACGTCACGTAATTCCCTCTGGAAATGATCAAAAAGAGTCGGATAATGAGTGCATGCTTTCAAACAAATGGCCTCGAGTCCCAGCGGCATAGGAATGGCATTCAAATAAGGCTGTGCTTGTATTACAAATGTAAGACCAGGTCCCATTCGCTGCCTCAGCTCAGAAAACTCTCCTTGTACCTCAGCAGAAGCAAAATCTAAGGCCATTGCTCGCATTCCTTGGCACATCCACCTCACTACGCTCTTACCAAGATCTCTTCTGCCCAAAGGGTCACCGTTTTGATACAAAGTTCGCACATTTACTGCCTTATTACTCTTCTTGGGCTGCTTCCGTTGCTTCTCCTCACCCGATTTTTCAACTATAGTACTGACATTGGCCCCGGTAGAAGTAATAGTACTAGACAAAGTTTTGGTCTTTTCGATTTTCGATTTGATAAAAACACTGCTTTTGCTTCTAGGCTTTTTCTTGGTGCTAGTACTAGACTTGGTGCTACTGCTGCTGCGATTGTTGTTGTTACAAACAAATTGCTGGGGTTGATGAAACGTAAACCAATAATTTGAACCGTGGACAATGAACAAACAAATCGATCGAAAAGACGAACAGAAAGATAACTTCAAATGAGCCGCGGCATTCAGAACATTAGAGTCAGACCTTCTCACATTCAAAGCTAACGCTTTCTTCGTCATTGTAGGAACACCTCTGCTTCCACAAAACACACATGATGCAACTCCCACTTCCATTTCAGTCTCAACCCAGTTCTTGATTTTCCGCACAAATCACACACGTCATTTCATCATGACCCGTATCCAAGAAGATATCAACAAGTTTGCAAATTTGAGCCGCAAACAGTAATATGAGGTCAGGGGAGAAGCGTGATTTTTTCGCTTATGCGAAATCTCGCGAGGCAGAATTTCTGGGAAACCAAGATACTTTGAAGAGTTTGAAGGGGCATGAAAGTGAACAAAAGTCGTTATCTGAGGTTCAAGTGGGAAGAGGAGATCAACGAGTTGGTATGTGATTGGCTGAATCTGATTCCGTGGCAGGGGTTGCCTTGTGTGCAACGTGTTCTCTTGCTGGTCTACGGTCCTCTGCTTTGTTTGCTTTTTGTTTGTGCGACTTGTGGCTACAACACATTTCAGAAATGCTTTTGGCAGATCGAGTGAACGTGCTTCGTTGTTGACCATGAAAATTGATTGATTAATCTAAGGAAAGAAGTTTTGGTCCAGAAACTTCGGAATTTTGTGAAAAATAATCTCACTACAAATTGCACTTCCCAGAAAATTCTTACAATCTTCAGAACTCAAAATTGTTAACTACAAGATTTTTTTAACTGAGATAGTTGATGAATTGGTACTACAAAAATAATTTTAATTTTAAATTTTAACAATTGAATTTGATAAAAGGTCATGGATGAAAATTTGTATTTTAAGATTCCCTCTTGTTGATATAATAATCCTTTGTGATGCTCCAAATTTTACCAACAGTTCATTGACCTGCTTTAGAGAGGGCTGTCAATAATTGTTTCACGACGTCGTCGGGGAATCACGATATCCCACAGCAATGCAGTTTATTCACGACATCGACGTGAAATTGCACGCTTGATTTCCGGAGATCAGTTTTTGCTTCGTTGTCCTGCTGGCACCCGTTAGGTTACCCCGCAACTTTGACTGGGATGTCAAGGGTGTCATCTTCTGCTTTGACCATGTCAAGAGTATTCTTGGCATTGCCATTTACAACAAGGGGGACCACAATGCATAAAATTGAAAACTGAGGGCCAAAAATCTAATAAAGAAAAAAAACTGTCTTTTTATAGTTCAAGCGACGGAGTCGGTGACAAGAGCTCCGGCCGGAAGTGAGGAGCAAAGCAACCATGAAATTGTTTGATGCGCACTGTCACCTTCAAGATCCGAGAATCTTTCACAAGGCACCTCAACTGATTACCAACACTGTCAATACTGGGGTTGTTCATTTCGCTGTAAATGGCGTTACTGAGGTATGCACGCGTGTAGTTTCTCTTCTTCCAGTTAGTCTTGTCATTCGTCATGTGAATTATTTTATTGCTCTTGTAGAAAGATTGGCACTTGGTCAAAGAGATGAGTGAACATCATTCCTCTGTTATCCCCAGCTTCGGACTTCATCCCTGGTAAGAACAGCCGCTTGATGTTATAGAGTTCTGCACTTTTTTTTTAATTAATGTTACTTTACGGGTGTGTTTGATAAATTTTGGTGAATGACGAATTGTGTATTCTTTGTTTTTAGGTTTGTTCAAGATAGGACTCCCAATTGGTTCAATACCCTCAAGGAATTCTTTAAGACCACTCCTTCTGCTGCTGTTGGAGAGGTTAGAAGATGATAGGTTTTAGTCTGCATTTTGTTTTTTTGTAAATTTTGAGAAACCTAGTTTGAAATGTTATTCTTGTGATTCTTATGTGTGAATTTATCTCATGCTTTTAAGTCCTTTTGTCTTTTGGTAATGGAATTCTAAAATATGAAAGGCTTGGAATTAAATTGTTTTTATGTTATCTTTTGCATCTTTAACAATAATTAAAATATGTGTATATTCTGTGTACTTTGAGAATTTTATAAATGTGGGAAATTCTTGCAAGTTTGAGAGTACCTCTAACAAAATCTTGCATATGAACCTTTCCAGATTGGCTTAGACAAAGGCTCAAAGGGAAGGGAAATTGACTTCACAGATCAGGTTTTACTATCTTACTTTTCTTGCTTGATGTTTATGTAAGCTGTCATCACTAATAAGATTTCATACCGTGATTACTTTTTGTGAGTACAATTCATTTGGATTCTGTTTCTGTTCAGTGTTATTGAAAACCTAGATCTACATGATCCGTTGCAAAGTTAATTTTAGGATTTCTTTTGGCAATCTTAATTCTATTAGATGACTGCTTTTTCTTACATAATGGAGGCGACATTAGAAGAACCTCATAATACAGTTGACCACATATATAAACAAAGTTAGCATCTTGTTTTCAAAGTTTGTTTCTTAAAATTGTGAATTTATTTCATACTAAGCCTGGGAATGTTGCAATGACCCTTGCAAAAATGGCCTAAATTGTTTTTATATAATTCATTAAAGTGGTTTTTTTTTTTTTTAACTTTCTTTCCTGGTACGGATACTGAGAAGAGGGCACACAAACATGCGTACACACACATCATTTCTCCACTCCGCCTCTTTGTTCACTAATCTTCATATTAATTTTTATTTTCATGTAATTATTAACAAAATACTGTATTTTTAAAGTTACATGAATCTGTACTCTTTTTATACTTTTTTTCCCCTTATTTAAGGTTGAAGTGTTCCGACAACAGCTTGAACTTGCAAAAGAGTTGAAAAGACCGGCATCCATACATTGTGTTCGTGCTTTTGGTGATCTGCTTGAGATAATGCAGTATGATTCTCTATGTTTCTGTATTTGCTTGAGAATTTCTACCCTGAAGGATTGTTGAAAGGATGATTGAAAATAGTTTCATGGTAGCTTAAAAAATTATGAAACATAGACCATAGGTACAGAGTTGGTGCTATCACAAGGAGTGTTGTCCATTTTGGTTGAGTTTAAATTTGTTTTTAATTTTGTTGCATGGTTCATCCTTCCAGTTCTAGAAACCTGGTTTTGTTACCCTTCTCAATCTGCCATGTGCTATGGTCTAGTCATTAAGTCATTGTGTTTATTCTTAGCTAAGCTGCTCTGTTAACCTTGAGGAAGCTGAAATTTGTTGAACTCTTCTCTATTCCTAGTTCTTCTAGGACTCCCCTTTCTCAGTTTGACATTTTACACAAATTTAGTTAAGCTTATGGTTTTCAACATCTTTGATGAGCCAGCAAACTTGTAATTTACAAGTTTTCTTTTTTACTTTGCTATAGTAGTCTACTGTCAGAGGTTTTATGATGTTCTGGTGATTATATTGGAGTTTAGGACTTGGTTGGATCATTCTGGAAACAAGTGTTTCCTTCATGAATATATCCAGTTGAACAATGGGCCTAGATAGTCACCAAGATTGTAACCTGCCTTTCTTCGTAACAATTATTCATGGATGATCATAGTTATGGTTAATCTGAAAGGCTACAGTCTCATCAACTCGAATTGAGTGTGAAGTTATCATGGGTTACTTAAATGGAGAAGATGAATTTAGAGGACTGTCTAGATTTTTGTAAAAGTTAGGCTCCAAAAAGTTCTACTATTTTACCATGGTTATTAAAATCTAAGATGCATGTTACACAGCTCAGATTCATAATTAGAAAAATGAATAATTCTTGATATGGAACAATGAAAGAAGACCTAGCTTCTGCTTCTCTTTTTTGGTCATTAGTCTTGGATGAACGTGAAATGCATTGGACTAGTTGCAATCTTACTTGTCAAACCAACTTTTAGAAGCCAGTTTCAAACCATACAAAGCTTCCTCTTGTGTGAAATTTTAGAAGGCACAAGTCTTGAGAGATGAAAGATGAAACTAAATGATTTGGGAAAAGTTGAAGTGTATCATAAACTTGGATTTATGGATTATTTTAGTCTCGTGCATATATAATACAATACTTAAGATAATGTGTTACTCAGGGCAGCTCAGAACTGTTTCTTTTCTAGCATAAATAAATTGGCTACTCACTGGAGTTGAGGATGCGGGCATTGGGTTTGGCACTCAGTGATGGGTTGCCTGGTTCAGTGTCACATTGCTTTTCGATGTACTATCAAACGTGGCTACTAGGTGCTTTTATGTATCCATAAGGCTATCTTCCATGGAATAACATGTTATACTATGCGATAAATTATGTCATTCACATTTTCATTGTGCTGTTTATTAACGTGTCCCTATGCTTTGTGATTTTTTTTTTCATGTCTCTATGGTTTATGATTTCTTTTACACACCATGCCTTTCCTATGGTTATGTTTCTAGATGACTCCTATTGATAAAATGATAAGGTTTGGTTCAGGCTGCTTGCTTCTTTGTGGCCTATTGTACAACATCTTTAGTTTACATGCTTCCTTTCTCTGACAATTTATTTCCTTAGATCTATGGGGCCTTTCCCTGCTGGTGTCATTCTTCATTCTTACCTGGGTTCTGCTGAGATGGTTCCTGAATTTTCGAAGCTTGGTGCATATTTTTCATTCTCTGGGTTTCTTATGTCCATGAAAGAACAGAAGGCAAAGAAAATGTTGAAAATGGTAAGTCCATCAATTTCAGTCATGCGATGGCTATTTCAAAATCTTTGGAATACTTTATCTGTAGCTTCTGTTAGGTATCTTTGGAAAGGATTTTGTTGGAGACAGATGCACCTGATGCACTGCCGAGGGCAGAGTTAGACTATCTCGTTTTGGTTGATGGAGATCCTTCCCTCCCTCCAGATTTTTCTGCAAAGGAAAAAAATTTGCCAAATGCTGGTAGTGCATCTGATAACCAGTCCCGTGCTTTAAAAGATTCATCCACACTGCCAAAAGAAACTCTTAATCATCCAGCAAACATTCATAATGTATGTTTCTTAAAACTCTTTATGGTTTGTTCAGAATGTATTACCTGACCAAATTTCTGTCCGCATACTTGCAATGTTATCTTGGGAGCACTCTCTTTTAGCAAAAAAGCTGAAGATTAGGGTCATACAGGAATAACTATCCCAGAACCTTGCTTTTACTGATTTAAAGCTCATAAATTCAAACTTCGCTAGAATCCTTGGACATTTATAACAACTCAAGCCTTTGCTTTCTTGATTCAGTAGGGGCATGCTTAGACTGTTGTGATGTAAAGAGAAGCATTTGGAACGAGGTGGGAAGATAGGACACGTAAAAATCCACTTATATGGTTACAATATGCCATCGTTGGATTCTAGCTAGGTTTATGATCTCTTACAGATGGTGACTAGTAGAAAACAGTGGCAGAATAATAAAGATACTGACATAAAAATTTAAATTTACAGATGGTGACTCAGTAGACAAAAGTGGCTGAAGAATAAAGAACATATTACTGACTTAAAAATTTAAATTTTCTATAGACGGTGCCACATTGCAAGCAGTGCATTAATTGAAACTGCTTAAGGCCAGCATGGGCTTGAATTTTTCATCTCATCATAATCTAAGATGTCTTGCCCCATTATGGCGGGGCTTAAATTTCATGCCACGTTGTGTGCTATAATTTGTTATTCCATTGGACTTGAGTTTCTTGTTCTACTATGCTATGAATTCTTGGCTTAACATCTATTGGAAATTCTTGTCTCATTGTGAGCTAGAAATTATGACCCCAACTTGGGCTTGAATTTATTGATTTATCATGGTAAAGCTTGAATCAATAATTCTTAATATTTTCATGTAATAAAGCCTTTCTCCCATGAGCATTATCTTGTTATTTTTGCTCTTTTCCTTTTCATTGGTATCTTGGTAATTTTCTCATAATACTTCTTCGTATCCATTAGACAATAATTGCTTGAGGAATTATAACCTTTTAAGATATAACACATTTTAATGACTCCGCTTTCAGGTGCTCGACTATGTTGCATCATTGCTAGACATGACTAAAGAAGAACTTGCAGAACTAAGCTACAGAAACGCTGTTCATTTGTTCTCTTATGAAGGTTCAAAAGTACTAACAGAAGAGTAATTGAGTTCCACAATCCGGAAAGAACCTGGAGTTCAAATTCTTGTACGTCTTTCTGTAATAATAATTTCAGACCAGCTATGCACATGGATGAAAACGGAAATGAAAGCCCTTGATCGTATCACATATTCGGCTTTCAATCACAAACCAGCTGTAATACTTGTTGCATCTTCTTGCACAATTGCTGTATCAAATGCTTCTTGAAAACTGCTTCATCTCGAGTTCTTCCAATTAGTTTCTTCTGTGCATGAATCTTCTTCTTCTGTTTTTTTTTTTTTTTAGCCATTGAGATTATTGATAGAATATTATGAAAAAAGATATTTAGGGTAGGCTTGAGATTGAAGTGTAACGGTTGTAATCTACAAATGTGGGATGGAATCACCAGCTCTAATTGAGTGATGATTGGTAAACTATAGTTGTCCAGTAAAAATGCTTGTTTATTAAAACACTTTTAGAGTAGTTATAGTTAATGGCTATGGTTTACATTTACATTTGTATGAATGTTAGATGGAAAACTTGCCACTTATAGATGTTACAAGTCTTATGTATGTTGTTACAAGTTTTATGGGTGACATGGATGCAATAGTTTAATTTATGTATTACTGATTCCCCCTCACAATTACTTTCACCGGCTGATAAATTTGAGAAGTCATAACTTCTAGGTCCTTGAATTTTCATGATTTCTTAAACAAGAGCATAATTTATCTATTATATTAGATACACCCCTGATTTTCGTAATAGAATAACTGAAACATCCTCGGGTGTTAAGTAACTTATTTAAGAAAAAAAAAATGTTCACTATTCGGGGATATTTACTTCATTGTATATGTATACAGACACTCACTCAGAATCCTAATCTAAGAGAGGAAGGTAAGGTGGCCATACTCAACATAACAGAAGCCTACATATGTAGGAGAATCTGATATTTGAACGTTACTTTTGCTTTCAAAGTTCCACTTTGACGTTCACTTGCACGTAGTGATCGTATCACTCGCTCTTTCGAGTCAAAAAAATCGCAGAAATCACTCTTGCAGAAGCCTCAGTCAAACTTCTTTTTCCATTTTATTGATGAGATTCTCTTCGCCTACCATGTAAGCTTTCTTCATTGTCTATTTTCTATGAAATACCATGATTAATCTATTTGACAGAAAATTTGTCTGCTGTTGATGATGGGTGACAAGTCTAATTTGATCAAGAGGTTTTGACGTGTTTGAATATGAGAATTTATCTATTTTATATTCATCATTACACGATAGGGATGCATTAAATTTCAATATCGTTATTCAATCCTTACTTATTAGTTGAGTTTAAATAATCAATTCGGTGTTCTATAATTTTTTTTTTCTCTTTTCTGGGGAGTTTATGGCGGATACAATGCATACATTCATATTCTTAAATGGTGACAACTAGAATGGCAAATATTGATATCTTGAGGATGAGCTCTTTTGCTTTGAAACAATGAAAAGCAATTCTAGAATAGGAGGAACTTATCTCCAGCTCTAATCAATCAATGTTCGATTACCTCCAGTGTAATAAAATTACTTCCAATATATCAAAATATTACTACAAGTCTACAATAGCTTAAATTTTGTAGGGTTGTTGCTATTGTAGACTTGTTTGTCGACACAATAATTTCTCGGAGAAAAACCCGTAATAATAAGCCTTCTTCAGCCAGCACTCTCAAGCTTCTGGTCTCTTTTTGTCAGGTGTTAAGACTCAGAGAATGTTCAGGAGGAACTTTCTCTAGTTTTCTGCAAACGCTAGTTGAATAGTCCAAACATGGCCAATAGGCAAATAACCAACGTAACCGCCGGGTAATCTCTTGCTTCCCTCATTTATAATTTGCTTCTATCATTTCCAGATTTTGTATTGGGTTCTTCTCTGATTTTTCAGGCCACTGTCTCCGTTTTGCATACTCTTTATTGATCAGGTTGGCAAAATCTACGTCCTTAACTGATTTGCGGCTCTATGAACACAACGTGCCTTTCATTCTGGACAGACTGAGAAATTTTCTATTTTCATCTTTTTCTCTCTTCAATAGCTCTTCATTTCTTTCCGTTTGAACGGTGATTGAATTTTTAAGATGCATTTTTTTTTTATGTTGTGTAGGAACTTCTGGCTGGAAAATCAGCCAAATTAGCTGCCATACTCAAAGACAGTTCCAATCAAGACCTTTCATATTTCCTCCGAGACCTTCCAGCTGATGCAGAAACTTTTGAGCTTGTTGCAAGATTCTGCCATGGCTTTGAACTACAAATTTCCACAGAAAATGTTGTACCTCTCATTGGTCTTGCCTACTACTTGGAAATGACTGAAAATCACTGTAGAGACAATCTGTTGAGGAAGGCTTGTGGCTTCTTTGAGCAGAAAGTTCTCCCCAGCTGGAATAAAAACATAAAGGCTCTTCGAGTTGCGGAAAGTTTCCTTCGACCGGCTGTGCAGCTTGGCCTTGTTGATGCCTGCCTGGAGTCTCTTATTGAAAAAGCACAGACTGAACCCCACCTTCTTGGAGCACCAATGAAGTATCTGGATTGCGATGAGGATAGTGAGGATGCTGAAGATGGATATAGGCCAAATGCAAGAAGAAGACTGTTTGTTCTTGATTGTAAATCGGAGGATTTAACAACACTACCTCTCAAGCTTTACGATGCTATAATTCGCTCAATGAATCAGCGTGGTGTGCCGGTAGAGTTTGTGGCTGCATCCGTTTGTCAGTATGCAAAACGATGGATTATCAACTCAATCACCATTAATAATGGAGATGATAAAATGTCAATTAACAGGAGGAATTCTCAAAGGGATGTTATTGAAGCAGTGGAAAAGCTATTGCCATACGAGAGAAGACTCATTCCATGCACATTGTTGTTCGAAATGCTTCGATATGCAATTGCTTTGGGAGCTACTTCTGATTGCATAACTGGGTTTGAGCTTAGAATTGGAAAGCAACTTGATCTGGCAAAACCAAGAGATCTCTTAATTCCATCTCAAGACTATGCTAAGGAAGTTCAATACGACATCGAGTGCTTGTGGAGGATTCTGAAGAATTTCTTCGGCAGCTATCCTTCTTCTCTGATTTCAGGGTACATCAAAGTTTCACAACTCATTGAAGAATTCTTGGCAGAGATTGCAGCCGACGCAGATTTGAAGATGAGTACATTTCTTTCCGTTGCAGATGTGTCAACTGCGGTATCCTCAGTGACAGATAGAAAATCGGATGGAATTTACAAGGCCATTGATATTTACTTAGATAAGCATAAACAGCTGACAGAATTGGAGAGAGAAGAGGTGTGTCGAGTATTGGATTGCAAGAAAATGTCCCTGGAAGCTTATGAACACGCAGCGAAAAATGAAAGATTGCCCTTGAGGGTGGTGGTGCAAGTGTTGTTTGTGGCACAGTTGCGGCTAAGAGATGTAATCACTAAAGAGGGGCAGTTTCCTGATGACAAAATTATCATGAAGGAAGAAATGGATGAGGTGGAAGACGAAACAAAGGACCGTTGTGGCGAGGAAGAAGTGGTGAAATGCATGAAGAAAATGAACAACAAAGTGATGGAGCTTGAGAGAGAATACTTCGTAATGAAGAGAAAACTTGAGAAGAGTTGCAACTTGCACAATAATACAGAGAAAAAGGGGAAGCTTAGCTTGTGGAAAGAAATAAAGAGGAAATTTGGGTGCATCAGTTCAAATATCAATGATTGTAATTGCCAAGTTAAGAAGAAGAAGGTGCACCCAAGATCTGGAGTACGACATTGATAAGAGTTATGCCAAAGATGGAAATAAAGACTTTGTCTCAATCTTTGTCAATAAATTAATATCATCACCCTATTCTCTCCATGATATCATCACCCAAGCGAAAATTCTAAACTTTGATTTGTATACTTGAGTTTTAATAAAATTTAAAAATTAATTTTATATTTTATGATATAAAATAAAAAAAATATAATTTTATTATTAATTATATTACGTATTAAAATATTATTAATTTTTTTTTTTTACAATATCATGGTACTAATTTGAATTTTTTTTAAAAAAAATATTAATACCTTTTCTCTTATTGTTTGTACCAATAAATGCAAGGGTTCATATGCAGTAATATTCAAGAAACTTGCAATTTCTTCGCACATTGCATGAAATGTAGACTTATATAAGTAAATTTTTTTAAGAAAATGACATACATATATATCTTGACTATTATATGTACTTGTTATGATAGGTATGACATATTACAATCTGATTTGTAATTAGATAAAATTCAGATGAAAGGAATACAATCAATTTCTAGTCACAGGGTGTGTGCTATTAATTTAATTACATGAATTAATTTATTTAAAAAAAAGGGCAAATGATATTTTCTATTCATTTTATTTATAATTAATTTAAGTAAAAATTAATACAAATATTATATAATTAATAATGAATAATTAAGATTGTATCTTAATTTTTTAAATTTATTTTATAAAATATATAATTTAAATTATTTATTATTAATTATATCTCGTATTAACGTAAGCTTAAAAATTTAAATAAAAAAAAATAAAAGAGTTGATCCATGATATACTCTAAGTTATATATTGATACTTGTCTTTCAGATGCTTTCCTTAAATTTCCTTGTCTCACAAGAATACACTGAAACAACAAAAAAGTGAAAGTAGAAAATTAAGGAGGAGATTGTTGAAGCATACTGTGAAAGAAGAAGTTAATAGAGAGATACAAAAACAAACGAAAACACAAAGCATGGATTTGGATTTTGATTTTGATTTTGATGTGTCTTCGTTCTCTGCTGCGGCAAATATCTTTCAAGACATGCCTGAAGAAGAAGAAGATTTGCCTTTCACCATCGTAATTCCCGGACTGGTTCCTGATCTAGCCGACTTTTACGCATTCAACCTGGAGACTGACAACAACAAGAAGGAGGAGGAGCGTCCTAGGGTTTCTGTCCCTGAAAATCTTGACCTGCCTGCAATCAAGTTCAATATTCCATGACCCATTCCTCGTTTCGTAGACTTTTGTACGTGAAGAAACAGGAGATTTCTTTTAAGAAGTCTAGGGTTTTAAAGAGAAACAGCCGAACTCCTGAACTAATTCCTCAGAGAAACACCAGAGCTCGTGAGAAGATTAAGTAAAGAGAAGCTAAATAAAGCGATTTCAAAGGATAAGCTCAAGTTTTGTCCCAGGGAAGGAGGACTAAAATCACCTAGACATGCAAGGAAAAAAATGGCCATAAGAAACCTTGGTCTAAATTGAGGCTTATGCTCCAACGAAGAAGAGATCATATTAGATTTTTATTCAGGGTTTATTCTTTGAGATCATGTTAGATTTCTATTCAAGGTTTATTCTTTTTGTTCATGTAATTAAGCCTGAATAATGCTTTAGGTGAGATAATCTTATCATGTCAGACCAATCAATGAATTAAAGAAATACATTTATTGATGGTGGATAAAAAAGTTAACAGGAGTATTATAAAATTTTCTTACTACCATGTTAATTGAATGGTGAAATTTTTTGTTGACTTTTTTTACCTACTATAAATAAATATATTTCTCTTACTTTATTAATTGAATTTTATTAATTGAATGATCTCATTACAAATAAAGTGAATGATTTTACTACATCAACAATGGTAACGGTGATCAAACTATCTCATCTAAGATTTTCTCTTTAACTCTAATACAATTTTTTTTTATGCAAGTAAAAACTGAATGATCTTATCACAAATGAAGTGAATGGTATCATCATATCATCAATATTGATATAGTTAGATTGTCCTACCTAAAACTCTTTTTTAATTTTAATATATTTTTTTTTATGCAAGTGAAAGCTGTGTAATATGATAGCATCTACTATAAGGCAAAATTTGATGAACACATGCATACTTTGTGAAGTAGGCTTATTTGTTCTTGTTTCTCATATTACAAGGTATCCGTAATTAAATACATCTTGTTCCTCAATATACGAATTTCATGGGATATTGCAAGAAATAAGAATCTGGGAGCTAGGGTTTATGAATTGCAATCTTTGCTTAAATCTTTAAAAATAAACCTTAGACTAAAAAAATAAAACCCTAATTATTAAAAGGGCTATACCTTAAAAATTAAGAGAGCTGTACCTTAAAAGGAGTCTCTTGATACCATGCAGGAGAGTTTTAGAATAAGAATATGACTTAAGAGTTATACATTAAAAAGGAGTCTTTTGGAGTGATGTTGATAACTCCTAATTAACTCATTTTTAACATTAGTAAAGTACAATTTTTAAGGTTTTTATTATTTTTTTTTCTCCACATAATTTAGTTCACGGTATTTAGAATGTGATTTTAAAAAGATGAAACCGAAAAAAGAAAGTTTGTAAAATAATGAGAACGAGTCCATTTAGATGGAAATTAGTTCAAGACATAATAATATTTAGAGCAAACCCCCTTAAATATGAATTAATTCGAGACATAATAACATTTATAGATGAGCACAATTAGGCTAAGATCGAGTTATCACTCATCAAATTCAACTCAAAAGTATTAAGGTTGGTGATGTTTCAACCCATCGCAATCCAATTCAAAATTATTTGAGAGTTCTTTAACTTTATATAATGTTTTATATTAAATTTTAATTATTTGATCAATTTATTTTAATGATTGAGATTAAATTTAATAAATATAATTACTATATCATAATTAATGTATCAATTCATGAGTAATATACCAATTTAAATGTCTAAAATGATGAGAGCAAGCTCACTTAGATGTGAATTAATACATCATAATTAATTAATTTTTTTAAAAATAATCTTAAAAAATAAAAACAAATTTTCAAAGATAACGATTGTAAAATTAAAACTTTTTTTAATCTAAATTTTAAAAATAAATAAAATAATTATTTGAGTTAAAAAAAATCTATTATCAAACATGTTTTCAAAAAACTTAAAATTATTCACTTTATCATTTTTAATTTCTAATCTCTATGTCTTAAAATAAAAATAAAAAAATATATTAAAAAATACCTCTTTACAATAATTTATAAAGTATATAAAGCACATTGTGATACGTTTTAATTTTTGGAAACAAATCCCAAGATCATTTTCTAAAAACGATCCAACAAATACAAAATTGGTACAGGTCACCAGACGGCGTAAATTTCCTTCAGAAACCGCGCCAAAAAAAAAAAAAAAAACCGAAATAGGGTGAATTTGGCGCGAAAATTTCGAAAATAAAACAAAATCCCCTAACTCTCAGTTTCGAGGGAAAATAAAAAATTTGATATTTAAACCCTAAACCTTTTTGTCTCGTTCAAGTCCGCTGCTTTCTGTCATTCCTTCTTCTGCACAGCACTCTGTTCGATAAAAATTCCTAGCCGAGAGAAAAATCGGAAGACCGATCGTCAAGATGTTTGTGGTGAAGAGAGATGGGAGGCAAGAAACGGTTCATTTTGACAAGATAACGGCGAGGCTGAAGAAGTTGAGTTACGGGCTCAGTATCGAGCACTGTGACCCCGTGCTTGTAGCTCAGAAAGTTTGTGCGGGCGTCTACAAGGGCGTCACCACTAGCCAACTCGATGAGTTGGCCGCTGAAACCGCCGCCGCCATGACCACTAACCACCCTGATTATGCATCCGTGAGTTTCTTTAAGTTTTAATCTCTGAAAGATTATGTTTGATTCTTAGGGGCTGGGTTTCTCTCTTTATAGTTTAAAACGAATTTTATTACTCAATTTTGTTAATATTGGTTGATTTTTGTTTAATTGATTGCTTTTTTAGTTGATTAAATTTTCTGATTTTGCATTTGAATTATTGATATTGGTTTTGGCACTCTAATTTTTGCAGTTGATAATTCAAGTATTGGGTTCGGATATTTTTGGCTTTCTTGTTTTTATTTTTATTTTTTTGACTTCGTTTGCTTGGAGGGGTTTATGGTTACAGTAACGTTTGATTTGCTTCACGAAACTAACATGTTCTCTAAACTTAGAGCATCGTTTGATTTGTTTAGCTATCAATTTTTTGATGCAGTTGGCTGCAAGGATTGCTGTGTCAAATCTACACAAGAACACTAAGAAATTGTTCTCAGAAACGTAGGTGCTATCACTGTTCTCTATCTAGTTAGCCTTTTGTTAAATAACCCAAACGTTGGGTGGGACAGTGGTTGATTTTCGTTGGTTGATGGGTAATTGCAGGATCAAGGACATGTACAACCATTATGATGAGAGATCAGGACAGAAGGCTCCTCTAATTGCTGATGATGTTTATGAGATAATCATGAAGGTATTAGCAAGTTCAATTTGACAATTCAATTATGGTGTATTTTGATGTGATCTGGTTGAGCGTTTTTGTCATGTTTTATATTTGGCACCACAAATTTCATAAGATAAAATTTATTTCTGGCATTATGCATCTTCATCAGACAATTGGTGCTGAAATGATATGTGGTTGCCTCTGTTGCTTATTAGGTTCACAATATGCATCATAATACTTTGTTTGGTGTGAATTAGTGATGTTGCATTATATTCTCTTTTTGTCTTTTTAGATCTTCATCTGTGTGCCTCTCTTTTTATGTTGATTGTTAATATATTCTATTTGGTTCTCACTGGCTCAATTGCATGCAGATAATCAATTTTTGTTTTGTAAATTCTGTTTTGAAATTTTATTTATTTCTTTCTCTTTTGCAATTTTTGTGTATTAAATTCACCAGGATACTGAATTTATTTTGAATCCTTTTGTTTCAGAATGCTGCTCGTTTGGACAGTGAGATCATCTATGATCGTGATTTTGACTATGATTACTTTGGCTTTAAAACACTTGAGAGGTCCTACCTGTTAAAGGTCCAAGGGAAGGTTGTAGAAAGGCCTCAACAGATGTTGATGAGGGTTGCTATTGGAATTCACAAGGATGATATTGATTCTGCTATTAAAACATACCACATGATGTCCCAAAGATGGTTCACCCATGCATCTCCCACACTTTTCAATGCTGGAACTCCAAGACCCCAAGTATGTTTGGTTATCATATCTATGAATTAGACCTTTTTGTGCATTTTTATACTAAAAACATACTGATGCTATTATGTTGATCTATTATGGCAGTTGAGTAGCTGCTTCTTGGTGTGCATGAAAGATGATAGCATTGAAGGAATCTATGATACTTTGAAGGAGTGTGCTGTTATCAGCAAATCAGCCGGAGGTATTGGTGTCTCAGTTCACAATATTCGCGCAACTGGAAGTTATATTCGTGGAACAAATGGGACATCTAATGGCATTGTCCCAATGCTGCGGGTGTTTAATGATACTGCCCGTTATGTTGACCAAGGAGGTGGCAAGAGAAAGGGTAATTTTTCGGACTGATGTTCTACTTTGTTATGCTACTTGCAGTGTTTGTTGATATTTGTTTTGAAATATCATTTGTGATGTTTGTAGGTGCTTTTGCTGTGTACTTGGAGCCATGGCATGCTGACATATTTGAGTTTCTAGATCTTAAGAAAAACCATGGAAAGGTATGGTGAGACAAGTACTTCAATATGGTTGTCATGATTAATGTTCATCTTGTTATTATGTTGGTAAATGTCATGATTATGGGTGTTTTCAGCCTTGTTTTACTTTTTGCAGTACTTAAAAATTATTCTTATGCAGCTGTTATATTACTTAACATCAACAATGCACAATCTTCTGTTATAGGAAGAGCACCGGGCAAGGGATCTGTTTTTTGCTCTTTGGGTTCCTGATCTGTTTATGGAAAGGGTTCAGAGTAATGGGACATGGTCATTATTTTGTCCGAATGAAGCTCCAGGATTGGCAGATTGTTGGGGTGCAGAATTTGAGAGATTGTACACACAATATGAAAGAGCGGTATTCTTAGTTTTGACTTATTGGCTTTAGCACTTGTGTTTTTGAATGTGAATTCCTCTTCTTCTTCTTCTCCTTCTTTTTGATAGATTTGATTATTAACTTTGCTGTTATTATGCATTTAGGGCAAGGCAAAGAAGGTTGTCCAGGCGCAAAATCTGTGGTTTGAAATTTTGACATCCCAGATAGAAACAGGGACTCCGTATATGCTTTATAAGGTGAATAAGGAAATATATTTCACTTTCTCTTTATTTATAAACTTTATATTTCTTTTCTTTTTTTTTTTCTGATTTATGTTGCTTAGAGTAATGACTTAGATTCTCTTTTGTTTCTTGTTTTTGCCAGGACACATGCAATAGGAAAAGCAATCAGCAGAATCTTGGTACAATTAAATCTTCAAATTTGTGTACTGAGATTATTGAGTACACAAGTCCAATGGAAACTGCTGTATGCAATCTGGCATCAATTGCTCTACCACGATTTGTCAGAGAGAAGGTGGATAACAGAATTGATGTTGTTCCTAACCTTTTGGCTTTGTCAGTTCAAGGTAGTTACTGCATTTTGATATCTATTGCAGGGGGTCCCAATGGAGTCACATCCGTCCAAGCTTGTTGGCAGCAGAGGATCCAATAATAGATATTTTGACTTCGAAAAACTAGC
Organism: Khaya senegalensis; assembly: GCA_032402905.1. Classification (NCBI taxonomy): domain Eukaryota; kingdom Viridiplantae; phylum Streptophyta; class Magnoliopsida; order Sapindales; family Meliaceae; genus Khaya; species Khaya senegalensis. The sequence goes on along the minus strand of CP135555.1, from coordinate 4,840,416 downwards.
AGAGGTTTGATTCAGTAAATTGCTTGTGAATTGTTTGGCATAGTTCTACTTTTGACATGCATGTCTTTCATTCACTGATAATGTTATTTGATTTTTCAACTTGATTATTAGATTTTCTTTACTTTTTCTTCTGGGACAGGTTACTGCAATTGTTACTGAAAATCTTAACAAAATAATAGATGTTAATTACTACCCTGTTGAATCTGCAAGAAGGTCAAATTTGCGACATAGACCCATTGGCATTGGAGTTCAGGGTCTTGCGGATACCTTCATCTTACTTGGGATGGCATTTGATTCATCAGAGGTAAAGTCAACCCTCAACATTTCCATTACCATGCTCTGAACACTTCTGTTCTAACTGGAACTGCTTGGAGCTGTTAACATATGGGATTATTGATTTCAGGCTCAACAGCTGAACAAAGACATATTTGAAACTATATACTACCAGGGTCTGAAAACTTCTTCCGAGATAGCTGCAAAAGAAGGTCCTTATGAAACATATCATGGGAGCCCTGTGAGCAAGGTATGCAAGCCTGCAAGATTTTTTCTTTTTTGAAGTGCATATGCACACTTTGATTATTTTATCTCAATGTGGATATCATCATATTGTTTGCTCATTCATTGTAGTTGGTGGCTGCTGTCAGCTTCCAATGATTGTCCTGCATTTATTGTTCTCCTTAACATATATTCTTAGGCTACTTTCTGTGAAGGATATCCTGGATCCGAGAGTTATTCTTGGTTATTGCATGGTATTGAAGTAGTTCAGCAATTCAGTTTTAAGTGATGCAACCAAACCAATCAATATATAGCTAAATGCAGGAAATGGCGATTTCATCTTTTACAGAGTTAGAGACAGGAATATATTTGGCTAAAACATTAATTCTGATTTTCTATGCATATTCATATTTAGTGTTGTTAGCTGCTAAAATGGCCAATCAATTGTGCAGGGAATTCTTCAACCTGACATGTGGAATGTAACTCCTTCAGATCGGTGGGATTGGGGAGCTCTCAGAGATATGATATCAAAGGATGGAGTGAGAAATTCACTTCTTGTGGCACCCATGCCAACTGCCTCAACCAGCCAGATTCTTGGAAACAATGAGTGCTTTGAGCCATATACTTCTAACATCTACAGTCGCAGAGTGCTAAGGTTTGCCCTGCCAACTCATTCTGTGTTGCTGTTTTAAAGATCGACTATTGTACATATCTGTCTAACTCTCTCCTTTACAGTGGTGAATTTGTTGTAGTGAACAAACATCTTCTTCATGACTTGACTGAGATGGGTATTTGGTCTCCTGCTATTAAGAACAAGATAATATATGATGATGGCTCTGTTCAAAAGATTCCAGAAATCCCTGAGGAATTAAAAATGATTTACAAGTATGAACTTGGCATTTCTATCTCTTCCCCATCCTCATTTTCTCATTATTTCTGCCCCAGGCTAAAATGTTCTATTATTTTCTTTTTCCTACCACTTCATTCAGGACTGTTTGGGAGATCAAGCAGATGACCTTGGTTGACATGGCTGTTGATAGAGGGTGCTATATAGACCAGAGCCAAAGCCTTAATATTCATATGGACCAACCCAACTTTAAAAAAGTTACTTCCTTGCACTTCCGTGCATGGTCAAGGGTACTTACCGCTATATAATCTTATGCTGCATATTATCTCAATATTCCCTAAATATATATAGTTGCTATTGTTTTAGAAGCATAATTTTTGCTGATTAGCTGTATTCCCGTAACTACAGGGATTGAAAACGGGAATGTACTATCTTCGATCACGTGCTGCAGCTGATGCCATCAAGTTCACTGTTGATACTTCTGTTCTTAAGGTAACGATTTTTGTTGATTACCATCATTTTAACAATTTCAGTTGATATGCATACTCTAGATTCAAATTTCTCAACTGTTGACCATTCAGGAAAAGCCCCAGCTGGTGGAAGATGATGATACCAAGATGGCACAGATGGTTTGCTCTCTAACAAACCGTGATGAGTGCATGGCTTGTGGAAGTTAAGTGAGAAGTTTCTGGTTCAGATTCCTTCCAAAAACCATCTATGGTATCTAAAGTATGATAAACTATTATAATGTGAAGTATAAGCAACTTTAAATTGTCTGTATAGTTTTGATGTCATTATTGCTTGATAAATATATTGTGGAATGCTGTGAAACTCAAATCAACAGTGAGAATTGATAGCTTAATTTCAATTACATTACATGTCCGCATTGTTTTTTTTTTTAAATTCCTCGGTTAGCTTGACGTGTTGAACTTGCCAGTGCATTTGAACAAATGGTCGAGCCAACTTCTTGCAGTTTTAATCTCCACGGTTTGGCCTATTTTGACTTGCATTATGTGCCACTTGAGGGTGTCATTTGAAAATGCAAAATCATTCCGCGTAAAATCAATTCTAAGCAATGCACAATGCATGAGACATTCGTTGGCTTGACTACATAATTATGTTATGTCTCTCATCATATCATTAGAGCCATCGATCAAATCTATTTGGCAAAATTTCAAAATTCGTGAGAGCTGAGAACTAGAGTTTCGGCAATTAATTTTATGCAGCAACACTGACTAATTAAATGGAGATCTAGGCCACAGAGGGCAGCATTTCCTTCAAATTAGGCCGCCATTTCTGAGCTAGCGATTAATTTCCTTCACTCTTAAAAACAAATTCTGAAATGGAGCCTTACTCCCTGAAGGACCTGAACATGGTGCTGTCGATGCTTTAAGAGCATAAAGATGGCGTGGTTGCTTAAGATCCCGAAACTGGTGCTACTACTTGGAATGGTAATGAAGCTGTGATGCTGTTATTGCTGGAAACTGTGCTTCCGAAGAGAACCAGGGCAGTGAGGGATGATATATTGAATATTGGCCGCTTTATCTTCCTTAAGTGCACATGGGGTTGTTGTTTTGTTATTTGTATTGCTATACATGCACGAAGCATAGTGGGAGGATACTACCAGTAATTGACCCTTTTTATTTCCACGAAGCATTAATGGTTGAAGATACAACTAGAGATCTGCACATACATATATTTGACTTGTGTTTCGCATGTTAATAAAATTATTTTTTTAATATAAATTATGTAATGCTTTAATTTAGTTAATTTGGTACCTGGAGATGAATTAACGATGGCTTTTGTAGGTGTTGAATTTCTTCCAAGGAAGCTTAAAATCATGAATTTCTTTAAACATTAAGCCGATTGGTTCTGGGTTTAAGAAACAAATTGTAGGGAAATGTGAATACTAATTGAGTAATTTGGTGGATGCTCAAACCTGAAGAGAAGCAAGAAACAATGAAGAAAAGGATGGGAGATTAAAAAAAAAAAAAAAACAAGAAAATTGAATTCATGGATGATTGTTGTTTTGATGTCTCTGCAATTATTTTTTTCGAAGATGTACCTGAAGAAGATGAACTGCCTATTCACTTCGAAATCCTTGGACCGATTCCTGATTTGGTAGATTTGTACGCGATGCTGCTGGAGATCACTGACTACGACGAGGGTTTGTGTTCCTGAAGAAGATGATCATGACCTGCCTGTCAACTTCACTATTCCCGGACCCATTCCTGATTTAGTAGACTTGCAACGACAACAAGCCTAGGGTTTCTGAGGAGAAACAGAAAGCTCGCAACAACAACAACAACAAGAAGCCTAGGGTTTCTGAGGAGAAGCAGAAAGCTTGCAACAACAACAAGAAGAAGCCTATGGTTTCGGTGCAGAAGCTTACAACAAAAACAAGAAGCCCATGGTTTCTGTTCCTGCAGATCATGACCTGCGTGTCCACTTCAGTATTGCTGGACTGATTCGTACTTCAGTAGACTTGAACGTGAAGAAACTGAAGACTCACAACCACAAGCCTAGGGTTACCAGGAGAAGCACTAGGATTTGTGAAAAAGTAAGGAAAGCAAAGCTGATTAACCAGGTTTTCCAAGATATCTCTCATTCTTTTCCCAAGGGAAGAACTGCAAGGAGTTAAGAAATAGTTTTTGCGGTAGAGATAAAGAGAAGCTAATCCGGCGTTGACACTCTTACGGTAGAGACGAAAGCATACCTGTACTGAATTTCCGATTTGCTATACATATTTCCCACGAAGCTGGATAAGATTTTCATTAGGGTTTTTACAATTTCTTGTAATTTGCGCCAACATTTAAGTTTCCTATGTGATGAGAAGTAAATATATATCTGTTGTACAGATCACTTTCATCTTTGGTAGAAGAAACAAATTATATTCTAGATCAATGCATACCTTTTGTGTCCAGTTCGATGAATATCTCTACTGCTTTTCGATCAGCTATCGAGCATCATATCTTAGATTTCTTTTCCCAGACCAATACGGCAATACGTACAATGTTGTTGTTTCTGTCATTAAGGAAACTGTAAACAACTCTGGCATTTCTTATAGGACACGGAAATTCTCTCTTTCTGTTACAAGAACTCAATTAATCATCAAGATTTGCTTGGTAAGAGAGTATCAGTTAAAGCCTAGCTCAAACTGAGACATAAAAACCTTAACATTAAATGCAAAATTAAGCCTCTATATTAATTCTGACGATCAGTTTCATGTATATCTTCTATCGACATCCAGCTATATTAAGTTAATGGTATTGTAGTTTCTCTATGACCAACCGAATTTAGCTCTGCCGCTATTTGATGACATGTTGCTATCACACTCCCTTGAACTTTCATTTATTGTGTCCAAATTCTCTTCTATAATCTCTTGATCAGACGTATTTTGGCCATTTTCAATATCTTTACTATTCCCATTTGCTTCACTTCCCATAACAAGAACTTCACCAAAATGAACTTAACGTTCACTGTCTGAATAATGGCCTGAAGATTCGTGTCCAGACACAGTAATAGCTGCTGTTTTCGTGGTGGTGGTGGTGAATGTGTTAACTCTTGCGCTGCTTCCTTGTGGTGTTGATACTCTTGGCTTTCATCACCTGGTGGTTCACAACATTTGTATATGTAAGCCAAGAACCAAAAATCCAAGGAATGCTGATGAGAGTAAATCCCATGATGGCATCACACGACCCCAAGAATTTTCCAGGGAGAAACATGTATAACGCTATGAGAACTCCACCGGAAATAATGCATAAAAGGAAAAAACCTGAGATTATATGCATTCTCGGATCTTCTTTTCTCTCATCCATTTAAAGCAAACCCAAAAAAGAAAAAAAATAAATAATGAAGGTTGATTGACTAATGGATTAAATGATGAACTTCTCTTCAATGTAAGTAATTTCCTTGAATGTTTTCTTGGTTAGAGGATGAGGAGGAGGTGGAGAATGCCATCGAAGTGGGAACTGTTCAAAACAAAAGTAAATTAAAATGCTGATAGTACCTTCCCGGTTTTACTGGTTTCTGTTGTATGGGTGTCAGGGCAAAATCTAAGCTTAGCTAGCAGACAGACAGATAGGAGAAATGGAAACTGAAGGAACAATTTTCTGTTGTGAGTTTCAAATTAAACGAATGATTTCACCAGAAATCAAATGGAAACAGGTGGTCTTATCCATTGCAATGGGTGGAGTTGGAGACAGTTTTGGAGTTTGCATGATGGATTTCTCTGACTTAACTAAATTTTGTAAGCATGATTTATTTACAAGCTACATAGAGTCAAAACATGCAACAAGAAGAAAATAATTACGAACAAGAAAATGCAACCATAACTAAGTATATCTACCTCATTGTATCATTACCCATAACAAGTTTTTGACATCAACAACGAAGAGGTAATTTGATTTGTTATGTCAAACAACTTTAGAAAGTAATAATGAGGTTTCTCATTCGAGGCTAGGTGAGAATCGGTTTAATTAAACCAGAACTAGCAATCTGTTTGAATGGATTCATTTATTTTAGAATTCGAATTATCCGATTTAGAAATAAATGATAGGTACCCACGTTAATTAAGTTAAATATTAGTCATGCTCTTAAGAACCATTTTGATCTGTTTTATCGAAAGTTTAGTGCTTTGAAATTAGAAAAACATAAAAAAGTAATAATTCGATTTGAAAAAAAGGCTCTATGCAACCTCTTCATTCTTCCGGTAAGTTCTGGGTTCCAACAGCAATACAGTGAACATAATCATCTCTGCAGCCCACAAAAACCCTGCCACCGATCATCACAGGCGAAGAAAATATATCGCCTTGCAGCTCCAGCCTTGCAAATTCCTGCACCTTGTCTCTCGATTGATTTTCCTTTCCAGTGACGTCTGAATTGATGCGAAGAATATGTATGCTACCTGAACTGGAACATACGCAAACCAACCTGGAAATGTAGAAGACCGGTAGGGTAAAAATTATATCATATTTGGCGAAATGTTTTAGTAGTAGTAAGTTTACCTGTCAACTGAAAGGGAGGATTCTGGTATCAATTGCAAATTCTCATCAACATATGCTGAAGCAGTAATTGGATCTCCAACGCTGTATTCCCAGAGCAGACTCCCATTTTCCTGAATTAGAACACAGATCATGAGTATCCACTATTGTCATCTTAAAAAAGGTTCCGAAGACAATCCACAGATTGTAGAAGAAATTAACGATGTCCCACCAATTTCAACTACATTTATTCTCTGCATAAACGGTTGATCATGTCTGAATTGAATATATCCAAAAAGTGCATCTTATTGTCAAATAAATATAGAAAACAATACATCAGCAGATTTCCAAATTCGACCATCCAACAAGGAGGCGAAGGGCTACTACCCAGAATAAATGGATAAACAAAGAAAGTATATGAAAAAGGCCCAAAGTAACAAAACACATGACTGCAATATGTATCCAAAACTTGACTAATACTGCGTCACTTGCCTAATAGGTTCACTTAATAGTAGTTTCTGCATCACAAGGATTTTCTATAAAACAATTAAATAGAAGGGGTCTAAAATCCAAATCTGTTTTTCCAGTTTGAATAATGATGATCTCACAAGCCTTTACCATTAATCCTTGTTATTTTGGAAACAAGCTATATAGTCAACCAAATGTCCAGCAATTAGAAACATAGCAAAGATTTTGTTCTATTGTACACATTTCGTTAAAATCCAAGGATATCTGAATTTGTGGCCACTGCAACTACACATCTTCTAATATTCAATTAAATAGAAGTATTATCCACTGCAAAATCCAGTAAATTGCATCAAAATTTGTACATGCAGTGCAAACAGACATAAAACAAATATAAGACTGGCTCAGCAGACTATATAATCAGGTTTATTTATTATTTTTCTTTCGAGAAAATGGACAAGGGAATAAAATAATATCCCACTAAAATAGAGCCTGAAAGTAGAAATCAAACTCTTTCTGAAATTGCAGAAAGAGTTTACGCCAATTGTGGTAGTACATGGTTAGAGGCAATGAAAACATGAAAACATAGACATACCAGTCTGACTTATTACCTGTTCAAAAGAATATATACTTCCATTTCTGGAGCATACAAGCACCTGTAGAATTAGAAGGAAACATGCATTATTTTAAATCAGCAAAATTATAAGCCATCTAGATTCATAGAAACACTTTAAAGGTAGAAACAATTATTACTACTTACTTGAAACAATAATTATTCATACTTCAATTTGCTTACTCAAAATAAAAATTATTCATACTTGAATTTCACGTGTTAACATGAGAAATAATTGCTTGATGGTTAAATGATACTTCTTCAAGAACAAAAGTCGAGAGACAGAAGTTAAAAAGAAATGAGGTTGACTTGATCAGAAGATATATTCTAAAATCTTATAACATTGAACCTTGATGAGAATGCTTTACCTGAAAAGGAAGAGCAAAACTTGTGCACGGCCCAGCAAATATTGGACCACCAGTTCTAGACTGAAGAGGTAGTACAAAATGCATAATGCAATTATTGATGAGCAAAGTCAGACAAATATAACTGCTAAATGACAGCAATAAATTCATTAACATAAATTTGAAAATTAAACACTATGATTTATCCATACCCTCCAAATAACAGATCCTTTTGAATCTAATGAAACAATGTGCCCATCCACCAAGCAACAAATAACTGCCACAAAAACAGGCCCACAAAAATGAATTTTGGTTTTTGTTTTCTTTTGAAGAACAGAATCGACTAAGTAGTGGGAGGATGATTTATAAATTTGATCTTCTGCAGATTACATGAAACAGCTATACAGAACTTGTCGAATGCACATACCATATCTATTTGGAGAAGTGATACAAAGAGAACCAAATACTGGAACATCTAGCTCATGCAACCACAAAATAGGAAATGGTAAAGCCTGCATTTCTTGAACATAGCTCACGTTAACAAAAATAAACCTTGAAGAATTAAATTATTTTAGAGCCATGTTTCCAATTGAAATTAAATACTCCAAGTTTCTTGAATAAAATCCACCGTTCTACAAATTTACTGAATTGCAATCTCTTCTACCTTTACTGATATTGCTGTAAGCTGCCCACTGGTAGATGTCACATAAAGTGTGTCATGGACCTACCATAAAGATGAATCAGACATTAGATTAAGTGATCAGCAAGAAGTGTCATCAATAAAATTCCATTGGCTTTACTTTTTTTTTCCTAACAAACAAATAAGTAATTTACCCAACCACATATATCTAAAAAATAAACCAACAGCCACTAGTACAACAATGACAATCTTATGGTGCTGTAATCATTTCAGATACCCAAGTCAAAAAACAACCTAAAAGTTCTTTCCTGAAGGGGAAACAAAATCTTTTTATGACTCTTTTCGGCTATAAATTTCTTTGCTGTCACTTGACCCAAGCCTTTAATGCCCCCCACAGTGGCAGTAAATATCACATACCTTTTCCCTGTCCCAATTTGCCAGGGGTCCAGAAAAATCCAGAATGTCTATCTAAATCCATGGTCAATATTTATTGGCAGCCATCTAGAAATCAGGAGATTCAAATATGACTACAGTTCATTCGATCCACCATTAAAATAACTATATCATGAATTAAGGCTTGTTTTTTTACACTTTCATTTAGCCTATGCCTTTTAAACCAAATTGATTTAACAGTATTTTGAAATAAAATTTCATACAACAGACTTCTCTGCTGGAAACTCAAATAAAGTTATTAAAGATTGAAACTAAATGGTGTTGTATGGGGATAGGAATGACATTGTATTCTGGGCACAGGTGGGAGAAAAATAAAAAAGTATATATTAGACTAAAAGGCTTTATATTGAGACAAATGAAAAGATTTCCAATAAAAATATTGGTGATAAGTGAACCGAAACCAAAACAAACGCTGCAGAGATGAATCAAGCATGCCATTTCCAATTGTTTCTAAGCAAAAAAGAAAAATTTAGCAGCTTAATCAATAATTTAGCAAGAACTTTTACCTCATCAATTGCAGGGGAGCCAAATATGCTCCCACCACATGGAAGTTTATAAACACAACAATGGTTTCGATAGTGAAGAGCATATAGGTTGTGATCATGTGACCCACACCTGCAATTCATAATATTAAACTGTGTTAAAAGGCCATTGTGGTTCTGACTAGGAATTATACCCACAAATGCTTTGGCAGGGTAAATTTCTACAAGAAGAATTTATAAATTATACAGTCAAACCAAATAGATCCAGTGTTCAGCATGGACACTAAGTCAAATTTTTATTTTCTCTATTAGTGAGTGAAGTTACCATTTGTGGTTCTGACTAGTAATTATACCTACAAATGGTTTGGGAGGATACATATCTACCAGAAGAACTTATAAATTATACAGTCAAACTAAATAGACCCATTGTTTACCATGCACACTAAGAGTCAAATTCTCATTTCCTTTATTAATGAGTGAAGATAGCTGGAAATTATACCAAAGAGATTCAGAGCTTGAAGGCTGATCTTAACCCAAGAGTTTGAGATCAAAGAACTTGGAAACCTTACTAGGTATTTATCTTAACTTTTTCATTCTCTTTATTGACGATTGAAAACATGGTTGGAAATTTATGCTGAAGAGATACAGAGCTTGAAGACTCATTTAACCAAAGATTTTGAGACTGAAGAACTCTGAAACCTTACTAGGTATTTATCATAATTTTTTTTTTTTCAATTATGTCTTACATATTTCTTTAGTAATTGGTACATTTGGGGTGCAAGCAAGGTGATATTAATGTTAGCTTAGATAGAGTGAAGATTGAGAGTGGATATGGGCAATTTATCCAACTTGTTAGGAAAATTATCTACCTCTACACAAAAACCTATGTACCGGGAGCGAGAGTGGTCAAGATTATGCATCCACCTTTATCTTACCATATTAAGGTTGTTTTTTTTGTAAATCAGTATTCAAATTCTAGTTCTAGAAATGAACTTACATTTTTTATATAAATCCTCAGACTAGCTGGTTCATATGGTGAAAGGAGTTCCATTTCAGACTGGTATACATTGGAAGTAATATAGTAATGTGGAAAGCAAGAAACAATTTATAGTTGCTGAACCAGTTAAGGCACTTTATTCAGGGCCAAAGCTGATGGAGTTGTGAGATATTTTGCAGAAGTCTTAAAAAATATCGGACTTTCAGCACTTTTATCCTGCAAGACTTTAATTAATAAAGCTTTAAGCTTCTACTACTGTACAACCGACTATTCAACACCTTGAATCCCACCCAAAAGAGGCAAACCAACATGATTAGCCCTGATATTAGCATAAGTTGTTCATCATTCCAAGCCTGCTCTAACAATATGCAAGAGGAAGCAGCAAACAAGATTACCAGATCAACTGTCTAGGTGCATCAACAACAGGCTGGCACTTAACCTGCGAAGTTGAAAAAGTAATCAACACTGACAAGTAAAACAATGGTTGATTGTTTGAAATGAAATGGAAAGAAGATATTGCAAGACGGATGAGAAAAAACTACAAACAGATGTAACTATAACAAATGTTAACATCAACAAGATTCTGTTTTAGTTTTCCAAGAAATCTGAGCACAAATTCCCGAGGAACCACAAAGACAGGAAAGTAACTCACATTTGCATGCAAAAATAAAATAAACATGGATTGATGCACATAAATCTTTTACATGAGATACTAAAAGCAATTTGATTAAGTTTGGAATTATCATACCTCTCCGCATGTTTGGAAAGTCCAACAGATATTGCCGTTTGAAAAATCAAGAAAATATATTTTTCCTTTATAGCATCCAATAACCACCTAATGACACCACAAAGGGCAAACACTTAAAAGCCCTAGTAATTGTCAATAGCTAATGAGAACAACATGATAAAGCATATACAATAGAATGAAAACCTGAGAAAAGTCACCAAGAATTGCTGCTGAACATTCGACACGTCCTTCTAGTTTGATTTGCCACAGGACAGAACCCCTAACACAGATATGTGATAGCACAACAGTCAAGTTAGAATATGAAGAGTTTATGCTAAGATGTTATGCATGATGCATACACAGAATGAAATAAGGTCCCAAAAGGCCAGCATTGAACAAACAACGTTATAAGATATTAAACACTCTTTCATTTTTCAATTAAAAAAATGATGAGTAGCGTTGATGCAGAAATTGCAAGCTCCAATAATCAGCCATAAGATTCCAAAGATGTGACACAAGCATAACTTGATGCATGAAGTACAAACAATTCATGCTTACAACAAGAAAAGATGCATGCAGGAGATACTGTAAGTAGCATAAAATGTGAAAAGACAGAAAACTATTCCAATTATGAAAGCATAAAAGGTCCATAAAGGAGACGTATTGTAAATTTTCAAGGATGATGAGGATACAATTGACAAAACTGTAACAGAACTCTCGTTGCAAGACTTGTGAATCCTACCATGCAGAAATGGTATAGGGTAACAGAATTCCCGTTGCAAGACTCATGAGTCCTACCATGCAGAAATGGTATAGGGTAACAGAAAGTCTTAACAAACTCTACATACCAAAGCATTTCAAGCAGAAAACTCTATCAAATGAATTTAGAAGGGAGGTGAATATTGACTGGAATTTTCTATGCTGTGAACCACTTTTGACACTGGGAATTTCTATGTTAATGGTGTTCATTTGTTGCTTTACCCTATTTTCATCAAAGACAGAAAGTTTGAACCCAACCTGACAAAAAGGAGTTCCAAGAATAGACTTTAGGCTAAGCCAAAAAAATCCTTGCTTGACCCAATAAATTACCTGGACTTGGGGCTCATCATTCCTCATCAAAATAAAGTGACTATTCACTAGCTCCAGATTCTGATGTTTACCATGAGAACAGTGGAACATAAGGTTTTCTTTTTTTGTTTTGGGATAAGAAACAAATACTATTAACTCTAAGAAAATAGGACAAAAAGAGAGATGGACTAGAGATCTGTCAGTGGATCACAAAAAATCTAAAAGACAGAAGTGGAGAATAAGATTCATTGAGGGAAACTGACCACAATGAACTTCTAGAAAAGTTTCTACTAAACACAATGGGTGTACCTATAAAAATAATTACAACTATGGATAGCAATCAGAATACCCATCATTGCAAGAGAAGATAATGATAATTTAGGCATTAAAACACCACCTGCATTATGTGGAAATGAAAACAATAGTTCCTTAAAAATGGTAACTGCAATGTTACATCCTTGAATACTTATAGAATTTACAAAAGACAATTTGATATTCAAATATGAAGTTACAGACCTTACCTTTTTGCATCAACACACAGAAATTTATGCGAGTGAGATCCAACAAATAGATAGATATCCGAGTCTTTAAGCACGACAACTGGTGATGCATCAACACAAGATTCCATGTGAACTTTCCACAATTCTTGCATAAAACCCTTTCCATATTTAGGAATCTTTACCAACCAGTTAACTTGACATGGATCATTCTTCTTGTACTTTTCTTTATGCATAACCTTGTTGCAGCGGCTAAATGAACATGACATTGGTGCTGATGAAAAATTCCATGGAAACCCATCGTTTTGAAGAACAATTTCTGGAGTGACATATTTATTTGAATCCACTTTCAAGCGTTTAGAGATAACAGAATGATTTTCATTAGGAGAATAACCTAAATGAAATAGATCCCCCTTCTCTGCTTCTTGATTAAACTTCAAATTAACATCAGCCCTAACATCCAAATTGACTGATCCTTTTTTCTCTAGAAGAGCAATATGTAGCTTGAATGGAGTTGGAAAGTTATAAATCAATCTCATATCAATTCCTAAATTATGAGCAACCTGTGCTGCAGCAATGGAATTACCACCCATCATAAAGAAATCGTCATCGCTGGAGACCTCCTCAGCCATCAAAGCATCTCCAAAAGCCTAATAGGAAATTCTCATACTGTTAGTTTCACTTTTTTTAGAATGCAACATTGTTGGCAACGGTTTAATGATAAATGGAAATTAAAATGTTAAGGATCACTTTGTCATTACTACACAAATAAAAATCTGCATACCCAGATTGTTTGTTTGCAACCTTACAAGAATGATTTTCCAAGAAAAGTAACTATTAGACAAATTGAAACAATAAGAATATTTTAAGGAACACCAATAACTAAACAAGTACATTTCTGAATTGAGATATCTCCATCATTCAAAAAGAATATAAATGTAAAAAATATACATGTATTCTACGCATGTCAACTAAATAAAAAATAAATTTACACATTTAAATAGAAATTTCGATGCATCACAATCAGCAGAAAATATTCTCAATAAAGTCTCTTAAACTTGACATTGATTGGGAAATGATGATTAAACGAGGCTAGTTTCTCCTTAGTCAACAGAAATTATATCAGTAACATTCAAAAGATCAAAGTTTGCAAATCACACAAGTTAATACAGGCCCTACAATAACCAGACTTAGAAATCTTCTTCAGGTCCAAAAAAGAGAAAAAAAAAATCTGTGCAATAACACATAAGATTAGAGAGAACACTCCAGATATGTGGTCAGCTGAGAAAACAGATCCAGCTCATCTAAAATGAACCCTGCATGCATTCTGTCTATTTAAAAGGGGTGAAGATAATTAGTAAGCAGTTATAGGAATATAAAAAATCAAATCATGTGACGTTTGAGGCACAACATGCTTAGAACAATAACCAATATGAACAAGAACATCTCCACTATTTGGAAAGAAAAAAGCAATAGATTTGCATTTTATTAGACTAAATAAAATGGGAGAAGGTTAAAACTTTTCAGAGTATACAGGGAAAACCTTTCTAATAACTTGCACAAGATCCCCAGACTTGGTTTCATCAATTTCATCCTGAGCATGCGTGGCACAAAAAGTTGAACTTGATAACAATGCATAATCAATTTTTCCACTGGAAGTCATAGGAAATGACTCCATTAAAAAAAAGTTGCTAGGAATCATGGCCACAGGAAGTTTGCTGCTCATCCAACTCTTGATGGATGATATGTATATTTCACTAGATTTTTCCTTCTGTTGTAACATTATAAATGCTTCAAGGACTGCAAGTTCTCCTAGATTTTTACGAAAAACCACAGCAGCATCAACTACATCTGGATGTTCTCTCAGTGTATATTCAATTTCCTCTAGAGCAACACGTTGCCCATTAATCTTTATAGTGCGGTCATTCCTACCCAAGAAAACCAAGTCACCACTTTGAAGTTGTTGTGCAAAATCACCAGTTTTGAAATATGTTAGGCTTCCACACTTAACAGGACAATCATAAATGGAGTTCTGAGCCAAGTTTACATATTCTGAAGGCATGGAAGTTGATTCAGAAAAGTATCCATTGAATAGACATAGACCACCAACACATATTTCTCCCTCATTAGGTGTACTGGTATCACTTTCAACAAGGACTACATCACAGTTAGAAATAGGTAAGCCAATTGGTACGCTTGTAAGTGCCTCCGACTCCAAAATCATAGGCAACCTCTTGCAATCAAAATATGTGCAGTCTCCAGATACCTTATTACAAAAATTGAGGTATAAATCATTAAAAATAAAATGTAAAGGAACAGCTGAAATGCATCACTATACATGCAACTACACATGCACATTGTGAAATGTCTCTCAGGCCATTAATTCAACCACTCAATACTAAGCATCAGGAAAAAGGATTTGTACTCTCTCTGATACAATAATAATAGTCTTCATCCTGACATCCAGTGCAAGTTTATGTTATAAACAACATTATTGCCACAACATCTTCTCCAAGCCATTAATTCAAAACCATTAAAATGCATTGTACTGTCTCAGATACAAGAAGAATAATAGATTTTATTCCAGGATTGAGTGGGTAGTTAAGTGATACACAAGAAATAACTTCACAAATTAGAGAAATGAATGGATTCAAGAATACTGACTTCCACGTGATGCAGTCTAGATTATACAGCATGACTTAAAATCATATTAAAATACTAAAATGATTTAATAAGTCTTATTGGACAGCAAAATTAAAATGAGAATACAAATTACTAACCTCTGTACTCCCATATAAATTTAGGATAGAAGTCTTGGGGAATAACTTGGAAATAGTATCCCATAAAGATAAAGGTAGGAGTTCACCACTAAACACTAACAATTCTAATGAACTAGGAACCCGCATGTTAAGCTGACTTGGCAAAGCATGAAGGATTGCCCGCATCAGTGATGGAACAGTGGTGAGCCTACTGACAGAGTAAGCCTACAAAAGAAATAAAATAAAATAATACTCATTGGAAATTGAATCAGAATATCAGTATAAGAATGAGTGACTAATATACTAGTAATATAAGATCAAATGATTTCTCGAATCCATGAAATAAACAACAAGACAAATAAAAAGGATGAACTTAAATGAATTTTAGGCAAATATCTCATCTCTTCATAAAAAGAATTGCTTATCTCGTATATAATCAATTTAATATATTAAAATTTTAAGACGTCAACACTTCTACAAACTTTGTAAAATGAGGGGCTTCTACTGTCTAGCAACAGTCACTACATTCATCCCAACAAAATGATTATGTAAAGAAAACTAGTGGCACAACATCAAAGGAAAATGTGAGAGATGACTATTAATTATGAACTTAACCTTTGCCCTATCTTCTCTCAACTTCAATTTCTATACCTCAAAATGCCCAGGGACAGGGAAAAATACTTCTATGCTTCAAATTCAACCGTGTTGAGCTTTTATAATAAGGATGAGGTAACATCTGATAGGATCAAAATATCATTAAGATGTTTGATAACTTCCTTTTATTATTCACAGCCTAAGAATAATGTCATTATATAGCCATCAAGCAGTGAATGCTCTGTTGACAACCAAAAGCACCAATGAGGACAACTAAAATCTGTATTGCTGCAAACTTAAGCATTACCACAGCTTGTTTAAAGTTGTCCACAGATAATCAGCTTAGTTTGATACAAGCTTAATGTACAAAGGACAGTCAGACAGTAGCCGTAAACCATAGCAGATAAATGTACCTGCAAAAAATGGATGATAGAAATTAAATTCCTTTTCAGCTCAATGATTGGAGGTACAACCAGCGTACAACCAGTAAGAATAGCACTAAGAAATTCTTGCAAGTGATCAATAAAGCTAATTGATGTCTTGAACAATAAAACTTCCTCTCCATGCAGGGGATACAAGTCTTGCATCCATAAAAAGCGGTTTAAAAGACCTTAGAAAGAAAGCAAAGATTGCGTCATCAATTTGTACTGCCTTGAAAGAAGACAGGAAAACTACAGAACTTATAAAAAAAAAAATGGATGAGCCATAGGAAAGAGGGGCCTTCAAATAACTGCTTACCTTGTTCGGTGCCACATACGCCTTTAGGCTTTCCAGTGGATCCTGATGTATAAATCAAATAACAGAATGATCTTTGTCTTCGGTGTTCACAATGCCAAACAAAATTTGACATATCCATAGTCTCTTCAACTCTTTTTTCCATGGAAAAGCACAAAACTGGACAAATGCCGCTTTCTACAAGCCAATGTGACTTATCAAGTGGGCAACAACCATTTTCAGTAAATGAAGATCCACATGCAACAACAAGGTCAACATTTGAAGAAGAAATAATTGACAATATTCTGTCTTTGGGCCATGTAGGATCTAATGGCAAAAAAGCATCCCCACTTCTCAAAATAGAAAGAACAGAAATTATGTATTCCACTGATGGCGGCATATATACCCCAATAATTTTTGGTGCACACGTTTTAACAAACTCAGTCTTCGTTTGTTCTCCACTTGATGCAAAAGATGTTGAAGATGAAAAAATATCAACAGGAACAAGTACATTACTACATAATTTATCACCTGCCGGAAGCCAAGATTGTTAATTAGGATCAAACTTATCATTATCTGTCAGTTGTCACTATATTTATTACACGAGATGCAAAACGCACATGTTGATTGGTTAACTAAGAACATTTGTTGAAAACAGAACCAAATAAAATGAAACTCAATACGAGCTGTTAAAGCTGAAGCTGGTCGATAATTTTATTAGATTGTGCCGTTAAAAGCTGTTTCCAAACTCCAAAAATACAATGATGATTCAGAAATTTACATTCACGAGAATTTCTAACTCCTTGTGCACATTCACCGTCAGCAATCACATTA
This sequence comes from Khaya senegalensis, assembly GCA_032402905.1. Lineage (NCBI taxonomy): Eukaryota > Viridiplantae > Streptophyta > Magnoliopsida > Sapindales > Meliaceae > Khaya > Khaya senegalensis. The sequence continues at coordinate 4,822,905 of CP135555.1, read as the reverse complement.
TCCTAATAGAAATATACAAATGCATAGCAAGTAGAGGTGTGTCCGGGAATGCTTCTGCAAAGAGAGCATCCAAGTATAAATGCTTTCTACAAAAGCATCTAAAAAGCACTATTTTTTTTTTTTTTTTGTAAGAGCACCTAGAATCACAGTTCGTTAAAGCTCTTATCAATTAATTGAAATCAAACTGCGTTGGAGAGCTAAAATGGAGGAGGAATGCCAATTTTTGTACATAATCTTATTGGCATTTTCGTCTTTTCTGCTCAAGAACGGTATAAGCATACTAAAAGAAAATTACTAACCTGATCGTTGGGGTGTGATCAAGTGAGGATCATCAGAATGGTCAAGAATGGAGCGAAGGCGAGCTGTGAGGGAATCAACAGACGCCAACACCTCCGCGTAAGTGAAGCAACGGTCTCCTTCGTACACCGGAGGATAAAAGCACTCAGAAGAAGAAGAGCCGTTGATCAATTTTCTACCAGAAGGTGACGAAGCAGCGTGTATAACGGCAATTTTGTTAGGGTTTTCGTTTGCCGCTCTGAGAAATGCGTGAGAAATGCAGCAGTGTTGCTGCTTTTGCTTGATTTCCCTCCCACCACTGGTCTGATTCTCCGCCATTTCTACTGAATTTTGTGTTTCCGTGTTTGTCTCCATATTTTCGGCCATACACAAATATAGCAACCGCCATTGGACTGTGTGGGCTTTTCATCATCAAATTGGGCTCTTAACCGGGCCTTGACATTAACAAATCCAGCATGGTTTAAGTTTAGAACTACATCTACCGTAACTATACCCCAACCCAAGCTGTTCTACAGGGGTACCTCTGTAAATAGCACTATTTTTGGGTTTTTTTTTTTTTTTTTTGTAATTATGGTCAAATTAAAAGATCATTCTTATTTGGGGGGCAGAAAAGAACATATCTGACCAAAATCATGGCTGAACATTCTTCCCTTTTTGGTTACTCTCTCGACAAAGATTATGACATCAACTAATTTTTCCCAACAAATTATGTCATAAGAATGAGAATTTTATCTAATCTCATTAGACAAATTTTGTCCAGAGATTTTAAGTCAATCTTGTTGAAGAAAAACTAGCACAAGAGTTGGGGCATTTTAACCTTATAATTGATTTCTCTTTATAAATTTAGTAAAATTTAAAATAAAAATTTAACTTTTAATAAATTTTAACCAAAAAAATTAATATAAGAACAATGTCAATATGATTCAAGAGTAAAATCATTTAAATAAATCTTTTGGTCATAAATAAAAGTAATATTTTTTAGACTATATATGGAGTAAAAAAAAAAAACTTGTTTAAGTATGCCAACCTTTTATATGCATGTAAAAAAATATGTGAGATGTATTTAGCATGTTCTTTGGTATTTCTGCAATAAGTCATAAACTGAATTGGTTTCAATATTGATTACTATTTTAAATGAATTTGAACTTAATTAACTGATTAGAAATGCAATTGAGAAATCAACTCAAGTCTCAAGCATTGAAGGAAAATGAAACAACCAGCTGAAATACATTCAAAGACACTTGCCTTTGGAGTTTACATGCATACAGGATGACATTCTGAGCAAGACCAAACCCAATGCTCATTACAAACATTTCATAGACAAAATACAAATGCTTCAAATGATCACGTGGAAAATGTTTCAGAGGAAAGTGTTGGGCTGATAGTAGTCATATAACTATCAATTATCGCAGATCAAACAAGAAAATATTTTCTGGAGAAAAGTTTTTGGTGTAGAACTTGTTTTGATAGGTTCTGTAGTACTCTTTCGTACAATAACAATCTCAGATTCATCAGCTCCATTTTCCCTCGCTTTCTTCCCTTCATCGAAAAATTTACTGCAAGCATCCTCAACGTACCTCAGGCCTCCGGCAACAGTCATGTTCTCCAGAAGTTTGTCCGGAAAAACATTATGTGTAAGATCGCCCTTTACTGCCGCTGCTAATAGCACTAATTCTTGCTGGAAATCGCTCATTTCTCCATCTTCGTGCGCCACAGTCCCCTGTATTCTCGCTTGTTCACCCAGTTTTTCTGTTCCGACAGAGGAAACTTAGAAGTCGGGACATGTTCTATGTTCTTAATAATATGTAATGGGAAATCACATATTAATTACCAGGACAATTTGTTCTTGGAGAGGTTCTGTTAATAACAGTGTCGAAAGAGCCAGCCCAGGCATCTCGTTTTGTCAGAAATTCCTTAAGATTGAAAATCCTTTTAAGGCTTGCTGCAATGGAGGAATGCTCGAACTGTGACGTGGGTTCTGGCCCTGATGGTTCATGCAACACTGCATTCGTTCGTCAACAACAAGGCATAGCTTTGATTACTAATTATCCAAACAATAACAATAGCAACAACAACATGATCAAAATTAACTAGACTCAGTACCTGTTCCAGGTTCAATCCAAGGAGAAATCAAGATGGCCGGAACCCTAACACCAAGACGATCAAACTTAAAGAAAAAGGGCTCCGGGCCAACGATATCATCGGGACTGGGGACTCCGGTCACTGGGGTGGGAACATGATCAAAGTAACCACCATGCTCGTCGTAAATAACAAGAAACAAGGTTTGTTGCCACTGAGGGCTTGCTCTCAGTGCCTCGTAAATTTCCTTGACAAATTTCTGGCCTTCCGCGATATCATGCTTTGGATGATCATCGTTCGCAGGCAGAGATAACAAGTCATAATATCTTGGCTCGATCATTACGTAGTTTGGCAGCTTCCCTTCCTTGCAGTGTCTCTTGAAGTTTAAATCAAATTGATGGAAATTGTCTATGTACTTCAATTTCCTAAGGTTCCTGATATCAGAATGATTAATTTTTCATTATTAAGAAATTCATATATTTTTATCAAAATTAATAATGTCAACATCTTATCTCACTACAAATCTTCTTTAGTGCTTTAGTTGAAGCGTGATGTTGTTGAACTCATGATAAAACTAAGTCCCAAAATGGGTTGGCTTTTTTTTTCCAATAAAATATGATTTCCAATGAATCATTGAACCAAATATGAACTGGTCGGCCATTTTTAATTTATCCCTAGTGAGCTTGGCTAAGTTTCACCATTAGACTAGAGCAATCGAACATTTTGTTTTGGCTGGAAAGAGGAGCCGGGAGTGGTTGCAAACCAGAGTTGTTGAACAAATCAGAAATTTTAAAGTCAATATTTCTAATAGAGTACAAAGCATTATGATATATACTTTGACTTGGACATATTATGTTCCTCTGTAGACTTTAAATCTAACCATTTATAAATAATAATAATAATAATAATAATAATAATAATAATAATAATAAATCTAACAATTTAAAAGAGGTCTAAATAATATAACAAAAATAATTTTAATTATTTACTTCATAAAGTAAGCAAACTGAGTGTAATAGTTTTATCATTATGTTTTAATAATTATATAGATGATAATATATTTTTTTTAATAATGAGATGATTGATTATCACATATTTAATGGTTTTAAAATATCGTTAAATAATAATAATAATTAACCATGCAACTTTTCTTTTCTTTTTCTTTTTTCATTCAAACCTATTTACCATTGAAAAAGAAAAATCTTTGTTACTAACCTGTAGAAAAAGCAGGCCGGAAAAGACTGGTAATAAATCCCAAAGCTATGTCCATTTTCTTCTATGGATTCAAAAATGGTCTTTTGAGGATACCCTTCAACCAGTTTCTTCGTATCGTTGCTCGTAGCTCCATGCGATGTCGCTGAATTCAAATACAACCTGTTCGACTGAGTCGAGCTTGGTATCGACGAGAACCACCGATCACAAACAGCAAACTCAGTCACCAACTCTTTAAAGACCGGTAACGCCTCCGGTCTAAATCCGTTCATCACAATCTCTGCCATCCCTTCCTGTATGGCCTTTGCGTTTTGCACAAAGCCTTCCATTTTTGGACCCGTTACTGGGTTGGGATCCGGGTTGTTCCAGTCCCATGGCTTCCCGAAAACTTGCTCGTAAATCGCCTGGAATGAATGTCCAGGATCGGGGTCGATGTGAGCGGCGGTATCCTTGAAGAATAAGCGCTCGGAGTTCGGGTCGCATGTGGAAACTGGGTTGGATTCCGATCCGGTAACGCCGTCGATTTCGGGGTTGATGGACTTGAACCAGCCAAGGATGTGATCGAAGGAGCGGTTTTCTTGGACCAAAACGACCACTGTTTTGATGGGTGAGGCAATAGAACTGCTACTGCTGGTTTCTTCGGCTACCATTTTCGTAACTGACTGGCTAGATCTTTGAAAATGGTGATGTACGTTCTGTAAATTTGACAATGGTGTTTTCAAGCGTGTGATTGTCTGAATTTGTAATGATAATTTTGTTTAAACTAGTTAAGGGTGGAAAAGTTAGCCGCCTAGGTGGACTAATAAGAATGTTACACATATAAATAGTTTGATTATAAAATGTTGGCTTGTACCCAATTTGTAATCTCTTAAAAAGGTATAATATATTTGTAAAAAATTTTTGCTTTCTTTATTCTTCCCAAGTTCTTGAAATATCTTCTTTTCTTTGTAGCTTTCATGCTTTTAAATTAATGAACTTGTAATCTGAGTGTTCTGTAATTGACCGAGATTGAAATTTTAACAGGTGATATCAAAGCCTTTGTAGAGAATTCACCGTGAGCTCAGCCAAATTTTCAATCGAAAAGTTTATGGGAGAGAATGACTTCGTTATGTGAAAGATAAAGATGAGAGTGTTCTTGGTTCACGAAGGATTGGAGGAAGCCTTGCTTGAAAAAGATAAAATGTCATCAAATTTGACAGAATCAGAAGAGAAAGACATCACGAAAAAGGCACACAGTGTAATTGTGTTGTCTTTGGGTGATGACGTTCTTCGTGAAGTGTCAAAGGAAATTATAGCTATGAGTTTTTGGAACAAATTGAAAACCAAGTATATGCGAAAGTTTTTTGCCCATAGACTTTACCTAAAGAAGTAGTTGTATGCACTAAGTCTTAAGGAAGGAGGATCATTACGTGAACATCTTGATAATTTGAACAAAATTATCTTAGATTTGGAAACCATTGATATCAAATTTGATGATGAGGACCAGGTTCTAATGATTTTAACCTCTCTACATTCAAGTTATGAACATTTTGTGCAGACACTGTTGTATAGAAGGGATATGACTTCAATGAATGATGTGAAATCGACATTAAACTCTAAAGAATTGAGTAAAAGGGCATAGTTGAAATATTCTAATACGGCTGAAGGTTTGATAGCAAGAGGGCATACAAAAAAAGAAAGATTGGAAGGGCTCGAAAGAGGACAAATCAAAATTGAAAGGAAAGACTCTAAAATATTTTCATTGTCACAAAGAATGACACTTTAGAAGAGATTGTTCTGAGAAGAAGGGGTCAAAGAAAGAAAAGAAGTAGAACAAGTAACCTAAAGCTTTAGTTGTGACAGATGAATGTTTTAAGAATGCTTTTCTATCAATGGCTTCCCAGAGTAATAATTAAGGTGAGTGGATTATTGATTCGAGATATACATTTAATATGTGCCATGATAAAACTTTATTTTCCTAATTGAATTTTATTAATGGAGAAAAGTTGTAATGGAGAATGGCATATCATGCAATGTAAAAGGATAGGAAGTATTAAATTTAAGTTGCATGATGGTATAAACAAAAAACTGCATAGTGTAAGATTAGTACCTGATTTAAAGAGAAATTTAATATCTCTAGGTATGTTAGATGATTTGGGATATATGATTAAAGCAGAGAATGGAGTTTTGAAAATACTCCTTGGTATATATGAAAGGAAGTAAAAAGACTGGATTATGTGTCTTAGATAGAATTATGGTGTCTGGAGAAGAAGGAGCTGCTGTGAATAAAATTCCTGATAAAATGATGCTATGGCATCACAGAATGGGTCATTTAGGTGAGAGATGATTTGTAGAGTTAAAGAAACAAGGGCTAATAAGTGCTGAATTTGAAAATGACCTTAAGTTCTGTGAATCTTGTGTCCTTGGGAAGTATCATAGGGTAAAATTTGATAGAGACATACATAAAATAAATGATGTGTTAGACTATTTGCATTCAGATTTGTGGGGGCCATCTCAAGTTGTATCCTTAGAAGGTATGAGATATTTTCTAACTATAATAGATGATTTTTCAAGAAAAGTATGGGTTTTCATTTTAAAAAATAAGGATAAAATCTTTAAGAAGTTTAAGGAGTGGAAAACGTTAGTGGAAAATTAGAAAAATAAGAAAATTAGAGTACTAAGGACAAATAATGGTATATGCAAGAAAAATAGCATTGTAAGACATATAATAGTGACATATACTCCCCAACAGAATGGTTTAGCAGAAAGGATGAATAGAACATTAATGGAAAGAGTGAGATACATGCTAATTAGTACAGGTCTTTCAAAATTATTTTGGGCAGAAGCTGTAACAATAGTAGCATATTTGGTGAATAGATGTCCAATGTCAGCACTTGATTTCAAAACACCAAAAGAAATCTGGTTAGGGCATCAACCTAGGTTACATCATTTGAGGATTTTCGGTTGCAATGCATATGCATACATAAAGTAAGGAAAGCTGGATGCTCGAGCTGTTTGAGTAGTCTTCATTGGCTATCTTGAAAGTGTGAAGGGTTATAGATTGCGGTGCCATGATGGAAGACATGGAAGGTGTTTAATTAGCAGAGATGTCACATTTCATGAAGGAGAATTAATTGAGAATAGGTTACGTTAAAGCACTAAACCTAATTTTGGAAGTTTAACTATAGATGAAAATTTGTTTGAGGTGGAGCTTGATACAAGTAAGTAGAAGAAATTAGAAATACCCACAAAAGTAGAAGAAGAATTAAGTACAAGGTCAGCAAATGATCAGACTTAAGAGGATTATAATCTAACTAGAGATAGAGCTCAAAGACAAATTAAGACTCTTGCTAAGTATGGATATGAAGACCTATTAACTTATGCCTTGTCAATTGGTAATGAACTTGAAACTTTAGATCCTGTTACTTTTTCTGAAGCACTTAAAAGTAAGGATTCAAGGAAATGGCTTAATGCCATGAAGGAAAAGATGGATTCACTAAATAAAAATAGAACCTAGAAGTTGGTTACTAAACCAAATGGCAAGAATGTTATTAGCTGAAAATGGATCTATAAGAGATAAGAGGATGATTCATGTGTAGATGGGGTTAGATTTAAAGCTAGATTAGTAGTTAAGGGATTTATGCAAAAGGAGGGATTAGATTTTACAGAAGTATTCTCACTAGTTGTAAAATATACTTCAATAAGAATCCTTTTGGCCTTAGTTACTGTGCTTGAATTAGAATTAGTTCAAATGAATGTTAGAACAGCTTTTTGGCATGGCAAATTAGATGAGGAAATATATATGTCTCAGCTTGAACGATTTGTAGTTAAGGGCAAAGAAGACATGATGTGCTTGTTAGATAAGTCTCCGTATGAACTTAAGCAGTCACCAAGGCAATAGAACATGAGATTTGATGACTTTATGCAGACCAAAGAATACATAATATGTATGTATGAATGTTGTGTATATTTCAAAGATGTTGAGTTGAATGATCCTATCTAATTATTACTTTATGTGGATGATATTCTGATTGCATGCAAGAATATGGTTAAAATCGACAAGGATGAATTGAATGCTAAATTTGACATGAAGGACTTGAGAATTGCCAAGAAGGTTCTTGGTATAGAGATCAGGAGGAATAAGGAGCAGAATTTTATAGTGCTCTCTCAGTAATAATATTTAGCAAAATTGCTGAATAAATTTGGAATGAGCAATTCAAAATCGGTAAGCACTTCCTTGGCTACACCCTTTAAATTGTTTACTAGCCAAAGCCCAATAACAGAAAAAGAGAAAGCATGTATGAATAAAATACCTTATGCTAGTGTTGTTGAGAGCATAATGTATGCTATAATTTATTCAAAGCCTGATTTAGCACATTTAGTTAGTGTGGTCAGTAGATTTATGGTAAATCTAGGAAAAACACACTAGTTGGCTGTTAAATGGCTAATGAGATATATTAAGGGAAGTTTAAACTACAATCTGACTTATGGTTTGAAGGTTGTTGAAGCAAAAGAGGTTTTAGGTTTTGTGGATTCAGGCTATGCATCTGATATTGACAAAAAAAGATCATTAACAAGGTATGTTTTTAAGATGTGTGGATGTGTAATTAGCTAGAAATCATCACTGCAACATATTGTGGCTTTGTCAATAATAGAAGTCGAGTACATAGCAGTTACAAAGGCTGTAAAGGAGACTACATGGTTGAGAGGCATGGTAAATGAATTGGGAATTGACCAAAAATCTGTGACTATTCATTGTGATAGTCAGAATGCCATTCAACTTGTTAAGCATTATGTTTTTCATGATAGAATAAAACACATAGATATGAGGTTACATTTTGTTAAAGATGAAATAGCAAAAGGAATGATTCAATTGTGCAAGATTAACACTGAGGAGAATCTAGCAGATATGCTGACAAAAGCTATACTAGTAAACAAGTTCAAATGCTGTCTAAAGCAATTAAATCTTGTTGAATGATAACTAGTTTAATGTTATTGTAAGATGTTATTGTTGTGACTTTAGAGTGAGCAAAAACAGAGAGAACAAATTTGTTAAAGATAGGTAATGATTATGCAATTTACATGTTTTCTTGTGTTACAAATAAAAGGAAGCATTGTAATGAAAAAACAAAATTAAGGTGGAAAAATGTAATGATAATTCTGTTTTATAAGCAGAGTGTTTAGTTTAAACTAGTTAAGGGTAGAAAAGTCAGTTGTATATGTGGACTAATAAGAATGTTACACATGTAGATAGTTTGACTATAAAATATTGGCTTGTACCTCGATTTGTAATCTCTCAAAAGAGTGCAATATATTTTGCAGAAAATTTTTGCTTTCTTGATTCTTTTTGAGTTCTTGAAATATCTTCTTTTTTCTACAGCTTTCATGTTTTTAAATTGATGAGCTTATAATTTGAGTGTACTGCAATTGGTTGGGATTGAAGGTTTAACAGAATTTATATATAGAAATACAGAGCAGAGAAGAGTGCTGGAACAGTAAGAAGAAATTATTCAACTACTGTGAGAAATTTGGTTGGCTAAAGCTTTGAGAGTGGGATACAATTTAGACAATCACCATTGGCTTTACTCTATAGAAATCAAAAAATTTAGAAGAATTTTTATTTTGTTATAGTTACTAAAAAATTTCTGTTTTATCAATAAGGTGTAGAATAATACTAATTAATTAAATTACCTATACCTTAACTAATTTTTACTAATAACATTGATTGAAAATTCGTTTCATTTGGAATAAATATGAGTTCATCATGAATTTATAAGAAAAAGAAAATAATATTACTTAATATGTTAATTATTTGAATTAATATTAAATGCTCAATTCATAATAAAAGATATCAGTGTATATTCAAATTCTTGTTCATACTTTAGTTTTCAAATACCTACATCTTATGTTCTAATAAAAGATTACTTAATGTACACATATTGTACTATACATTTATCAATAAAAACTTAAAATGCATAATAAAAAATATTTAAAATATGAATAAAAAATTTAAAATGAATAATACAAAACTTAAAAAATTAAATGGAATGTTATATCCTATGTATGTTAAGCAATCCTTACTTTATTCACATGTTGGAGTTAACGTATGTGTTTATCAGGCAAGTTTGTCTATGATGTATATATTTGTATTGTTATATTTTAAAACTTTTATTATTATCAACTTGAAACATTTTTTATAAAAATTTAAAATAAAAAATACAATTTTAAAATAAAATCAAATATTTAGTGTTTCTATTTTTTTAATTTTTTTTAAGTTTTTATAAAAAAATATTTTAAATTAATAGTAATAAAAATTTTGAAATATTCAAGTATATACATACATGTACTATAGCTAAAGTCTTACTAAACACATTAAATTTTTACAACCAAAATGAGTTAATATATATCACGTGCAAAATGATTGTGCAATCCAATGAATCATCGTTATATTATATTATTAATTAGGATAATAATTTGGTTGATATCATAAAAATCCAATTATACATAATCAAAAAAAGTATTCAATAGTCAAATTTTAATAGATATTGGATAGGTGATGGATATTGATATAGGTATTTAAAATTAATTTTGATTATATATGATTTTGATTGTTAGATATTCGATATTCATTTAAAAATAAATAATATTATTAAATTATAATAAATGTACATGTACTTAATCTTTATCCTATGCTATAAAAATTAAAAAAATATAATTATAATTTTTTGTTTAATCTTAAAGTATTATGTTATTATTTAATATATTTTTTTATTTTAATTTTTTAAAGAATTTACTAAACATTGATACTTTTAAATTGAGTATTATATTATAATTTAATCTATTTTTTAAATCAAATTAGAGATTGATTTACAGATTGAAATGTTATTTTTATTAGATAAATTTTAATATAATATTTTACTTGAAATCAACTATAAATAAAATCTATATCATACAAGTCATTGCTTAACTTACCAAAAGTATCAAATTTTAATTTTACATTTAAACTCTAACATAAAAATTAATATTTGTAATATATTTAACTAATTTTTAATTATTTTAATTGAATAAAAATATTTAATTTTTGGATTGAATATATATACAGATATTAAATATATAATTTTTAATTATTATTAATATATAATTTTTAATCGTTACAAAAAAGATATGAATATTAAGTATTTTAATACGATAAATACAAATATTTTAAATTTTTTGAATATCATTTTGGTTGATATCGTGCATATCAATATGAAATTTGGCTTGGGGTGTATTTTTTGAGCTGTCCAAGCCAAACGTTATACGTACGACGCTAGAGGCATAAGCAAATGCCGTCGTGTGTAATGTAATTAAATAAAGCTGTCGACATTTATAGTTGTTTTTGTCTGTGCGACAAGACAATTGCCAACTAACATTGTAATGCCGACCGCTTCATTAAATAGATGGTTAACTAATTAAATTATAGATAATTAAGCTGTCTAATCTTTTCAAATTAATTTAGGATTAAACTAAAAGTTAAATACAAAAATATTATAATATAAATAAAAAAATATTCTTAAATTATAAATACACTATCAAATAAAAATTAATTTTTTTAATTTTTATTTTTTAAAAATATATTAACATATAATATAATTAATAATAAATAATAAATTATATTTATTATTAATTATATTACATATTAATATTTATTTAAATTAAAAATAAAAAATATGAAAAGAGATTCTAATCCTCAAACAAATGCATAATGTTTTACAGACGTGTATAATATGTTGAAGTTCGCAGTAATTTCTCAATTGTTGCAGGCCAAACAAGACAACATCTTGCGACCGAAAGATTTGGGTTTTTTCTTTGCGGGCAAGACAACAATCTGAGATTCATCTGTGCCTCTTGCTTTGGCTTTGTTGCATTCATCGCAGAATTTCTTGTAAGCATCTTCAACATACTTTGCAGCTTCTGCAACTGTCATCTTCTCCACGAGTTTGCCAGGATAAATATCCTTCTTATGATCGCCCTTCAACGTCGCTGCCATTTGTACTAATTCTTGCTGGAATTCACTCAGTTCTGCTTCTTCTTTTGCCTCAGCCTCTCGCATTTTCACAGGCTCAGACAACGTAACTGCAATATGTCATATTGCTTTGCTTGTCACATAATTCATAAATGAAATAAACTTGAACATATATTGAAAACTTAACCTGGAACATTAATTTTTAATAATTACCAGGGCAATCTGTTCTTGGAGTCTGTCTGTTGAGAACACTTTCAAAAGTTCCAGCCCAGGCATCTCGTTTTGTCAGAAACTCCTTTAGATTGAAAATCTTTTTCACAGTTGCTGGAATGGAGGAGTGCTCGAACTGTGATGTAGGATATGGTCCTGAAGGCCCATGCAGCACTGTATTTTCATAAAAACATTAGCTTCCATTATTTCTGCCCGGCCCAGGGAAGAAACTCATAATATTAGTACACACACAAAGGGCATAAGATTTTAGCATCCAATAATGATAGAGCAAGCAATATACATTCGTTCAAAATCCAAATCTAATTTTGTACAATTTCTTGTATCAATTCAAATTGTCAAGTTGGGTAATTGTTGTATGCATGCATGCATGCATGCATGCATGTATGTATTATCATTTTCTATGATTTATTATCTTAATAATACATGCATACATGGTAATAATTGATTGAAAGAATGTATTTTGCCCAAAAAATATTGAATATTTTTCCAATTATTAATGCTAAGAAATGGAATGGGTGGTATTAATTACATTTGAATTACTCATACTTGTAAGCTAATGAATGAATTTATTTTACGTAATTGTACACTATGAAACTAATTTAATTGATATTTAGGTTTAATTTAAGATGGGATTGAATAATAAAAACAAATTTTCAAAGAGTAAAAGAGAGAAATATTGTTAGACTCACATGTTCCCTTCTCAATCCAAGGAGAAATGAAGATGGCCGGAACCCTAACACCAAGGCGGTCGAACTTAAAGTTATAAGGCTCCGGACCAACGATGTCATCGGGACACGGGACTCCAGTGACGGGCGTCGGTACATGATCGTAGAATCCACCATGCTCATCATATGTAATAATGAACAAGATTTCATTCCACTGTGGACTAGCTCTTAGTGCCTCATAGACTTCCTTCACAAATTTCTGTCCTTCAGAGACATCGTGCGACGGATGATCATCGTTTGCCGGCACCGACAAGAGGTCGAAGTATCTCTGCTCGACCACCACGTAATTCGGTAGCTTCCCTTCTTCGCAATGCTTCTTGAAAAGTAAATCAAATTGGTGGAAGTTTTTCAAGTACTTCAATTGTCTAAGGTTTCTGTAAACAACGAAGTTCATTACTACGTCAAAAATTGGAACAATATCTTAAATTCTTGAAAATTATTTGCACAACACGCAAAATGAATGCCTTCTTGAGCCTTAAAACGGCATCAAATTAACAATTCTTAACGTCAAGGATTACTAGTTTCAATTTCAAAAATATGAATGTCTTCTTCTTAATATTTAAATAAAATTAGAAAAGGAAAAAGTGTATTCACCTATAGAAAAGTGTGGATGGAGGATATTGGTAATAAATTCCAAAGCTAAACCCGCTTTCATCCAAGGATTCAAATATAGTCTTCTGCGGAAACCCTCCCATCAGCTTCAGCGTATCATTCCTCGTAGCTCCATGCGACGTCGCTGCATGCACATACATCCTGTTGGGCTGCGTCGAAGCCGGAACCGAAGCAAACCACCTGTCACAAACACCAAACTCCGTCACCAGCTGCTTATAAACCGGGACCATTTCTGGTTTAAACCCGTTCATCACAGTCTCTGCCATTCCTTTCTTTATACTTTCTGCGTTCTGAGCGAATCCTTGCATTGTAGGGCGAAGTTCAGAAGAAGATAAAGACACGTACTCACTCCACGTTAGGCCGAAAATTTGCTCGAATGTTGCCTGAATGGAGTGGCCGGGGTCAGGGTCGACGTACCCGGAAGTGTTGCCGAAGAAGAGGAGGGATGAGTTTGGGTCTGATGTGGAAATGGGGTTGGACTCGGATCCTGTAACGCCATCGATATTAGGATTCAGGGATTTCATCCATCCGAGCATATGATCAAAGGAGCGGTTTTCTTGAACTAAAACAACGACAGTTTTGATTGGGTAAGGGGAAGAAGAAGAAGAAGAACAAGAAGTTATTTCTTCTACCATTTTTTGGAGGTGGATGTAAGGTATTTTTCTAATAGTATTGGTTTGGCAATGGAGTTTTGATTAGGAGATAAAGTTTGTATATATACAAAGAGAAGCAAAAGTTTTTGGTTGGAGAAGAAAGACACGCAAGCTATTTGATCAGCAAATCACTAAATTGATTCGTGTGGGGGTGAATATCTGACGACAGAGTGAACTGTCCAAGCTAATTGACACGCATATACAGTGGGGCTTTGATCCTGGGGCCTGGGACAGGGCGGGCAATGAGTTGAATCTTTAATTTAAAATAAGTTTAATATTAATTTAATATTATATTAAACACTAATTACGCGCTTAAATCTTAAAAAATTTTAAAAAAGAATTCACGACCGTTACTGCCTTGATTACCATGAATGGACACACAGCTCATTTTCCTTTGATATACTCGCAGTTGAACTTAAGACTGCCGAAGTGAATTGGTAGTAACAGTAGAATTAGCTAGGGGGTAATCTGCACGTGGTATAATAATGGTTTTATATATATATATATATATGTATGTATGTATGTATGTGGGCAAGTAATTTCTCCACAGGGACGGTGGATCTTTCTTAATATAACATGAATTGCCACCCTTTTGACGAGGTTATGCTATGGAATCTAATCTGGCATATGCCATGCGTGTGGAGCAAAGTACTTACTTAATTATTGTAATTAAATTGTTTTTAATATACGGTGTTACATGTCTACACTACAAGAAATCCAAGTGATCATAACTTCAAATTCTGGCCAACCTACGTAATAATTCTTATATTAATCCTTTTATTGCTTAATTTAACCAAGGAGTTGTTTTTAATTTTTCAATAATAAGATTTGGACTCACCTTATTAGTTTACAATTGTTGTTATTATTATTATTATCAGCCAATATGATCAAAAGGACTTCATTGTCACAAATTGAGAACATCCTATCATATAAGTTCCCTTCAAGCTCGAATCTCTTGAGGTTTATTGTATTTTAGTTTTATTTTGTATGCTTGCTAATGCTAATTAAGATTGCATGCTTTGTAATGAAAGTCAATTAATATTAGTTAGGAAATAAGTTGTGTTTATTTTTGTTAATTTATAGAAGAAAGGAAATAAATTTTTAAAAGAATGAAAATTTCTTTTTTTGTTTGGAAGAAAAAAGGGAAGAAAAAAGATTTTTTAAAAATTCTTATTTCTCCAAACGAGAAAAAAAGTTCAAAATAACTAAATTATCAATTTTATTTCTTATTTATGTATTTTAGTATAATTTTTTTAATTTTTGATTAGTTTATTATAATTATTTTTAATTATTTTTTATTTTAAAAAATTATTAAATAATATTATTATAAATTAAGTTATTATCATTAATATTTATTTTTATTATAAAAATTCAGCACCATCTTATAAACTATAATTATTATTACTTTTACTATTATTTTAATTATAAATATTTTTTTATATGTTTTATAAGTATATTAACTTATAATTTTATTTTATAATTTTATATTTATCGTAACTCATATAACTAGTTATATTTATTTAATAATTTTAATTTTTTAATTCTCTTAAAGATAAATTGACTATCAAATAAAATAAAAAAAATATTATTAGTTATAGTTATAATATAATTTTATAAATATTTTTAAAAATTAAATATACTTTTAAAAAATAAATTTAATACTCATATACAATTGAATTTATGAATTTTAAAGAATAAGTGATTCATTCAAAATATAAAATATTTTTTAATTAACAAATATATTTACAAAATATAAATTTAAACATTTATTACTATATTACCCATTAAATTTATAAAATTTAATTACTTTATATTTAAAAATAAATTTTAAAATCTACTAATTAGTATTAATAAATTTAAAAATAAAAAATATTTTTATCAAAGTAAAAAAATAATAAATTCTTTTTCATAGATGATTTCATACTGCAAATAAATAAAGAAAAATTCATTTTTTTTTTCATTTCCTTTCTTTTCCTCTTTCCTTCTCTTATTCCTTTCCATTTTAAAAACAAGTATAATCTAAAAGTGTCTTTGTTTGTAGGAATAGAAAAAAATGAGATAATTTAAATTATCTTATTTATTTTTGTAAAAAATAGTTAAAAAGAAAAGAAAAAAGAAATTTTCTTTATTAAAAGTTAAGAAATTTGGATTCCTTCAATATCATAAAGGAGTCCTGATTTAAGAGTAAAAACTAAGAGATTTTATAATTTTATTCTTATAAAAATATTTATTTTTAATTTTACTCACAAATAAATTTAACTATATAAATATTTATTTTTATTATAAATTTATTTTATTTTAAAAAATTAAATTATTTTTTATTTTTTATTTCTAATAATAATTTATTAAATATATTAGTAATTTAATATTAAATTTTTTAAGAATAAATTAATTATATTTAAATATAAAATTAATAGACAATAAAATTATTTTTGTTTTCTTAAATAGCATGAACAATAACTCAGATTTGTTTTTAATTTGATACGAGGGAAGAGTTTCAATTTTAAATCTCTTAAATCAAGCTAGAAAATTATACCAATGAAATTGATTAACACACACATTATTAAAGAATTAAAAGTATACAATACAATGAATATGTGGTATCAAGACCCTTGACACTAATGTCTAGATGAGATGAGATGAATCATAAACAAAATTAATTGATTGATTAAGATAAACACAAAGATTTATAAGTCATAATAGTTGAAATCAAATCTAAAAAGTATAATTAGTACATTATAATCAATTCCATGTAAAATATAATTTTAATTATTTAATTAAAATTAATTTAATAGTATATAAATAGTATAAAAATTATGTAAAAAATAAAAAATTTTGGTTAGAAATTATTCTCTTTCTTTAATATATATATATACATATAGAGAGAGGGAGGGATCGATAATTTCTCTACAGGGTAATCCAAACAAATTTGATGAGGATTTTGATTTCTTGAAATCAAAATCATAAAGAAAAATGGGTGCATTATTTGTTACTTAACAGTGACAGATGAGATGATGAGACTCTGGACCTGCTGAGTCTGTTCATGTTTGGTTTGCATGGGATTCCCATCAATTACTGTACATAAGCCTACACTTTCAAAAACTACAATTCAAAGAATTGCGTGAAGGCAAAGCGAGCAGAGTAGTTAGTGTTTCTTGTTTTGGAAACCATAAGTTTCTTTCATCATACATTCTCTTCCCCCTTTTCAAAAATTAAAATGCAAGGAAAGTGAGGTGACAAACCCTAGAAGCAATTTTAATGCTCATCCATAAATAAAATAAAATAAGAATTCTTCAATGGATTAGCAAAAGCACACATGAAAACCAGCCTCAATTATAGGTCAACTCCCATCAACATTTAGGAAGAATATGAGAGCACTCTAATCATAGATTAAATTACCCTTTAACCTCCTCCTTTATTTTCTTTAATTAGGTTACAACCTAAAGCTGTTGTTATTACTTCAACATTGTTATAATAACTCATTATTAATTGTAATTAACTTTTATTTAAAAGGAAAGTAGTACCAACTATGCTATCATTATCATTAAAAAAAAGTTAATAAAGTAACATTCCTGTTTCATAATCAATGAGAAACCTAAGGTCCTTTATGCCATTATGTTAAGTAAAATTATGTGCAAGTTAGAACATTCCATTACCAAGATTGGGGAAAAAAAATTGCCCAAATATCCAATTAAATTATGACATGTATATAAGTGGCATGACTTCCTTGATTGAATGCAAACCTAGAAAAAATTTGAAAGATTAATTGTTGTAAAAATCATCTTCATTGTTGAATTTTATAATCAAATTAAAAACTCTACTTGGGTGTGTTTGAAATAATTCAAAAAGGAATGAAAACATGTTTTTCTTTTCTAATTTCTATACATTTTTCAAAAATTAAACTAAAAATATTTCAGCTGGGAATAATAGAATTTCCAGTTGTTGATGAATTGGATCCGTACCTTGGGAACATCATGAATCTCCCTGTTGAAATAGATCTCTTCAATGCAAAAGGAGAGTTTCTAACCAGATTCAACACCCTGCTTCTACTGTTCGTCTCCATGTTTTCCAATTGAAATTCTTCTTCTTCTTCTTCTTCTTCACTTGTGCGTAGAATATCAGCAACCAGAACAGGGCCTTGACACAGTGAAGAATTCAATGAAACTGATCTTCTAATTGGCATTGCCTGAATCCCAACATCAATTATGCTTTCTAAATCTTGAACATTTGGTGTCTTTGGAAAATCATCTTCAACGACAAGACTAACGGCAGATTCTTCACCAACCCCATTTTCAATATCCTGAATGACCAAAACAGCATCATTTCTGTGCTGGTAATGCTGCACAGAGACATTTATTTCATGTGCATTTTCCTGGATTGAATCAGCAGGAGCAGAAGCAATATTAGTGCGACAAAGAGGACAGCTTGAGTGAGATTTCAACCAGGTATCGATACAAAGAAGATGAAATGCGTGGTTACATTTTGGCAATAGTCTTAAGCTTTCATCATCCTGGAATTCACTAAGACAAACTGAACAATCTGTTCCTTCAACCAGCCCATCACCTTTTTTATACTTACAAACTGTAATGGATTTAATAAGAGCTTCGTCTAAACCAACATTGGCACCAACCTGCCATGCTTCACTATTCATTTGATCACGATTTTCACTGAATTCTAAGCCAGTTTCATCATGTCGTCTTCTTCCGCAATACTTAGAGATTATTAAATAGTAACTTACCAGGATAAAAGCACTTGCCAGGATGCCGATAACCGCGATAATCAGAGGAGAGACATCAGTCCCGGATTCTTCTTCAAAGCTAAAAGGTGGAGGAGGAGGGAAAACAATGTAACACCATTGAGGACAATATATGCTGCAAATCCCTTGTGAACAATCTTTGTAACTAGCATAAGGTGCCCATGGATTTGGATTATTGTTAGCAGAATTACTCATGCTCAGAATCTGATCAAATGAAGGTAATTCCAGTATTGAAATCTGCAACAGTTGCTTTTTTGTTTTCCAGTTTGTTTTTACTTCACTAAATATAACGCAGTACTGTTTGGCTGGAAAGAAAAGGAAGAGAAAGGAGTTAAGGGTTGGCAGGAAGTTCTAGGAAAGGACATGAGATGAAAGAAGGGCTTACAGGAGAAGCAGAAGCAAAGTAGAAGAGATGAGAAGTTGATGTGCATCTCTCTTTTCTTCTACTTTATTCTTTTGTTTTTTTTTGGAGCTCTTTCTTTTTTATTATTATTTTCCCAGATGGGATCGATTGTTTGTTGACTAATTTTTGAAGCTTTAATTATTTTTTTAAGTTCAAGAAGTGCTTAATTGTAATAATCAATTGTTTGAAGTACCTTCCAAGCTTTAATTGGTTGGTAAAATGTAGGTGAGTGGACTCTCTTCTTGGCATTGCATTGCTCAATTTCCGGGGAAGATAACCACCCTTTCAATGGCTCAACTAATAGTGTTTTGCCACGTTTACAAAACTGATCTCATGGAAATATAATCGCCTGGGGACATATGATCCGTCTGAGGTGACACAAATTTGTTGTATAAGGAGATACAAAGAGTTTGAGCAGCAGCATTATAAAGAATATCAGGAAAATGGGATGTTGTGTTTCTTGGTAGATGTAAGTTAGCTAACTATGACTCGTACTACTAAAGTGTACAAATAATAATGTAAATAAGAAAGAAATTAATTGCAAAAATAATGTAATTCCACATTAAATATATACAATCAAATTTTCTTATTTATTAATTACCATTCACAAATTCTAAAATCAAAATGAAGAGAAAATTCATCCATCCCACTTCTTGGAATGAAAAGCTCCCATGTCATAGATTCCTTGGGTGGTGATGAGCTGAAGAATCAAGAGAATAATTCACCGAGAAAGAGAGGCAGTGTGGTTGATGATCTCAGGTAACACCAAAACACAATCAACGCAAAAATGTATTACACATTTCTGAACGTGACTTACAATGCATTATTTAATTACAGCGTTTTATTACTCATGTACTCTCTGCTCACTATGTACGGCATTTGTATGCTTTTGAAAATACAATGAAAGGGATGATACAGTAGAAGAAATACTTGCTATCAAGCTACATTCAAACTATGTATGCTACAAAATCTTGATGCTCGATTAGTTTCTCCCTCTGCCTACTACCCTAGAGTAGGTCTATGCTCTTCATTTGCTCTTGTCGCTCAAGAACTATACATTTCCATATAGAGAGGTCGAAGAAAACAAATGAGAGAGCATATTGAACGTTTTAGATTCAAACAAACAGAAATTTAAAGAATATGTGCGTGTTCATGCATAAATAACAAATATAGAAATATGATATTTGAAAAGAAAAATTTATGGAGCAGCTGGAAAGGACAAAGGGGAAGCTAATTACAGTAAATGATGCCCTGCACTGTTTAAGAAAAAAGCACGGCCAGCTTTATAGCACTATCGTACTTGTACTAATTTTGGCCTTACTTTGATAGGTTCAATCACACAATAAGTAAGACAGTTCCCAATTCATTCATTTGTTTCTGCTATTATTGCATCAGATTTCTGTTGTACTCTGCTTATGCTTAAGATCAATGGATCTTGTGCAATTTCCCCATCGTTTTCAGTTTCAAATCATCTGTCTTTTCCCTTCTCTTATCTTATTTGATTGGTACAAACTGATTAAAATTCCCTATTGAATTTCTTCAAAAACAGATCTTCCTAGAAAACTATGATTGAAACGTGCTAGCATTGTAGAATTCCAACTTCAATTATGTACTACAGGCGTTTTATTGAATTATCTATTAGTATATCCATAGGACTAAGATCAGATTTCAATATTCTATTCTCAATTGCTTCATTCTTGTCATCAATTAACACCTAAACCCAAGGAGACAATAAAGAAACCATTTCCAAGCTGATCTTTCTACCTGAAATTAGAACATTCATATAAATCACAGATCATAGCCTCGATGGAAATAAATTTAGAAAATACAGAATTGAGCAAAATCCTTGAACTGCTATGGAGTCTAGTAATGAAGTTGGAAAAATATGTTTTACAACTTGAGTACCTTTAATATTTTGAGTTATAGCGTTTTTTTATGATCATAAATATTAACAAATACTAAAACTACATATTTTTAGTAAATAATGTCTCAGGTAACTTTTGTAAGTAAGATAGACTGAATAAAAAAGTAAGAAACTTTGAGATATTTACTAAGATTTATTGACAAAGAAAAAGAAAAAACACCAGACATATGTATCAGAAGCTTGGCAGATTCCTAAGTAGAGAACACACCTTTCTTTGGAACAATCTCATTGTCAGTACAACAGTATCACGGATTCTACAAGAAAGAAAGAAGAAAAGAAAATGTAAAAATCAAATGCATAAAGTTAGAACCATTACATCAATAATTATATGCACCAGATAATACCATCCTCACAATTCTGCGAAGAGATCCACGATAGAAGTTTACAAAAAATTTAAATTCAACTGCACAATCTCATATTGAAAGAGAGAGAAAAGCAAAACTGTACAAGGCATAGAAATTAATTGATGGATTTTAACATTTGACATTATCATCACGAGGATCTGAGGGTAAGATCTACATTTGATAATTTTAAAAACTTAGTGCTAATTAAGAAAGAAATACAGTGTCTGCATACAAACCGAAGTTAAGGATTTTTTTTCTTCCAGGCATTGCTTCATTGGGTATGTTTAATCAGAATTCAGAATCTCACTGATACCATGACAGCATAAACATTTTGCAGTGTTAATTAGGCATATGCCTCTCATACACAGTTGCACAGCCAAATCTGGACCAGAGGGTGCACAAGAGCATAAGACATTTTTTTCTTTTTTTTTCTTTTTTTTTTTTTTCAATATATGTAAACTTAACATCCAAATATCCCCATTTTGCTTTGACCCTCCAGCCCCACAAAAAAAAATTAAAAATTTTGGCTCTGCTTCAGCACAGTATGTCAATAATCAATGGTCAAAGAAAAACACTTGCTTTATTCTCTCTTGTTCTTCTGCACATATTAGAAAATAGTTTAACAATTCTGACTATGGTATCAGTAACACAAAAACAAGATAGGTATCATTATAAGGATCCAACTTCATCCAGCCTTTAGAATGCTGGTGGCACAACAGGTCCTTCACAATTTTTATCAAATGCTTCCAACTTATATCTAGGCATGGGAAACTATGGATTTAAACAATGGGCAATGAAGTATAGCCTCAAAAGCTTCATCACAGAAATATGCAATCATGATTTGTTAGGGAAAAATACGATGGATATCAAACTCAATTCCATGCAAAATTTAAATGTGAAAAGTAATATATTACTGAAAATTATTGGTGCTGAAAGTATGTGAAGCACCATCAGAGCATATTAAAATAAACTCTCTTGTGGACCCAGTAGGAATTACGATCTGCAATATCAACATGATGAAAAACAAAAATCTTACATATAAACCATGGAACTTTTTGTTGTAGAAGAATTGAATCTCTTTTTCACATGATCCTACAAGTTCCTAAAAACTTTTTCAAACTGAAGCAGAAATGTACAATCAGAAATCTCTTGGTTATTGTCTTTTAACCTCGCATATCCTAGCAGTTGTTAATGTAGCACCATTTAAAATTCATATAATAGTAAAATCTGGTATCTTGCATATAAAAAATAATGACTAAATGGTATCACAGCAATTGCCTATAAGGAAAAGTTTATTAATTAAGATATATAGAAGTATTGATTGCTTTAAAGAGTTTATTAAACCAGACTATGAACTGTTGAATGCGCTAACAGGATACCTTTCTTAATCAGATGTTCAACAAATAGAGCTTTTGAGTTATGGTACAATGAATGCATTCAAATAAAAATCAGCAATCTTATTGTCTATGGACAGTGTAAATAGCATACAGATAAAGTCCTTGAAAAATTCTCTTCAATTAGTACAGCTTCTGTGCTGTTGATCTTGATCGGATAACTAGACCAACTCAAAATAAGAGTTGCTGACTCCCAATTCATAGAAGAATCCATCTGTTGAAGTAAATTGTAGCAAGATATTGTGTGATTACAACACATGCACATGTAAAGAAAAGTAAACACATGAATGCTGGAAAAGATAAGCTTCATCATTTAACAGGAGGTCTGATAGTGTGGCCAACGAGAGGAAATGAATTCAAAATGGGACCAATTTACTAATTTTCTGGAAAAATGGTGATACATGCTATGACTGGGTATGCAATTGTATAAATTTGTATACAAAAGTTCCAAATTGAAAACCACAAGGGAAAAGTGAGACCTGGCTTTTGATGTAAATGCATTGCTTCTCAATAAACTTGATCAACTATAAGCACTTCTTTAGACTTCATATTGATGATAATAAAATACTAACTTATGTAAGTCCTTACCTTCCAGCTTAAGCTATTAGGTCAAGGATATCTTAGTACAAGAGCTTGTTTAAAAGAGTGGTTTTATGTTAGAATGCCATCAACATAATAACTAAATAAAAATAAGATGCTTTGTGTATGTCAAGTGGGGGCCAGTTAGACATTAAATAAAATAGTCAGTACATACCAATTAAGGTTTTATTTAATAATGTGGAAATAACAAAAAAATAGACATCCTAGGAACGACATGAAAGACTTATTATTCTGTAGATATACTTTACAGCCTTGATCATCCATTGCCATGCACTCAACTGCTAGCACTGTGTCAACATCATCAGCTGTGACAACATATTCTGGCTGTGTGGCTCCTAAAACAAAAATTTAAACAAAGAAGTTAGTCAAAATATTAAGTTAACAAGCACACCACCAAAAAGTCAAAACTAGTTTTGATGCTTACCCTCAATATATTTCTGGGAGCCATCCTGAAAAAAACGAAACCACTAATGCACAAATTGTTAAAATAAAAAAGTTAATCCATGATGTAAAAAAACTGCTTGACAAATTTCAATTTTCATTTTAAATTGGTTTCAGAAAAAATTCACCTGAAAAATACAAAGTGTAGTCCCACCTATGGGGTATCCACATCCAAGAAGTTCCTCTCCAGGTGTAGCTTCACCAACAATCTGAAAACCCTCAATACCAGGGCCCTCTGAATTGCAATGAGTTGTGTTACATTCCAGCAAAGGCCACAAATTAGCCCTCTGAATTGTAACGAGTTGTGTTACATTCCAGCAAAGGCCACAAATTAGTTTTATAGATAAAAATATCTGCCACCTTCGACTTGTCCGGATCTGAAGTGCGAGTTATTGACAGAGTTAGCATGGTCCAAAGTACTCCCTCTCAGATCAAGTTCAACAGGAGTACTAAGCACAGAATCATTGGCCAATGAAAATTTTGAATTAGACAAATCTTCTGGAGACTAATCAGTACCATTCTCTTCTCCTCTAAAAAACGAAGACAATAGCTATTATAGCGAAGGCGAGTGGAAGGAGAACAGAGGCATTAAAACTGTACTTCACATCTGAAACTAAAAGAATAAAATGAATACATGTAGCATTCAGCTGGAGGACAGAGAAGACAGTCTCTACCATCCAAAGTTGCTTCTCAGCTAGTGGTTTGACTTTTACTGTGGTTCTTTCCACAAAACAAACAAAAATGTTTATGGCAAAACCAAATGCTGACAAGAGAAATGCAGCAAGAGAAACCCTCTTGCTTCCTCCAAATACATCCAGTACAACTGATACAATCTCCAAGAAAAGGAACAAAGCCGCAAGTCCATGTTTCTTACTTTTACCAAGTGCCTCAGAATCCTATGATTTAGAGACTGAAGTTATATAAGTTACGGAGCAATAAAGAAGTAAACAAAAGCCTAAGAGGCGTCTCTCACATCCTAAATCAAGTCAAAAAGAAAATTCTTTCCCAACTATCAAAAGTGCTTACTTTGAAAATCAGAAAAAGAGAGAACGAAAATGGGGTCATCTTAAATACCCATTATCAAAATCAAGAGATGTTGAAAAATAATGCCCTGAAAATTGTGGTATTCAACAGCTAAGCTTTCTTGCTTTGGTTCAAGAGGTCACGAATTCGAATCCCATGCGTAGTAAAATAAATGAAACCTGGTTATGCGAAAAACATGACAATTAACAATCAAACAATCTGGTCACTTGCCAAGTTTTGAATCAAGTTTTGTTCTAAAATGTTATCCAGTCAACAAAAAATGTAGTTGAATTCAAGTCATAGCATCAACTACCCAAAATTGCTCTAAACATAAACAAAAGAAAGTTGGTATCAAAATTTACCAAAAACAGATATATGCAAAACAATGTAGACAGCGATTGAGAAGTTGGAAGCCAGTGAACGCATTACGTTACCTTTCTTGAGCGGCGAGATAATTTCTTTCCTTCAACGTCCATTCCTCTCATCTCCGGGTACAACAGACACCATCAACACTCAGTAGTGTTATAAGAAAAATGTTGAAGGTAAGAAAATGATCAGAAAATTTTTTTTGAAAAAAGGGGTTTTCTGCGTACGTTCGGCTGACCAGAAAGTAAGAAGGAAAGTTCTGAGTAATGTATCACTCAATGATACACTGGACATAAAAGACGGGAACTTGAATGGACTGACTAAAAAGGGGATTGCCGTGACGTTATATTTTCATTGAAGTCCTTAACATTTATATTTATTTAATTTGAGACAAATTCTTTTAGAAAACAGGCACAACAGTCGCCTTAGTGATATAGAAGAAAAAAGCTAGGCACCCTCGTAATAAGGCGTTTGGAGGCTTGGATTTCTAGCCGCGTGGTAATAGAATTTGAATACCTTGTCCAAGGTGGGTTTAAATTTTTTATTTTACATTGAATTTATACCTTCTTTATTTGTTAAAAGATTCATAAAATTTTACGTTCTCTAATTAGTAAAAAATTTTACATTTTATATATTATTGTGAATCGAAATTAATTTTAGAATCAAATTCTTGATATGCCACTGACTAATGATTTTGTTACTTGATTATGGTGATAACTCATTTATTATAGTAACTAATATAGTTAGAATATCACACTTCACTGTATCTAAAATTTCTTAATTTATTTTGAATAAAAATTAAATTTTAAGGAAATTTTTTATTAAAAAAAAATTATCCTTATTGCATATGTATATATTCATCCACAAGATATTTAGTTAGCTAGGTTAATCTGATTTTGTCACTTAAAAATAAAACAATTTATTTAGTAAAATGGGATGTAAAAGGCCCTTTCATAATTCCATCAAATATCTAAAATAGTTTAGGTTAACTCCCATTAGTTGGGTTAAGATATTCGAATAAATAATGTAGAACATTGCATTAGGGACTATTGTGTCTATTTTTTTCAAATAAATATCATAAATAAAATGAGAATAGATGTAAGGACTTTATTGAAATTATGTCAAAAAGAAAATTAAGCCGATTTTACTCGGCGGCACGGAAGTGGCTACTAAATTACCAGAGAGCCTGGCTTTCAACCACCCTGTTGTAAAGAATTATGTATAAATACATAAAATTTGGCCGCAGAGATTTTATTTTTTAGAAAATTGAATAATTGATATTGTATTTTACGATTATAATAATTATATATATTTAATTTAATTTTAATTATTAAAAATATATTAATTTAATAATTAAAAAATTAATATAAAAATTATATTAATTTAATTTTAATTATTCCAATCACATGTTAACTCTCTCTCTCTCTCTCTCTTGGAGGGCTTGGACGTCAATCTATCTCTGCAAAGGAGCTCGTCAGAAACAAATTTCTCCCGCAAAAACTCTTTTCACTCGCTCTCCTTTAAAAACAAACATAAAAGCAATTATGGCGAAGGCTAGTGGAATAAGAAGAACAGATGTATCACACTATTTCTTGCTCATCATAACATAAACAAAGGAAAAGACAGTTGGGGTATTAACATTTGTCCTCAAATTACAGGAAAAAAAAAATTGATTGAAAAATTCAAAGTGAATGACCGAATTTTGTTACCTTAAAATGACCGTTAATGAAAATCGGTATACAACTTAAATACTTGATAGAATTCTTATAACAGATTTAAGTGTGAAAAAAAAAAAAAAGAATCCCATAATGTTAAGTTACGTATTCTAATGTTAATATTGAGATAGAATTATCCAAAATTTCAAATTAAACTATAATTTTATGATATCATATTATCTTGAATTTCCAGAGATGGGATTACAGCCGGACGACTGCAGAATTGTGATTACTTAGTGGAGAGAAGATATGGGTTTTCAATATGGGAAATCGGAAAGAGGAATCAACCTCAAAAATTCATTCCTTTTTATTTATTTCCCTTTCCTTTTTCTCATCCATTCCTCTGTTTTTCTATTGTTCCACTTGTATAATCCCTTAACATGGTAAAACAAAAAAATAATTAAAAAAAAAAAGTTGCAGAGTTCAAATTCCAACATAATGAATGCGAGAAAAAAAGTGTTGAAAATACATTCATGTGCGAACCTAGTAGTAGCCACGCATTTGTATGATTCAGTTGTAATAACATAGAGTTTAGAGAGTTATAAGAAATGCTTGCTTTCGCTAAATCCAAAATAGAGAGTTATAACAAACCAAGCTGGATGCTAATTTATTAGTCTTCCAATTTCTACCATGAATGAATGTTGCCTCCTCTAAATCTACCATTCAAATGGTGGAGAAGCTCTATGCTCTTCCCTTACTCTTGTCATCTAATGCCTGCCCCAGAATAATATTTGTTTCCAAAAAGAGAGGTCAGCATCGCCAAATGGAATCTCAAATTAACACATTGAAATATACGAACAATGCATATCTATGTGTCAATAATAGCATAGATGCCGGATTATCTATTTTGTTTTTTTTAAAAGAAAAAGTTTATGTACCGACTGAAAAAGAACCGGCAACACTAACCATAAGCAATGCACCATAATCTTTACCGTGGAGCTTAGTTAGGGTCATAAATCCACAGTACAAGTGTTACTTTATTTTTAAAAGTATGGCAGAATTTATCTTCAAAGAGTAGTAACTATGGCACATTGACTAAATAGAATTAGGGAAAGGAAAAAAAAAACACGCATGCTGAAGTTTGAAATATCCAAAAATGGATTCTGATGAGAAACAATACCTTGCTTTGAAACCTTCTCATTGTCAGCACTAGGGTATCACGCATTCTATTAAAACAAAAAATTCGAACACCAAATGCGTCATGTCAGAAAGCACTGAATTAATAAACAAAAGAAACTCCTAGTGGTACAATTCTAGTCTTCTATTGCATGCACTGATGATACTGTCTTTTTTGCAATTCTGCAAAGAGAGGCACGAGAAGGGTTTTGCACAACAATGAAGTTCCAAAGCATAATCTTGCAGTGAGAGGAAAGCAAGCAGAAAGTGTATAGGGCATAACATATACAAACTAAAGAGGAAAATAAATCTGTGGGTTCAAACATTTTACATTATCATCATGTGAATCTGAGCTTCAGATCTATTTACTTCAAACTCAGCCCTGCTTATTTAGCTTTTACAGAACTATTTTCTTCTTAATAATTCTAACTTCTTCAGTTCTTACTAGGCATGGTAAACTATTGATAGAATCGGTGGAAAATGAAGTATAAGCCTGAACAACAAGCTTCTTCACACCAATATGTAATGATGATTTACTAGAAGCCAAAATCAATTCCATGTGAAATCAAAATGTGCAAAGTAATAAATTACCGAACATCATATGTGCTGAAATGATGTGAAGAACCATCAGAGCAAGTTAAAACAAATTGGGTCGACTGCCCACTAGGAACTTTGATCTGCAATGTCAATAAAATAGAAAATGATATGAATTGTTTCACATATACATGATGGGACAGAAAAATCAAATATTTTTTTTGACGTAACCCTACAGTTACCTGGCAAGCATTTAGCATTTCACACTGATACAGAAAGCTCATGTCAGGAAACTTAACCTTAATCTTCTTTTAATCATAAATATCCTTCCAAGATTTATTGTCAAATGTAGAACTTGTAAAAAGGCACGAAAGCGATGATGTCTAGTATCTTGCATGTTAAAAAAATAGGTTGATGATATAAATACAGTAATTATTCCTATTGAGAGAAATTTATTGATTAAACTAAATATAAACAATTAGCGATTTAAAGAGTTCACTAAACTTGCAGTAAACTTTAAATTGTTGAATGCATTGAATGTGATATGCTTAGTCAGTTCTTATTCATACACATATATTGTTACTCACTTGAGTTATGATAAAAACAATGCATTTAAAATGAAAATAAAATATCTTCTATTTCATGGACACTGTATTAAACATAAGTAGCATACCGATAACTCTTTGGAAAAGTTCTCCTGAACGACCTCAGCTTCTATGCTATTGAGCTTGATTTGGTAACTAGACCATCTCAAGATAAGAGTTGCTGGCTCCCCGCTCTCAAAAGAATCCATCTGTTAAATTCTGGCAAAACTTTGAGTTACTACAAATGCTCTGACATTTCACATTACATTTCCTGAGTTAATAACAGAATCTCCTATGTATCAGCAAATGTTTCATTTGATTAGCAGCATATATTCATCATGAATAATGAAATAAGGATATATAAGGTCCCATTAACTACCTTTTTTACAAGCATTGGGCAAAAATCAAGAGCCCCAAGTTTAAGACAAGTTATGCACTACTGTTCATTTTTCAACCCATCATTACACTTAATAGGTGACGTAGTCAGCAGTTAAGAATATTTTAAGAATTTTGAATTAGAAATATTTTAAAAATTCTACAAGAACTTTGTGTTTTAAAATTATTAGAATTTTACATATTATTAAGATTTCATATTTTACAATTATTAACATTTTATATTCTAAAATTATTAGGACAATATTTTATGATTAGTATAAATAAATTATTCTCTTCTTTTCAATATAACTTTTGACATATTTAAAATTTATTTCTCTTAAATTTGAGAAAATTATCGTTTGTTTTACTATCTCACTTCATCAGTTGGTATTAAATCCAGGTTTCTATCATTCTTTAATAGTAAAAGACTCAGTTGCAAACAACAGCAGTTCTTATAACGTAGATTAGGGAATTAAGACCTCACGACTTGTGGCGCAAGATGAAAAAGGTGCATTGATTGCTTTAGAGTAACGACTTGATCGCAGAATCCAACGTTTAGAACAATATTTTGAAGAAATTGCAGATTAACTTGATGCTCTAAGCATTAATAATGTTTTGAAGAAATTGCAAATTAACTTGATGCTCTAAGCATTAATACCAATAAAAATCAGGGTGTCAAAAGGTCACGTACCAAGGAAGATGTAGTTCATAAACAACCTATTAATAGACTTATTCATGCATATAGACGTATACAGCAAACTCGTATAAAAGATTCAGACGAAGAAGTAGGTGATTATTTAGAAGCGCTTACAAGGAATATTAAGAATGTGCCGATGAGACGTGGCAACGATTATTTTAATAGTGATAGGTATTTTAACGAATATCGATTAAAGGTAAATATTTCTAATTTCAATGAGAATTTAAATATTAAAGAGTTTTTGAATTAAATTGCGAACGTAGATAGATTTTTTTGATTATATGAAAATTCTAAAAGAAATTAGGGTAAGACTTGTTGCATGCAGATTAAAAAATGGAGCTTCTACATGGTGGGAGAAATTGCAAAATAGGAGGTACTATTAAAGAAAGATACCAATTAGGACTTGGTATAGAATGAAACAGCTATTACGACGAAACTTTCTTCCTTCTGACTATAACCAAATCTTATTCCAAAAATATCAAAAATACCATCAATGGTAGCGGCCTATCCATGATTATACCGCTGAGTTTTTGAGGTTAGCGAAAAAAAATGATTTAAGTGAAATAGAGGGACAAGAAGTTGCAAGGTATCTTGACGACTTAAAACCGATTATTCATGATAAAATTGGGGTATAAATTATACGCACTTTATCAAAAGTACGCAATATTGCATTAAAGGTAAAGTTGGCGTTGCAAGAGAAGAGCATATTAGACTTTCTTCACAGAACTTGTGGTAAAGATAATTATAAAATACCTAGTGATAGACAAAAATTAACTTTTGACATCCCTGCACGTAACAAAAAGGAGAAAACAGTTGAAAAGTAGAAGGTAATAGAATTTAAGGACAAGCCTAAAGTTGAGAATTTATATGCTAAACTTATCCTAAGAAAGTATTTTAAATGCAAACAACTTGGTTATAGGTCTAGTAACTATCCCCGTAAAAAAGCTATTAATATTATAAAGCGAGAGGAAGAAGAGAATGATGATGTGGATTATTAAATTATGTAGTAAGGAGAATGATGTTTAAGACTCAGAAGCACCAATTATTTCGAAGTAGGTGTATCATTACTAATTGTATATTTGATGTTATTATTAACAGTGATAATTGCAAAAATATTATTAGAAAAGAAATGGTAGAACACTTGGGGTTACAAATAGAAAAGTATTCAAAACCATACACCATTGGTTAGATCAAAGCAGTAAAAAAGATTCGAGTAACTGAACGATACAAAGTACCTTTCTCTATCGGTAAATATAAGGATAAAATTTATTGTGATACAATGAATATGAATGCATATCACTTGTTGTTTGGTAGACCATGATAATTTGAGTAGCCACACAACATAATGGACGAAAAAATACTTATAAGTTAGAGAAGAATGGTATAAAATTTACGTTATTACTAATGAAAGGAGGTTTCGAAGCCAAATCCTCAAAAGTAGAGGAGCAAACTATCTTTACACTTATACAATCAACTTATGAGATAAAAGCAGCAATTAAAGAATCAAAAGAGGTATACGTAGTTATTGTGAAGCTAGTGTTGACAATAAAGGCAGAGCAACTAACAGATGAGTTACCAGAAGTAATTAAATCATTGTTAAAAAAGTTCAAAGAAGTAACATCTTTACCTGATAAGATGAGCCCCAAAGAGAGTGAAATTCTTAAAGAAAACGTAGAAGAATGGTTAAGAAAAGAGTACATTCAAGAAAGCATGAGTCCATGCACAGTACCAGCCTTGTTAACACCAAAGGAAGATGGAACTTGAAGGAAGTGTATCAACAAATTACTAATTGAAGATTATCACATTCATGATGGATTTCTTATATGAGGTAACCAATTGTGCATTCTAAGGTCATCTTTATGAGAAAAGGTAATCAAAGATTTACATAAAGAAGGTCCAGCTGGTCATTTAGGACGTGATAAGACTATAGCAACAATAGTAAAAAAGTATTATTGACCACATATAAGAAGAGATATATCCAAGTATAAGTAGCAATGTTATATTTGTCAAACTGCCAAGAGTCATTCTCAAAATATTAATTTGTATATGCTTTTACCTATTTCAAAAAATATTTGAAAAAATTTATTTATAAATTTTGTATTAGGCTTGCCTCGAATACAAAGAGGTGTGGATTCTATTTTTGTGATAATTGATAAGTTTTCGAAAATGACACATTTTGTTTCTTGCAAAATGATATCAAATCCTAACAGAATAGTTAAACTATTTTTTAAAAAAGTTGTTCGTTTGCATGGGATACCCAAGTCCATTACTTCAGATGGAGACAATGGTCACACTAAATTAATAAACCGAACACTAAGTAATATGATTCGTTGTATTTGTGAAGATCAGCCAAAACATTGGGATTTTGCATTAGCACAGGCAAAATTTGCATACAATAATGCCATGCACAATGCCACAGAAAAATCTCCATTTTCAATTGTGTACATGAAGTTGTTACAACATGCACTTGATTTAGTGAAACTACCTAAAGGTCAAAAAGTTAATGTAGTTGCAAAGAATATGGTTAATCAATGGCAGAATATTCAGACAGAAATAACGCAAAAATTAAATCAAACTAATGTTAGATACAAGAAAGCAGCAAATCGACATCAAAGAGAGCAAGTATTTGAAATGAGAGATGAGGTGATGATATTTTTATGCAAAGAAAGATTTCCTACAAGAACTTACAATAAATTGTAATTCAAGAAATATAGACCTTACAAGATTCTAAAGAAAATTAATGATAATACTTATATTATGGATCTACCAAAATTAATGGGCATTTCTAAAACGTTTAATGTTGCGGATATTTGTCCATTTCATATGTCAGAAAAGCCATTATATCCAGATACTATAGCATACTCAATGACAAGTTTTTCTCAAGTGAAAAGGAATGACGCAACCAACAATTAGGGATATTTTAGAAATTTTGAATTAAAAATATTTTATAAATTTTGAAAGAACTTTGTGTTTTAAAATTATTAAAATTTTATATTTTAAAATTATTAAAATTTCATATATTATTAAGATTTCATATTCCACAATTATTAAAATTTCATATTTTAAAATTATTAGAACTCTATGTTTTAAAATTAGTATAAATAAATTATTCTCTTCTTTTTAATGTAACTTTAAGTATATTTTTCTCAAGCAGAGGGGAATGGCGCAACTAACAACTAGGGATATTTTAGAAATTTTGAATTAAAAATATTTTATAAATTTTGTAAGAACTTTGTGTTTTAAAATTATTAAAATTTCATATATTATTAAGATTTCATATTCCACAATTATTAAAATTTCATATTCTAAAATTATTAAAATTTCATATTTTAAAATTATTAGAACTCTATGTTTTAAAATTAGTATAAATAAATTATTTTCTTCTTTTCAATGTAACTTTAAGTATAATTAAAATTTTATTATCTTAAGTTTGAGAAAATTATCATTTATTTTACTATCTCACTACGTCAATAAAGGCCAAAGTTTAGGAACTAGGCTAGAGCACCCCAAAACTCAAGGCAGCCATTGTCTACTTTAAAATATGATGATTGACAAAATAAACTCTTGACATATTTGGAACAACAGCTGAAAAAAGAAAAACCTACCAGTAACAGAACACTAAATGTGGCATGACCTTGAGCAATGTACATGTCAATCTCATTCTGCATACTTGTGTCTGCAAAGGAGCTTATCAAAACAATATGCAAATAACACAACTTTATAGGGGAAAAATTAAGATAAATTAAAAGCTAGTTCTAATGAATATGTATCTATATTGTTTCTAAAATATGAAATAACTTTGTATCATATTTTAAATCCACAGTTACAAATAAACAGCTTTTACATTGTGCGTACAACAATGTAAATTTCACCAACTTGTAATTTATAGGGTGGAAACATTTTTATTGAATTATTGAGGAACAACAATTAGAGCTGCAATGGGCATTGTTCACAACAACATTGAGTTTCAAGATTTTTAGGTCCAACATGTCAAGTCAAAATATATATACTCACCGCACTTTATTTTGTTCTGATCATTAGCAAAAAGCTTTACTAATTCCCCCTGATAACATCAAAGAGTGTTAAAGAGAGTCAGGAAGGCAACATATTCATGTAGTAAAACATCAGCATCACGACTTTTGTATTACTTGAAAGATGTTAATGGAGCAATACACGTGACTGAACAAAAGGTTAAATTCATGAATGTTCGAAGAAATAAGCACTTAACAAGGGATCTAACAATGAAGCCAAAGAGAGGAGATGCACAAAACCACGCCAACTCAAGCAAAAATAAAGCTAATATCTAATTTTGGAAGGAGCAAACAAATTTAAAAAAAAAAATCAAAACAAATAAAGTTAATTTCTAATTTAACTGCTTTTTTCCCAGTAAGGTGGTGTAATCTTAATGAGTGGTAATATAAGAATATGATTAGTATACTCAAATTCCAAATTCACCACCAACAGGAAGAAGTGGGTCCTCACTTTGGATGTACATGCATCTGCTTCGAGCAGACTTAGTCAACTATAAGTACTTCTGGGATGAGAATACCATCATAATAAACATGGCAAAACTAAGTCAACAAAAGACCCTGAAAGTTTTTTGATAAATGTTCAACAAGCCATGCCTAATCTGATGGGGGTCCACTTGGTCCAGTAAGCAATAAAGTCCTATGCATATGATGATGGCCAAAAAGGTCTCTACCCTCAAATAGTAAAGTTTAATATCAATTGAAAATACTGGCATGGATTTTAATGTGCAAAAACAAAAATGCTAGGTACGACATACAGGAATCATTGTTCTATACTTTTTACCTGACGGCCTTGATCATCCATTGGTACGCACTCAACAGCTATTAGTTTATCAACATCATCAGCTGTAACAACATATTCTGGATTTGTGGCTCCTGAGCCAAAAATTACTTTAATTTAGCAAAGATGGTCTTTTAACAAGCACGCTACCAAAAACCCAACTTATTTCGATGCTCACCCTCAATATACTGCCAGGTGCCATCCTGAAGATGACGAACCCACTGATATGCAAATTGTTAAATACAAAATGGTTAATCCATTAGGTAAACAATTGCTCAACAAATTTCAACCTTCGATCAAGTTAAGTACAAAAGAGTTTCACCTGAAACATACAAAGAGCAGACCCACGGACAGGGAATCCACATCCAGTAAGTTTCCTTCCGGGTATGGCTTCACCAATAATCCGAAAACCCTCAATACCAGGGCCCTCTGAATTGCAATGAGTTGTGTTAGATTCCAATGAAGGCCACAAATTAGTTTTATTGATAAAAATATCTACCTCCTTCGACTTGTCTGGATCTCAAGTGCAAGTTATGCACAGAGTTAGCATGGTCCACAGTACTCCCTCTCAGATCAAGTTCAATAGGAGTACTAAGCACAGAATCATTGGCCGATGAAAATTTTGAATTAGACAAATCTTCTAGAGACAAATCAGTAAGATTCTCTTCTCCTCTAAAAATGAACACAATAGCAATTATAGCGAAGGCTAGTGGAAAGAGAACAGATGCATTATAACTGTACTTCACATCTAAAACTAACTGAATAAAATGAATAAATGTAGCAATCAACTGGAGCGTAGCGAAGACAATCTCTACTATCCCAAGTTGCTTCTCAGCTTGTGGTTTGATTTTTGCAGTGGTTCTTTCCACAAAACAAACAAAAATGTTTATAGCAAAACCAAATGCTGACAAGAGAAATGCAGCAAGAGAAGCCCGCTTGCTTCCTCCAGATACATCCAGTACAACTGATACAATCTCCAAGACAAGGAACAAAGCCGCGAGTCCACGTTTCTTATATCTACCAAGTGCCCCAGAATCCTATGATTTAGAGACTGAAGTTGTATAAGTTCTGGAGCAATACAGAAGTAAACAAAAGCCTAAGAGGCGTTCTCTCACATCCTAAATCAAGTTAAAAAGAAATTTCTTTCCCAACTATCAAAGGAGCTTATTTTGAAATCAATACACAATGTAAAAAAGATAAAACGAAAATGGTGTCGTCTTAAATACTCGTTATCAAAATCAAGAGATGATTTTAAAAAAAAAAAATGAAACTTTTACTATTCAACAGCTAAGTTTTCTTCCATTGGTACAAGAGGTCTTGAATTCGAATCCCTTGCGTAGTAAAGAAAATGAAAATTGGTTATGCGAAAAACATGATAATTAACAATCAAACATCTGGTCACTTGCAGAGTTTTGAATCAAACTTTAGTCTAAAATGCAATCTAGTCAATGACAAATGTCGTTAAATTCAAGTCATCCATCATCTATCCATAATTGCTCAAAAGATAAACAAAAGAAAGTTAATTTTATCAGAAACAGATATCTGCAAAACAGTCTGGACAGCCATTGAAAAGTTGAGAGCGGGTGAAGGAATTATGTTACCTTTCTTGAGCGGCGAGATAATTTCTTTCCTTCAACGTCCATTCCCTTCATCTCCGGATAAGACAGACACTATCAAAACTCAATAGTGTTATAAGAAAAATATTGAAGGTAAGAAAATAATCAGAAAAGAAAATAAGAAAAGAAATGGTTTCTGCATGCTTCCACTTGACCAGAAAGAAGGGAAAGTTCTGAGTAATGGACTGCTTAAGACCGGATTGCCAAAACTTAGTGACGGCGACGTGATATTTTCATTAAAGTCCTTAATATTTATGTTTATTTTCGTTTCAGTTAAACACAGCAGCCACTGACAGAGGCGACGAAGGCTGGGCACAATTGCGATTAGGCGTTTGTGGGCTTGGATTTCTCGCCTCGTGGTAATAGGATTTGCATCTCATAATTCTGTGGTAAATTTATAAGTTTTCAACTTGTTTAAGAGTAGGTAAAATTTTTTATTTTCAAATCAGACGAAAAAAAAAATTTTATGTCCCAAATACTAATGCCAATTCAAAGCATCTTTGAGATCGAATTCAAGTGACGACTTGCACACCACAACTAATTGAGTTTGTTGCTTGAGCAGCAGCAGCTGGTGGCAATTCACTCTTTGTGGTAATTGATAAAGTTAGAACATCACACTTCATTACTAGCTAAACTTTCTCACATTTTCAGTCAAAGCTACGGAAAAGTAGATTCCACCAACACATAACACGCATCTATATAGGTTATACATAGATAGCATACATACATTGTCTTGTATGGACTTGATATTCAAGAAGACTTGAGGGGTACTTCAGAAGCAAAGCTGAAAAAATTGTTTGGAAATACCAACTTCCATCTTGCAATAAATTTAATTTAAAAAATCATGCCTCACCACCAGCTCAATGCTAAAACAGACCAACTTTTTATTAGAGATGTAAAATAAGCTTTGTATCCAGACAGGAATCTAAAATCATAGCCAAGGAGAGGAAATGAATGCAAAATGTGATTAATTTAACTACTTTGAAAAATGGTAATGAATCGTACGACCTCTTTTTTTTTTTTTTTTTATGTGAAAGCAACTGCTACTCAGTAGACTTAATCAACTATAACAAGTCAGTAGAATATTTCATTTTGTTGACAATAAAATACTAACTTTCCATATCGGTTGATATACTAGATTGTAGAATCATCTAAAAACTATTTTTCATGAATCTCTTTAATGTTTACTGACCAAGGAGTCTTATGTTCAAGTTTCAGATAAGTTAAACTTCAAAAGTTTCACTTGAATGTACAAAGAGTAGTCACATTTTACAGCATTTCCACATCCAAGAAGGTTTTTTTTTTTTTTCCAGGTTTTAGCGTCACCGATAATCAGAAAACCCAGTACCAGAGGCCTCTGAAATGCCATGAGTCATATTGGATTCCAGAAAAGACCATATATTGTTTCATAGATAAACATGTCTCCCATCTTTTACTTGTCTGGATCTCAAGCGTAGCTATTTGGGAGTTGGCATGGTCCACCGTCATCCCACTTAGATCAAGTGAAGTAGGAGTACTATGCACAGAATGACCGGCCGATAAAACTCTTTCCCACTTTCTTCTTTAAAAACAAACACAAAAGCTATTATGGCGAAGGCTAGTGAAATTAGAACAGATGCATTATAATTGTACTTCACATCTGAAACTAACAGAAGCAAATGAGTAAATGTAGCAATCAACTGGAGCACAGAGAAGATGAAATCTACTACTTAGGGATAGGGTACGAACCGGCTCCTTCAAGCCGAGTCTCCGTTCTCTTCTAGATGTAGCGAGCCAGATAAGGAAATGGAGATGGCCAGGTACAATAGCCAAATAAAAGGCAGGGTTCGAAGATTTTGTAGTGCTTCTGAGGCGGGTGTAGGAACTTATGTTTGAAGAATCATGCTAAACTATTCCTGACTGGTTCTTCGTGCTGGGTGCTCTTCGGTTGCTGACCTAGGAGCTTTTTCCTGGATATCAGATAAGGTTAGACGCACGAGCTGTTGGCCGAGATTGCCACTAGAATTATTGGCCAGAGATGTAGCCACGATTCGTGGAATTGAGTATTTTGCTGATGACGCGATAGCCGTCTTTCTTTCCTTGCGTGGCAGTGGAGTGATAAAGAAAGAAAAATGGTACAAAATTGATTAGAAAGCGAAGCTTTCCTGTGCCTGCCGACGCTGGTTAAATGAATCGACCTGTCTTTCTTTGACAGCTACAATCCTTGCGGAGCGGGCTAAAAAGACTATATCTCTCTTCTACCTTTGTCCAGCCTCCTCGATTCGGCAACAAGAGTCTTTTGGTTTCCCAAGTTGCCTCACAAGAAGTGATTTGATTAGGGATGGCCGCGGCGCAGCTATATTCGGACATCTTTAAATTTATATTTAGCATTTGTCAATAAAATTTAATATTAAATTTATTATAAATTTAATATTTTATTACCAAATTTATTTAAATTTATTTTTAATAATTATTAAATTAATAAAAATATTTATAAATTTTTAATATTTTTATTATATATTTTTAAAATATCTTTATATTATTTTTAAATATCAAATTTAAATTTATAAAATATCTAATAAAAATTATAAATTTTTAGTATTGATTAAAAATAAAATACATCATTCATATAAAATATTAATAATATTTAATATAAAATAAAATTAATTATAATTTTATTAAAAAATAAATAAATAATTTTTTTTTTATAAATTCATACATAAAATATTACAAATTTAAAATAAAAATTTACAAATTTATAAATTTGAAGTAAAAATTTACAAACTCATAAATAAATAAATAAAATGATGAAAATGTTACTGAATCTAATCTTGCAAACAATATAACGGATCTAATATTTTCTGTATATAATAATATAAATATAATAATAATTTTTATTGTCAAATTTCTTATTGAACTACCACAAGTATATGTTAGAATTATTCGATATATATATATATGTTTGTTATATAATTATGTTTATTTAATTAATTAATTTTTTATTAATATTTTATGACCACAAATTTAAGAATATATAAAAATAGTAAAATTAAAAGAATCAAAAGTATTATTAAATTTTGAGAATATAAAAAAGATAAAATACTCATTAAATATCACAAATAAAATGTTAAAGTTGGAAACATTGAATTTTGAAAGTTTTAATAAGGCCCTCATTGATATTAATTATAATGAATTTATAATTATAAAAAAAATAATAATAAATTAATATTTTTATTTTACTTAATTGTAACAAGTGTAGAAATACAAGTTATAAATATAATATATATTTATTTATACCTATATTCTTATCAAATTGGCTATTATCGAATTTGTGAATTTACGGATTCTCATCCCTGTGTATACTTGATTACTGAAGTGGTTCTTTCAACGAAACAAACATAACTGGTTATGGCAAAACCAAATGCTTACCCGACAAATGCGGCAAGAGAAGCTCCACTGCTTCTTTCAAATGCCCTCCAGTGGGGCTGATATTGCCTCTAAGACAAGGAACAAAGCGGCAAGTCCACGGTTCGTAGCTTACCAAGGGACATAGAATCCTATGATTAGAGACCAATGTAAAAAAATTAAGATCAAATGAAAATGGGGTAATCTTAAATCATCAATCAAAAGCACCCGTTATCAAAAATCAAGAGAATGAGGAGGAGCAAGACAAGTGGAACTCCTCATATCATATGGTTCAACAGCTAAGGCTTCTAGGAGAGATACAAGAGGCCTCGAGTTACGAATCCCTGATGTCTACTGAAGTGAATGAAATTCCGTTATACTTACAATTATCAAAATTGGTATGGAGGTAAGAAGAACGTGACAATTAACTATCGAACTATCCTTGTTTCTTACTAATTTTGTATCTAACCAACTACTCAAATTGTATCTAGACAATGAAAATTGCAGCTAAATTCAAGAAATCACACTATTTCTTACTCATAACATAAACAAAAAGAGAGTTGGGTATTAACTGATTTTACTTTTTAAAAACTAATTTTGATAAGCTTCATGTATTATTATACTCTTTTTTCTCATAACTGGAGATATTAAACTATAATCTATCATATTATAATATCTTGCATTTCAAAAAGGTTGATTATAGCTGGTTTAGTCAGTGCAGCATTTTATTTATTTACCGGGGAGAAAAATGTGAATTTTCAATACGGGAAAGAGGAATCAAGATGAAAAATTGATTCTATTCCTTTATTTATTTATTTTTGTATGTATGTTTTTTGTATTCTTCCAACCAATCATCGAATTAGTGTAATCCCTTAGAATGGTCGGAAAAAAAAAAGTATATAATTCAAATTCCCATGTAATAAATGTAAAATGTGCTAAAAATACATTATGAAATTTTATTAATTAACGCATTTGTACGATTCAGTCACAATAAAATAGAATTTAGAGAATTATAAGAAATGCTTGCTTTCGTTAAATCCAAAATAGAGAGTTATAACAAGCCAACCTTGATGCTAATTTATTATTGTCTTCCAATATCTACCATGAGCTAACGATGCTTCTAAATCTACCACTCAAACGGAGGAGAAGCTCTATGCTCTTCCCTTTCTCTTGTCATCCAATGCCTGCTCCAGAATAGTATTTGTTTCCAGATAGAGCGAAGTCAGCATCACCAAATGTAATCTCAACTTACAACATATTGAATTCAAACCGATACAAATATACGAACAATGCATGTCTCTGTGTATATCATAGTATAGATGCCATATTTTCTTTTTTAATTTTTTCTTTTCTAAAGAAAAAAGTTTATGTGCCAACTGAAAAGAATGGGCAATGCTAACCGTAAGCAATGCACTATAATCTTTATCTTCAAGCATGGTTAGGGTCGTAAATCTACTGTACAAGTGTAACTTTATTTTTACAAGTCTGACAGAATTTCTTTAAACAATAGTAACAATGGCACATTTTTGACTCCATAGAATTAGGGAAAGAAAAAAGTAACATGTATGCTCAAGTTTGAAATATCCAAAAGTAGATTCTGATGAGAAACAATACCTTGCTTTGAAACCTTCTCATAATCAGCACCAGAGTATCACGCATTCTATTAAAACAAAAAAATTCAAACATCAAATGCGTCATGTCAAAAAGTGCTGCATTAATAAACAAAATAAACTCTAAATGGTACAATTCTAGTCTTCTATTGCATGCACTGACAACACTGTCTTTGCAATTCTGCAAAGCAAGGCATGATAAATGTTTTACACAACAATGAAGTTCCACAATAAAATCTTGCAGTGAGAGAGGAAAGCAAGCAGAGATTTGTATAGGGCATAACATATAAAAACTAAAGAGGAAACAAATCTGTGGGTTCAAACATTTGACTTTGTCATCATGTGAATCTGAGCTTAAGATTTGTTTACTTCAAACTCATCCCTGCTTATTTAGCTTTTACAGAACTATTTTCTTCTCAATAATTCCAATTTCTTCGGTTCTTCCTAAGCATGGCAAACTATTGATAGAATCAGTGGAAAATGAAGTATGAGCCTGAACAACAAAGCTTCTTCACACCAATTATGAAATGATGATTTACTAGAAGCCAAAATCAATTCCATGTGAAATCCAAATGTGAAAAGTAATATATTACCTAACATTATATGTGCTGAAAGGATGTGAAGAACCATTGGAGCAAGTTAAAACAAATTGCATCGAGTGCCCACAAGGAACTTTGATCTGCAATGTCAATAAGATAGAAAATTATATGAAATGTATCACATATAAATGATTGGACAGAAAATCTAATACTTTTCTTTTGAGATACCAGACAAGCATATAGCATTTCATACTGATGCAGAATGGTCTCATCAGGAACCTTAACCTTAATCTTCTTTTAACCAAACATATCCTTACAAGATTTATTGTCAAATGTAGAACTTGTAAAAAGGGATGAAGCAATGATGTCTAGTATCTTGCCTGTTAAAAAAATTGGTTGATGATATAAATACAGTAATTATTCCGATTGAGGAAATTTATTGATTAAACTAAATATAAACAATTAGCTGATATAAAGAGTTCATTAAACTAGCAGTAAACTGTAAATTGTTGAATGCATTGAATATTATATGCTTTCTTAGTCAGTTCTTATCCATACACATAAACCGTAACTGACTTGAGTTATGATAAAAACAATGCATTTAAACTGAAAATAAAATATCTATTTCATGGACATTGTATTAAATGTGCATACCGATAACCCTTTGGAAAAGTTCCCCTGAATGACCTCAGCTTCTATGCTATTGAGCATGACTTGGTAACTAGACCGTCTCAAGACAAGAGTTGCTGGCTCCCAGCTCTCAGAAGAATCCATCTGTTAAATTAAGTTGTGGCAAAACTTTGAGTTATAATAGATACTCTGACATTTCACATTGCATATCATGAGCTAATAATGGGATCTCCTATGCACCAACAAACTTTTTACTTGATTAGTAGCACATATTCATCATGAATAATGAAATAAGAATATTTAAGGTCTCATTTACTACTTTTATAACAAGCATTGAGCATCAATGGCTATTAGAATGATCATGTATGTGATCAATGACTTATTACACAGCAGAAAAGCAGAGGCACATTTTCTTTAAAACAAAAACCATCTGAGACTGGGAAGAGCACCAAACACCATCTGGGAAAAAAGAACAGCTCTGCCTTTCAAGATCATTTTAATTGGAATCCAAAAATTTAGGCACAGCCATATTCATGGCAAATTTGAACCAATGAGTTGGGAAGTTCTTTGGTTTTGGTTTTGGGTTTTGTTCTTTGATACCCAGGATCCCTCCACCTTCATAAGTTCATGGATTTGCAAACTTGGGAATTTTGTTTGATGGATTCTCTTTCTCCTCTTACTAAAATAATTTAACTTAGATCCATATCAATCATCCAAAGAGTCCAAATTAAAAGATTCCACTCCCAGTGGTGGCCCTGGGAATAGCTGACAGAGGCAGCTAACTGGGGTCCCTCAAATTTGGCCCAAAATCAGGGCTCCCAAGTGCAAGACAAGTTGTGCACTACTGTTCATTTTTAAACTCACCACCATTGGGAATAGCCGACAGAGGTGGCTGGTTGGGGCCCCCAAAATTTGGCCCAAAATCAGGGCTTCCAAGTCTAAGGCAAGTTGTGCACTACTACTCGTTTTTTGCTTACCATTAGGCTCAATAGGGCCACACTTTAGGAACTAGACTAGAGCACCCCAAAACTCAAGGTCACCCCTGTCTACTCCTCTAAAATGGGATGATTGACGAAATAAACTCTCAACATATTTGGAACAACTGCTGAAATAAGAAAAGCCTACCAGCAACAAAACACCAAATGTGGCATGACCTTCAGCAACATACATGTCAATCTCATTCTGCATATTTGAGTCTGCAATGGAGCTCGTCAGAACAATATACAAATAACAACTTTGGGGGAAAAAATCAGACAAACTAAAAGCTAATCCTAATGAATATGTATGTATATGGTTTCTAAAATGTGAAATAACTTTTTTAAGGTGATATGGATGAGGGAACAGGAGACAGATTCATGTTCTATGGAATATAGTATTACATTTTAAATCCATAGTT
This sequence comes from Khaya senegalensis, assembly GCA_032402905.1. Taxonomy (NCBI): domain Eukaryota; kingdom Viridiplantae; phylum Streptophyta; class Magnoliopsida; order Sapindales; family Meliaceae; genus Khaya; species Khaya senegalensis. Next base: position 4,778,856 of record CP135555.1, on the reverse strand, counting down.
ACAAATAAACAGCTCTTACGTTGTGCGTACAACAATGTAAATTTCATCAATTTATAGACACATTTATAGGGCATAAACATTTTCATTGAATTATTCAGGAAGAACTATTATAGCTGCAATGGCCATTGTTCACAACAACATTGAGTTTCATGATTTTTAGGTCCAACGTGTCAAGTAAAATTATATATACTCACCGCACTTTATTTTGTTCTGATCATTAGCGAAAAGCTTTACTAATTCCCCCTGATAACATCAAAGAGTGTGAAAGAGAGTGTCAGGAAGGCAACATATTCATGTAGTAAAACATCAGCATCATGACTTTTGTATTACTTGAAAGATGTTAATGGAGCAATACAGTTGACCAAACAAAAGATTAAATTCATGAATGTTGGAAGAAATAAGCATTTAACAAGGGATCTAACAATGGAGCTAAAAGAGAGGAGATACACAAAATTATGCCAATCGCACCAAACATCAAACTAATATGTAATTTTGGAAGGAGCAAACAAATTTAAAAAAAAATCAAAACAAATAAAGCTAACGTCTAATTAACTGCTTTTTTCATTAACTGCTTTTTTCCCAGAAAGGTGGTGTAAATATTAATGAGTGGTAATATAAGCATATGACTAGTATACTCGAATTCCAAATTCACTACCACCAGGAGGAAGTGGGTCCTGGCTTTGGATGCACATTCAAGCAGACTTAGTCAACTATAAGAACTTCTGGGATGAGAATACCACCATAATAAACATAGCAAAACTAAGTCAACAAAACCCTGACAGATTTTTCACAACAGTTCAACAAGCCATGTCTAATCTGAGAGGGAATGGCGGTCCACTTGGTCCAGTAACCAATAAAATCCTAACATATGATTATGGCCAAACAGGCCTCAGCTCTCAAATAGTAAAGTTTAATATCAATTGAAAATACTGGCATGGATTTTAATGTGCAAAAACAAAAATGCTAGGTACGACATACAGGAATCAGTGTTCTATACTTTTTACCTGGCGGCCTTGATCATCCATTGGTATGCACTCAACAGCTATTAGTTTATCAACATCATCAGCTGTGACAACATATTCTGGATTTGTGGCTCCTGAACCAAAAAATTACTTTAATTTAGTAAAGATGATCTTGTAACAAGCACGTTACCAAAAAGCCAACTTATTTCGATGCTCACCCTCAATATACTGCCTGGTGCCATCCTGAAGATGACGAACCCACTGATATGCAAATTGTTAAATACAAAAAGGTTAATCCATTAGGTAAAAAATTGCTCGAAAAATTTCAATTTTCAAGCAAGTGAAGTACAAAAAAGTTTCACCTGAAACATACAAAGAGTAGTCCCACGGACAGGGAATCCACATCCAAGAAGTTTCTCTCCGGGTATAGCTTCACCAATAATCTGAAAACCCTCAATACCAGGGCCCTCTGAATTGCAATGAGTAATATTAAAATTCAGCAAAGGTCATAAATTAGTTTTATTGACAAAAATATCTACAACCTTTGGAAGCAGAGGAATAAATCTCATCATGCATGCTGGGGATCCAAACATGTGTGACCTCTTCTGCTCTCCTTTTTGCAACACTCATATCCAATGCATTAGGAACATTTCCAGCACCATCTCTGTAAAAGAAACTAAGAATTGTTTATATCACACATAAAGGAGTTTTCATCATTAAAAGGTTAAATATTTTGGCTGCGCAATGATATATCATAAACTTCCTTAGATTTGAAGTAACAGTAAAAAACTTAGAATGCATTAAAAGAAAAGGACATAAACATAGTCATTCCAGAAGTCATTTAGAACTACTCAATGTTGTAAGTTCTGTTAGCATAAAGATTGGCCTATAGTCCACCAAGATAATAGAAAACTTGCACTATTACCAGGTCAACACTAGCTATTTGCAATGAGTGTTAACATAACACGTTCATGTGCACAATGAATTGAACCGGTTTGGAACTAAGATTTTGGCCAATGGTGACCCAATCTCCTGCCTGGTCACCACCCAGGTTGGATTTAGTGACTAAGATGTGAAAACATGCTAACACGCCAGTTAGGATTATTTCAATATAATAGACAAAACATGCCGTAGTATGGATATAGTGACTCCTAAAGTATTCTAAGTTCCTTAAAACTTTTTTTTTTTTTTTTTTGTTTTAAATAAGAAAGAAGAAATTAATTCACTAGAAAGTGAAAGCCTTGTAACAAGGTCAAACAATAAAACTAATAAACGCTTGCTGAAGATAAGATTCGTCGTGTTTGAAGAAACAATAAGATGAACAGCCAAAATACAAAGAAAAAAAGAAGATAAAATTGCAAGACAAAATGAAATATATGATGCCAACCGCTTGGAATCAAATGAGAAACCCTGCGAACTATCATTACTGAATTGTTGTTGCATCTGATTATTAAGCATTAAATTTTTTGTTTCTGTACGAATGTTCTCATGAACGAATCCTGGCATATTGTTAGTTGGTTCAATATGTTCCTTAACATTGGGATGATTCTGAGAAAAGCCATGCTGATCCTGCAACAGTGAGAAAGCAAAATAATAATAATAATAATAGTAATAAATAAATAAATAAAATAAAACAAAAATATAATAACCAAGGGAGAAAAAATATTGCAAGAATATCACACTAGTGATAAGTATTAAAGTAAAGAAAGAGTAAAACAACAAGTTAGAAATCAAGTAGATTACATGCCAGTAGTACCGTATCAAGAGATCCAGTTTCAGCACGAGTTACTGCTGCAGATGTGAACTCCCTAATTCTATCCTGTGATAGAAGTGACTCAATGCCATAAAAAGTTATATTATAATCTAGATATAGGTCAAATTCATATCTTACAAGGGACAATTAACAAATTTTGTATAATCTTAGTATTGGTGGTTTTTTTAAAGAGAAAGGAAAAAAATTATGATGCAGAAATATAAATAAATGTCCCACTAATAGATCTCTTTGTGATATGAATCGGAATGTGTTCGTGTCCGTGTATGAGAATTAGGAAAACAATACAGCATTTGATATCTACAACTCGCCAAGCAGCAGGGTCCAAGGCAGATGGAGAAGAAAAGTGAAAAATATTAATAGATATGAAGAGACAGACCAAGAATTTAATGAGGCTCAGTTATGTGACTACTCACACCCTTAGAGAAGTATTGTTCTTTTCTCTTTTCGAGTTGTTTTGGAAATTATATATTTGTTATCAGCCCCTTGGTCTTAGGTGTATTCAAGACCATCATGATGTCATTAAATGGTAGAAATTCTCAATAATCTGCTTTTAAATGTATGTGATACAAAACTGAGATTCATGATCACAGGCAACAAAGATAATATTGAGTGAATGGGTAACAATCATACATAATGCGAGAGTAATTCACCATGTATAATGTACTGTGAATTAATTAAAAATGGTGTGAAATTTTGTGAAAAGAAAGCTTACGTAAGAAGTTCTAATCTTCCACTGTAATTGATCATGTAGGTGCTGCAAATGTTCAAGAAAAAGAGAAGGTAAATCCCATTTGATAGACTACATAGCCAATATAGAAAACACAAAAAATGTTGCAAAGCAGAGATACGCTGGAAAAATGTTGCAAAGCAGAGATAGGTAGAAATGTGCTTTAAGATAACATCTTTGGGATTACAAAATTTCTAGCTGTAGAATTATCATATCCGGATTTGATATCCTTGGTCAAAGATATGAGATTAATTAGGAGAAACCTAGGAGTAATTGCCAGATTTCTTGTGATTGTAATTAGTTTTCTAATATTGTAAATATTCTAGGCAATAAATGTAGATTTAATCAATGATCTGTACTAGGAAAGTTAATCTGTCAATTAGTGCTAGTTTCCTACTCTTGTATTCAACCTCTTCTGTAAGAGGGGCCGGTGTAAAGTTTTTTCTTTTAATTCAATAAAAGAATTCATACCATGCTACACTGGCTGGTAGCTGCCACTTCATTCTACCATCTATAAATCTTCTAACAAACATGAGAACTGGGATCGTATGATATTGCCATTCATACCAAACATGAGAACAAGAATTGGATAAGAGAAATCGGAACGGGATCCTTTATATGCAACCAAATATCACCTTAAAGCAAGTTTAACCTAGATGCCAAGTATGTTATGTAGAACAAAGTCTGCATGTAGCGCACTTTGTATTTCAAAATTTTCTATACTGCGGTTGCTTAAAAGAAGAGACCTTTTTGCTCATTTCTTCTAAAAGTCCTCTAGGACTTTCAGTTCAAGCAGTTTATCTAGGTTTTCCACCACTGTTTATGGAATTAGCACCAAAAGTGTGTTAAAATAGCAAGGAAGATGTTTTGCCAACAGACTTATTTGTGTCAATGATATTATCAAGCAGTTGCAACACCTGATGTTTCCAGTGGTTCTTCAGTCTTTATTCCTTTTGTGTATGGCTCAAATGAACTCACCACTCAGCTTTAGCTGATGCTTGAGCTCAATACCTATACATGTACTTAATTCTACCGAGGAGATTTCTGAGTCCAATTCCTACAGCCATGTACGATAAAGCACCATGCATGCAGATGGCTTATCAATTTTATCTCAGCTGCATATTTCAACAATTATGATTTTTGAATTGCCATTTGCAGGAAGTTCTTACACTCAACTGAATCATGCATGCCACATCTAACTTCCTTACGTTATTAATGTTCCATATAAGCCAATGAATTAATTTCTGTAAAACAATGTTAGCTTATAAGATTTGATTCTTCATCTTCAATTCTACAGGATTATTAAACACAGAAGCTTGTTCGCTGGTCATAGACTTTGTGAGCCTCAAAATGCCATCTACCTTAACTTTACATTTTCTCACAACGGCATGTGTCTTTCTAAGTATTGAACCTGTGGTGCATGCTAGGAAATTATCCATGCAAATTGCAGCCAGTTTTAATAACATAACATCCAGTTGTTCTCTTTGAACATTTCTCTATAAGAAAGTGTGGTCTTTCAATCATATGAATTCATTCCAGAATAAATAAACATCATAATCATATGGCATAATCATAGAAGATAAAAGAAAGCAAGCATGCATGCCTTCTCTCAAACAAAGACATAAGAGGGAGACCAAATGAGATCAGAAAGAAAATGGACATCACAAAAGTAGATAAGAGCTATTCCCACAAGATACATTAGAAACATGGCCTACTTTTGAAGGACTTTCAAGATCAAGGGCAAGTATTGGCATGTAAAGAACCATTCCTTGACTAGTCACCATATGTACACCAAACTAAACATGCCATCTAAGGTGTTAACAACTGTCAAAACTGCACATGGTCGCTGAAGTTAAACTGCAGCACACCATATGAAAAACCAATGAAGAAAATAGCAAGCATAACAATGAGGTCAAGCCCCTGATTTATCTTGGAGTTTTTTTGTTTTCCTTTCTGTTGTGGGATAAAAGAGTTGGACAGCATACATATGAGAAGCATAGACAAATCTATATCCTATATCACAAAAAAAAAAAAAAAAAGTGACAGACTGCACTCTAAACTGCCCCAATCAGAAATATGTTCGCTTTGCTCAGTTAATACCTTTACAGTGTTAGATATATCTGAAGCATTTGTGACACAGGGCCAAAGACCATATTCAGCCAATAATCCAAGCAAGGATGACATGAATATATATCTCTCATCCTCAGCAACCTGGAAAGTAATGCCTTAAAACAATTGCACTTAAGACAAGAGTAGAATAATATAAACAAAAAGAGAAGCAAAGAAGCAATTATAAAGGAGCATCGTAAAAGAAAGTAAAACTGACATAATTTTATCACAAATCAGTTGACATCAGATATTTCCACCAATATGTCCCTACATATTGATCTAAATGGTTGCCTAACAAAACTATTTCTATCATGTGTTCAAGTTAGAGTATGCAAGAAACCATCTAGCTAACAAAAGGTGTCATGTACAATGAAATGAAAGGATTTTATAACCCATGAAACCTACTTTGCATCAAGACCAGTGAGGTAAATTAAGTCTCCTTGTATTCTCATTATGTCAGCACTAGCACAGCAATATATGTCAAACATATCTGATCACAATTAGAACATGAGCTATCTCCATGGGATACAATTAACCTGACCTGACCTAAAGGCCAAACTACTAATTAATAGAGAACTCATTCGGCTATGAAAGGGATAGATTTCAGAGCATTACTGTGCTTCCCACCAAATAAGCATCCTCGTCTGAGTGAAATCTTCCTGTGTCTTAGCATCTAGACATGATTCAAACTCACAGCCAATTTATTGTGTGTTTTTTATGTTTCATTCAATTTCTCCATGTCAATGGAATCTCACCAGGGACGCCTGGTATGTGTTCATTATGTTTCAATCAATTTCACTATGATATTGGAATTTCACCAGGGACAACTTTACCAGGACAAACAGCAAATGCTCATCATGTATGCATTTGATTTACAATATTCTAATTTGCAGCTTACAATGTATGCATTTATTTTACAAATTTCTAACATTAAACTATGAATTACCAGCTCCATCGCTACATTCAAAGAGTTTATTCACAAAGCCATACTTTTCCATTTCAAAATGAGATCGTCTCCCATATCATTATTTAACTTTTTGGCTCAATTATGGACTTACTAATCTAAAGTTGGCAAAGCATAGCAGGAAAATATGGAACCTATTAGTTACCTTCAATTCATGGGCTAATTTTAAATTATCTTCAAGATCACCTTTCCTTTGAGCCAATTCATTTAAGGCAGAAGTCATTGCTTCATTTTTCTTTTCATCAATTGCCTGTCACTCAAAATAATGTGCTTAGGATTTTATATCATGCAAACAGCATTTAGTAATCCATGTGGACTACACAAAGCACCAATGAAAATAAACAAGTAAATAAATAGATATAGTTTTTCAGATAGATGCACAAACCATCCTCAACTCAGATAATTTCCTCTCCAGTGTATATTTCTCATTCAACAACTGTAACTCCTGATTGCATAGCATATACATATATATATATATATATATATGTATGTAAAAAACATAGAGGAATAGTTAATATACAGTTATCCACATGCAGACACGGAAGAGAGAGAGAGAAAAAGAAATGTAAGAGAATCTGTTAAACCTTGACACAGGCAACAGCAATTTGTTCACGAAGACTTTGAATTTCCTCTTTCTGCATTCTAGCTCGTGAATAAAGTTCCTGCCCATAATTTTATTTGGTGTAAGAAAATGACAACCTTTCTTGTAATTCAATAATGAAAAATTAGCATGAAAATTGAGAGTACTGGTACCATAGCCTCTCGATCTTGAAAATAATTGAAATTGTCTTCCTTTTGTTTCCTTGGACCAAGATGTGTTTCAAAATTATGCCTGCTGAAAAGAAATACACACACACTTTTCCTACTTAATTTTGAACCACCCAAAATCAAAAGTTATGGCAGTGCCACATAGTTTGACTTAAAACTCAAAACAAAAAAAAAAAATGCAGCAGTGGTCATTTCTGGTAAGTCAGAAACAAGGTGTTACCTGATTACAAAATCAGAGCTTTTAGTCTGAATCTTGTTAGTGCTACGCTCATGCATAGAGTTGTTACTAGAAGACATTGCATGGGCAGTTCTATGACTTCTTCAACACAATTTCTGATCTTGTGACAGCTAATATTTTCCATTACCACTAGCAAAATCTTGCATTTGACCTGATTTTAATCTCCTATCCCGATGACAGCATTTTTCTTGGTAAGAAGCAAAGAAAAATGTATTAATGCCAAAAAAAAAGGAGATAGAAATGTGGACAAGACGTCCATGAAGAAAACAGAAATCAAAGGCAGGGCCTAATTCCATATAAAGAAGCATCCAAAAACACCTAATAGAAAAAATATCAATCTATACCATATCATCTCAAAACCCTTCCTAAGTTAGATGTATAAAGAAAAAAAGACAAACTTGAAAATCTCTAGTCCAAATGATAGAGTAATTACTTCATGTAATTAACACATCCAAAAGTTCTTTTATGACTGCCAAGAATAAAATATATATATATATATATGTAATCAAAGGTGAAAACATAGTCTCAAATTCTTATAGTATGCTTGCGTAAAGAGCCAAAACCACATAAAAAGGAAAGAATTGATACATCTAAGCAGTGTTGCAAACTTCAGAAAAAATGTTCAATCTTTTTCGCATAACAATATCATTTGCCAAAAAATTTTCAAGATACAAACAGATTGGAAGCTTATGATTATATTGCCTAATGATGCACACGAATTAAATTGGCAGCTCCATCATGAAAGGTGAAAAAGTACTAGTACCATGGCAAAGCATGAGCACACCTGACCGTCACTTTAAAAGAGATGTCAATTTGTTTTTCCATTTCTGCTATCAGCATTTCCCATTGCTTCAACTTTATTAACACTCATGCACTTTAAACAAGGTGTCAAATTTGTTTTTCTATTTCTGCTATCAGCATTTGTTGTTGCTTCAACTTCTCTAATATTAACAATAACTTTAAAAGGGATGTCAATGAGTGTGCTTAAATTTTGGATCAAAAATACTATCGAATTACAGCCAAATAGAAATATAATCATCATCCCCAAGTGTCTAACGGTCCAGTTAACGAACGCATAATTAATAATGACCTATCACAAGTTCCTCAAATTTCCTTAATGAATACAGTACGATGACAACTGCAACTAACTAATAATCTTAAGGCCTTTCAAATTATAAATAAATAAATAAACATACAGTTTAGCGACTATGAAGCAAAACAGAAAATTAGCATATACAAAACCTCTACACTGAAGATGATAAATACATCAATACGGATGCAGATACTCATACGTATACCTACACCGTACACACGTACATACAAGAAATTCATTTCTAAGCTTCTTTAAAGACTCAGCTCGCTTTCGTATTAAACAAGTTTAACCAAAACTCAACACCAACACTCATTCAGTTTTTACTTAACGCCAAGATTACATACTTAGATTCATCGAATTGACCATACAATTAAGCGGAAGAAAGATTCTCCAATTTTCTCGGGATCCAAACATTCCGAAACAATTTTTTAAAAAAAAATATGCAAATACTGAAATATTGAATATTGAAAAAAAAAATAGAAGAACTACCAGGCTTCTGCAGAAACTGTGCAGCAGAAAGATTGTGTTCGTGTGAAAAAAAGGAAATCTAGGAAAAGGCGAAATCTAACAGCCACCACAGATCCAAATAATCACTCTCCAATATAAAAGCTCGAGAGAGAGAAACAGAAAGAGTTCGTTTACTAAAGGAAGTCAAGTGACCGAAGGTCGTTCGTTAATGCAGACACAACCCGAACTTCCTTTGGAAATTATAAATAGCAACATGAAAATGAGACCGACTATAAGAAGATTATATCATTTTATCAAGATAATAATAGCCGGTCCTTAACTTTTGTATTTTCATGAATATGAATATAATACTTTCCACATATATCAAATAGGTCCCTCATCTTCATTAAAATGACTTAAGTACCCTCACAGTTACGCTAATGCTAAGATCTACTACGAGGGTAATTTGATCAACCAAAAGAGTCGGAAACTTTTTCATAAAAGTGGAACAAATTAAATTATGTCGTTATTGTGAAACTATAAAATTTAGGGATTCAGATGTTATTATTTTTCAGATAAATTGTAAATTAATTTTTGTGACAGAGGAATAACCTCTTGAGTGTTGGAATTTTTTTGTTTGTCCAGCTCAGCAGCTTCTTCCATGCACTTTCACCTGTCGCTGACTTGCTTGGATCATCGATTATGTCATTTATCATTGACGATTTTTTTTTCTTCCTATTATTGTTAAAGATATTTTATTTATCTTTATAAATATTTAATTGCATTTAGGATATATTTAACCATAATTTATCATTTATAAAAATTCTAATTAAATAAGAAATAACTTGCAAGTAGTGTGAATAATAATTTAATATATGAATTATACGTGTATTTAATATCCATGATAAATAATTTGCATGAGTTAAAATTTATTAAAGATAATTTGTTGAATAATATAAAAAAAATTGTATGTATTTTAATTTTTCTTATTTTTTTATATTTAAAAAATATTTAAGCACGTTTTTTATTTTTATGCTTATAATTATTATTGTTGTTGTTTTTATTTTTGTCAACTTCCTCTCTTTATTGGGAGGGAATTTTAAAAGGTTTGACAAATTTGTAGGAAGTATCTAGTGAATTTTCCAAAGGTAGTTGGAGGTTATGACAAATTTTAAGATTATTTTAATCCACTTGTGTTTTAGTCAAAGGATAAAGAAGAACAATGAAAAATAATTTTTTTAAAATAATCTTATTTTTTTAGATATTTGTACTAGAATCATGAATCTTATTTTACAATTTGGTATAATTTTTCTTTTTAAACACTCACATTTTAGAGAGGGGTCGGATTTTAAATTATTTATTTTAAATTTATTTTGAATTAATTTTATTACCATATTATTTTTTATTTAATTTAAGAAAAATATAGCGTACAATTTATTGGCTAAAAGTACTCAAATCAAGTTCTAAATAGAAAGAATAGTAGACTAAGTTTAGGACGAATATTTTTAAATTTGCATTTATATTCACTAAAAAAATTTAATGTTAAATTCATATTAAATACATAACAAACTTGACATTTCATTATCAAATTTGTAATAAATTTAATATTTTATGACCAAATTTGCTTAAACGGATATTTGATATTTACCAAATTCATACAAATATTCTTAAGTTATTAGTGATTTTTTATTTTATTTTTAACTATAATTGTATTATTATTAAATATTAAACTCAAATTTATAAATTATTTAATTAAAATTATAAATTTTTAGTATTAATTTGAAATAAAATATATCACTCATGTAAAAAATATCAATTATTTTAATATAAAATAAAATTTATCACAACTATTTAAAAAATATGTAATTATTTTATAAATTTATATATAAAATATCAAAAAGTCCAAAATAAAAATTTATAAACACAAAAGTTTAAAAAAATAGTTACTAAATTCATATCTTCATTTAAATCAATTATAAATAATACTCACTCCACATAATTTCTACAATAGTGAATAATAATATATAAATTGATAAAGAACAAATCTTTATAAGTAATAAAAAATAATTAATTTAATTTATCAATAAAATTTTTTCAATTTAATTAAAAACAATTTTAATTTTTATTATAAAATTTGAAGTTAATTATTAAAAAATTAATTAATTAAAATTAAAATTGTTATCAATAAAAAAATAAATTAAATATCTACAGATGTTTATTTATACCCATATATGTTTTAAACTCACTCCATATTTTATTTTATTTTTTAAATCTATTTCAAATATACTAATAAGCATACTAAATTCATTCCATAAGAATTTAATATTAGCGATTTTGAGGGTAAATTACTACTTTTAAGGAGTGGCTCATTTTTACTAATTGGTTATTGGCTATCCATCCTAACAAAGATTTTTTTATAAATTTAACTAATTTTTTATTTTTAAACTTTTTTTTTTACATGAGCATTTTAATTTGGTTTGAGTTAAAAGCTTCAAACAAAACTAAAGTTAGTAACTTTGATTTGGTTCAAACCAAACACTAATAAAAATTCAAATCGAATTAATCTAACAAATATTAATTTGATTCAATTTAACTAAGTTTAAACTTAAATAAAAAGAAAATTAATTAATTGATTTGATATAATTTAATTTGAACTAAGTTTAAATTAAAAATTGAACTAAGAGCTATAGGCTTGATTTCTTAAAACTAAAATCAGATTAATATATTTTAAATCATTTTAAACTGAATTAAATAATAAATTTTGTACTATTTTATTTTAATCATCATTATTTTTACATACAATACATTATA